>CAUYUJ010002505.1:40000-60000 GCA_963575745.1 Prorocentrum cordatum
GTAGGCAATTCTTTTCGGATTTCGAAGGGGTGTCTCCCCAACTGGGGTGGTCATTTGGTGGGGGTCTCGGCGGGGATGGGGATGGGGATGGGGATGGGGATGGGGATCGGTTGAACGATACCGGTTTACCGGCGTAAAGCCCACCCAAACTGCAAATCAAGCAGAGGTGCAACACTCACAGCAGATTCGGGAGCGGCCAAGAGGGGGGGTGTCCAAGAGGGGGGGGTGCAAATCATGACCGGCGGCAGGTGCGCGGCCCAGCGGGGGGGCCAGGGACGTCATGAAATAAGAAGCGGCGACATGAAATATGGGGAAAAATCATGGCCCCCGCCATGATATCCCCCCCCCAGTCATCACCCCCCTCTTTGCCGCCCCCGGCAAATGCAAGAGCAGTGCTCCCCGAACCGTGCCGCTTTCCGGGCGGCGGCCAGAGCGTGCACCTTCCTGGGGCTGTCGGGCCGCCATCTGCGATCAAGGGGCGACTGGTGGTCGAGGCGTCCCCCCCTATGCCTGTCCCCCCTCATCGTTAAGTCGGGCCTGTCCCCCTACGGGGGGATTTTCGACGAAAACTAAAAAATACTCCCAAAATAATCAAAACATAATTTAAAAAATAGTCTGGGGACTATTTTTGGGGTATTTTTTGACCCTTTGGGGGCATTTGTGGGGTATCTGTTATTTTGTCGTCGAAAATCCCCCTGTAGGGGGACGCGCCCGACATAACCCTATCGCTGCCCCTGAAGCCAGGACGCCTCGCCGCTGCTCGAGCACCGGCGGCGGCAGCCCAGGCCCGCCAGCGCCCCGGGCGGGGGGCAGGCGCCGCCGCGAGGCCCCGCCGCGGGGGGCGGCGCAGCTTCGCGACCGCTGGGGCCCCGCCTGGTCGGGACCCCGCGGGTCCCCCTCGGTGAGGAGAACGTTTTGTCGACGAAGCGCAAGAGTGACCTCTGGGCAAGAGTGCCCTCTGGTGCGCGGTCTTGTTGGGGGTCCGCGGTTTTTTGGGGGTCCGCGGGTCCCCCTCGGTGAGGAGAACGTTTATCGTGCTGGGAGGAAGGGGCTAGGAGTCCTAGGGGAACAAAAAGTGGCATCAGCATAACAACTCGGAGGTCCGCGCGGATTTCTCGGATCGGCGCTGGGGCCCCCCGGCGGCGCCTCCGGCGCCGCCCCTGGCACGCTCCGCGCGCCATGCAGGCAGATCCGAGAAATCCGCGCGGACCTCAGAGTTTTTATGTTTATGCCACTTTTTGTTCCCGTAAGAGGGTGAACGACATGAGCAGCAGCATCCGGATGCAAGGAACGATAGCTTCGGCAGCCTGCGGGTAGTGATATCCACACTTCTCCCGGCCCCGTCCCCTCCAACCCGGCAGTTGTCTTCCCGGCTCAGGGTGGAGCGCTGGGGCCGGGGGCGGCGACGACATTTCGGTGGCAACTCATGGGAGCCTCCTATGCCATCTGGCTGGCTCTTGCGAAGTTCGCCGCTGGCCGACGCTGATCCACGCTACATCTGCGCAGTTCGGCGCTAAATCGGATGTCTCATCGACTGCCAGACGCTATCGCACGCCAATGCGCTCGAAGTATGGAGTAGCGAGGACACACAAACGCTCCCGTACGTTGCTGCCGAAGCCAGGGGGGTCGACGACCAGACAGGACCCGTCTCCCAGACCCCCTGCGCCTTGCTTTTTTTCCACAGCGTCGACCCCCAGAGGTCTGGACCCTTTCCCCAGGACTGGTTTTTCGTCCTTAGTTTTTGACGGTCCCGAGGCCCGGCGAGGGCCCCCCGAGGCCGAAATTGGCCAAAAACCTTCCGTCCAGATTTTTTTGTTACGACACGATCATGTCTGGGCCCGGGGAGACCGAGAGTAGCGAAACACCTTCCGCCGCGACTTCTTCCACGACGCGAGGGGGCCTCAGGGACAGTCGTGCCGAGAAGCAGCAGCCGCGCAGGGGCGCCTCAGGGAGCCCGCCCGGGAGTCCTCCCGGAGGTCGCACGCGCCGTCCGCGTGCAGCCACAGCTCCTGCGGGCGGCGCGGTCGGCGCGGCGCGGCTTCGCCGTCCGCGGAGGCCCCCCCTCTGACCTGCGTCCTCGTCCTCGTCCTCCTTCTCCTCGAGCATGAGGAGGAGTAAGAGGAGAAGGAGGAGGAGGAGGAGGAGGAGGAGGAGGAGGAGGAGGAGGAGGAGGAGGAGGAGGAAGAGGAGGAGGAGGAGGAGGAGGAGGAGGAGGAGGAGGAGGAGGACAGCGGCAGCAGCAGGGTCAGAAGGAGCAAGGCTGATCGGTCTCAGTCGATCGACGCACTTTTCCAGGACCGCGCTCTCCACCGACCCTGGAGGCGGGCCGCGGCGCCGAGCAGACTTCCTCGGTACAGTCGTCGTGCTACCAAAAATGAGCTGGAGGGTTTCTCCGAAGGGCTTAGGCAACCCTTCCTCCTCCTCCTCCTCCTCCTCCTCCTCTCCTTCCTCCTATCTCCCTCCTCCTCCTCCTCCTCCTCCTCCTCCTCATCCTCTCCTCCTCCTCCTCCTCCTCCTCCTCCTCCTCCCTCATCTCTCCTCCTCCTCCTCCTCCTCCTTCTCTCCTCCTCCTCCTCCTGCTCCTTGCTCCTGCTCCTCCTCCTCCCTCTTCCTCCTCCCCTCCTCCTCCTCCCCCCTCCTCCTCCCCCTCCCCCTCCTCCTCCTCCCCCTGCTCCTCCTCCTGGACTCCTCGGGTCGCCTACGGCCCCGGGGGACAAGCCGTGCAAGATGAAGGCGCTTCCTCTGGCCACGGCGAGCCTCGGCCACCCATAAGCTCCCTGGCGCAGATCTCGGGAGCTGCCCGGAAACTGAAGCCCATCCTAAGCTTAGGTCGGGCGTGTCCCCCGACAGGCGGATTTTGGAGGAAAAATCGAAAGCAGTCAAAACTATGCTAACACAATATAAAAAATAATAGAAACATCGCCCCACACTTTTTTTTGACTACTTTTGAAAATTCCTCCTGCAGAGGGACTGGCCCGCCTTAATCCTAAGCCGGAAGCGGCCCTTCTTTCGGCGTCGTGACTATTCTTCGGGTTTTGAAGCGACCGTACTCTTCAGATGATGCCCATGGGTCTAAGACCCGGATCAGCCGTACACAATGCACAGGGGCCAGTGCATATCCCGCTAGCGAAGCAGCGAGACCGGCATGGTGGCGTGGCATCTGGCAGTTGTGCGTGGCGGGCAGCACAGTGGGCCCGTATCAGAAGGCTGCGCGATAAGGATGCCAGGGACTTGTACGCCCATTTCGAAGCTTTTCGAGCGGTGCGAGGCCAGCGACAGTGGCGAAGGATGGATCGAGGAGGCAAGGATGTCAGGGTATCCTTAGGAAGGTTGCCCATCCTTACTATGCGGGCCGACTGCATGTCCAACCCACGTCAGTGCGCGACTCCTCGCGCCGGGCCCCCCGCGTCCACCGGGGCGGAACGGGCGCGGAACGCACGCCTCTGGCGACGCCGGCAGTAATCACTCCTCGGGAGGCTCTGAGCGTGGTCGCTGCGCATCCGTTAAAGACGAAACAAGAAGTTGCGGTGAGTGATGCGCAGCAGGCGGCGCTCCGTTACATTTGTCTACGTAGCGATCGAGCAGGGCGGTGGCCTGCTTCTATCGGCAAGTCAGCCCCTCCCCTTAAGAAGCCTTCCCCCCTCCCCCTTCCGCCCCCGCCCCACGCCGTCCCCACCCCCGCCGTCGGCAAGTCCGCTGGGGCAAATCATTTTTTCTGAGTGCGTAGGAGACGCGCACTGCGCGGGCTACAGATGGGCTGCTGAAATAAGGAACGCCAAACAAGGAACGAAGCCCCTCTGTGGCTTCAAGAAAGCCTGGGCGCACGAGAAGGGCCAGAGGACCAACCGCGGAAGGACGTGAGGAACATCCAGCCCCTTCCGAAACCAAGCTCTTCCTCATGTCAGCGTCTTGGCTGCACTCGACCGCGTGCGGTCTGCGAGGAGCGGCCACCGCATGCGGTGGCCGCGCCGAGGCAGAGGAGGCCCTCGGCCCCCGAGGCGCGCGCCGCGCTGCTCCGCCGTGGGGGCCTCCGATGTCGCCGGCGGGGCCCGTGCGCTCCGTCGTGGCAGGCCGAGGTCTGCTCGCTCGTCGGGGTGCCCCGCCCGCGCCCCGCCAGCGCGCGTCCCCGAGCGAGCGGCACCATCACGAGCGCGTCTGGAGCGTCCACGAAGAGCCAGGCATGGCCCGCCAAGGATCAGGCCGCGGTGCGTGTCTGCGAGATCGTCACACAAAACCTGTGGCTCCAGCCGCGACGGGCGCGCAGAGCGTGGAGTCCGGGGGGTCTGCGCATCGCCCAGCACCATGATGGAGGGGACCGCGGGGGCAAGCTCCCCTTGGCCACTGCTGCGCGTGCGCTTGATCGGCTTGTTTGCGATAGGGGCCAGTCTGAATGGTGGCAGAGCGCTTCATACCCATCATGATGGCATTGGTAAGCGGATCTTTCAGTCCGCGATGCCGTGCGCGTAATCTCGTCGCCGTCCGTCGACTGGGCCTGAATGCAGGTCTGGCGGCTCCGTGCTCGCCGTCGCCGCCTCGTCGCCGCTTGTCGTCTGGGCCTGCTTGTCGGTCTGGCGGCTCCGTGCTCGCCGTCGCCGCCCCGTCGCCGCCTAGATTGTACAAGGTAGAATGCACCACATATATTGCACAACGTAGATGACCCTTTTCAAACACATATCCTGGCGACGTACCCAACCCTTGCGCAAGGCGGGGCAGAAGTACATCAGGATTGCTACAACGGGGGCGGTGACGTAACATGGGCGCATGTGATTTTGCGAGCAGCATTCGGAAGGCTCGCAGGCCCCCGATCAAGATACAAGGGCTTCGTGGTGGTTACTAACGCAGCCCCCCCCCCCCCAGGGAAGGCGAGGTCTCGCTCAGGTCCCCGCGGTGCCTCACTCCGCTGGGCCCAACAGCAGCCCTCGAAAGTGGCGACAGTTTCGCAGATCGCAGCCCCCCAAGGACGGCGAGGTCTCGCTCAGATCCCCGCGGTGCCTGAGTCCGCTGGACCCACCAGCAGCCTTCGAAAGTGGCGACAGTTTCGCAGATCGCAGCCCACCAGGGACGGCGAGGTCTACCTCAGATCCCCGCGGTGCCTCAGTCCGCAGGACCCACCAGCAGCCCTCGAAAGTGGCGACAGTGTCGCAGATCGCAGCACCCCAGGGACGGCGAGGTCTACCTCAGATCCCCGCGGTGCCCCAGTCCGCTGGACCCACCAGCAGCCCTCGAAAGTGGCGACAGTGTCGCAGATCGCAGTCCCCCAGGGACGGCGAGGTCTCGCTCAGATCCCCGCGGTGCCCCAGTTCGCAGGACCCACCAGCAGCCTTCGAAAGTGGCGACGGTGTCGCAGATGGCAGCACCCCCAGGGACGGCGAGGTCCACCCCAGATCCCGGCGGTGCCTCAGTCCGCAGGACCCACCAGCAGCCCTCGAAAGTGGCGACAATTTCGCAGATCGCAGGCCCCCCCCTCCCAGGGACGGCGAGGTCTCGCTCAGATCCCCGCGGTGCCCCAGTCCGCAGGACCCACCAGCAGCCCTCGAAAATTGCGACAATGTCGCATATGCCCCAATCCGCTGGACCCACCAGCAGCCTTCGAAAGTGGCGACAGTTTCGCAGATCGCAGCCCCCTAGGGACGGCGAGGTCTCGCCCAGATGCCCGCAGTGCCTCAGTCCGCAGGACCTGCCAGCAGCCCTCGAAAGTGGCGACAGTTTCGCAGATCGCAGCACCCCAGGGACGGCGAAGTCTACCTCAGATCCCCGCGGTGCCTCAGTCCACAGGACCCACCAGCAGCCCTCGAAAGTGGCGACAGTTTCGCAGATCGCAGCCCCCTAGGGACGGCGAGGTCTCGCTCAGATCCCCGCGGTGCCCCACTCAGCTGGACCCACCAGCAGCCCTCGAAAATGGCGACGGTGTCGCAGATCGCAGCCTCCCAGGGACGGCGAAGTCTACCCCAGATCCCCGCGGTGCCTCAGTCCGCAGGACCCACCAGCAGCCCTCGAAAGTGGCGACAATGTCGCAGATCGCAGACCCCCCAGGGACGGCGAGGTCTACCTCAGATCCCCGCGGTGCCTCACTCCGCAGGACCCACCAGCAGCCCTCGAAAGTGGTGACAGTGTCGCAGATCGCATACCCCCAGGGACGGCGAGGTCTCGCTCAGATCCCCGCGGTGCCTCAGCCCGCAGGACCCACCAGCAGCCATCGAAAGTGGCGACAGTGTCGCATATCGCAGCCCCCCAGGGACGGCGAGGTCTACATCAGATCCCAGCGGTGCCTCAGTCCGCTGGACCCACCAGCAGCCCTCGAACGTGGCGACAGTTTCGCAGATCGCAGCCCCCCCCAGGGATGGCCAAGTTCGCGCGCAAGGCCAAAGGAGACAAGACGGAAGCGGGAGACGGGAGGCGGGAGGAGGAGCGGGAAGAGAACTGGAGACCGCAGTCCTCTATTCAAAACGAATACCCAACCAAGGAAGGTTGGGAATCGGATCGACCCCCTCCCCCCGTTTAGTAGTACCCACCCTGGAATACAACAGCTTACACATGATTCTGCCCGCATTTGCGCGCGCGCGTTGTCGCGATAATCGCTTGCAAACGATGGGGCGAAGTGCGCGCGCGCGCGTCGTCGCGCACGCGTGCCGAAATCCTTCCAACACCTCAGGTCTCGCCAGGATTTCTACGCCGAATGCCCCGAACACATATCAAAGTGAGGTGACCGGGCGATCATTCGCTGTCCCTGGGCGCGCCGCTGATGATGTTTCGCGGTGCGGATTGTTGTTGCTGTAGTTGTGGTTGTTGATGTTGCTGCTGCTGCTGTTGTTGTTGTTGTTGTTGCTGTTGCTAATGTTGTTGTTGCTGCTGCTGTTGTTGTTGAACATTATTAATTCTAAAGAATAATTATTGTTGGGACCCCTGGTGCACGGCCCCCCTGCGCCGCCTAGGCCGCAGCTACATTTTCATCATTTTCGTGAGGAAGCCTCAGGTAATTCGATGTGATCAAGATCCGGTTGTTTTGTTCCCCCCCGCTTTCCCTTGCAAAAAACACTATAAAATGACATTTCTTGTTCTAATATAATCAAATTTCAAGAATCCCTTGCAAAAAATAAGGTAAAGTGGACATTCGCGCGCGCAAGACGAAATCCTTCCAAAAGCTTAGTGTTCGCAGCGATTTTAACATAAAAACATCAAAAAACCAATGGTTTTTCAACAAAAAAATGTCAAAATCTCATCCCGCGCGCTCTTGCGGATTCGTAGGAAACCCAACACTTTTTAAACATTTCTGTCAAACGGGCTTTTGCGAGCAACTTTTTCGAACTTCTGCGACAACGGTTGCGCACCTGCCAGGGCCATCATCCCTGTCAAATAATACCATGCGGGACACATTCGTTTTTTCTTCGCGCGCGCACGCCGAAATCTCCAAAAACCTTCCATCCATCGGAACAACCATCGGGACAACCATCGGGACAATCATCGGGACAGTCATCGGGACAACGATCGGGACAAGCACAACCATCAGGACAACCATCGGGACAATCATCGGGACAACGATCGGGACAACCACAACCATCAGGACAACCATCGGGACAACCATCGAGACAACCATCGGGACAACCATATCCTCTCTCTCTTGTGTATTCCCACATCCCTCAGGAATTTGCCCTAAAGATGTGATCAACTATCTTGTGAGTACGTATCATGTGTATCATGTGTATCATGTACCATATGCATCATATGCAACAGATGTTCTGTGGAAGGCTTAACAACTTCTGTGGGTTAACAAGGCTTAACAACTTCTGTGGGTGTACGAACGTAGGCTTAACAACTTCTGTGGGTGTGTACTCCACGCCAGTGTAGTAGCCACGGTCGTCCGCAGGCCACGAAGTGAAGTGTCCGAACGTCATAGGGCGGGAAGCTGGGTGTGGGTGGTGGCGAAGAGTCGTGTGGATATTTGGTAGAGCTTGCACTGCCCCCCCACAAAGTGGGGGTATTGGCTGGCGTCGCATGAAAACCCTGGCACTGGTGAGAACACTGAGCGTTCGGGTAAAGTGATTGTTGTTGTTGTTGTTGTTGTTGTTGTTGTTGTTGTTGTCGTTGTCGCTGTTGTTGTTGTCGTTGTCGTTGTTGTTGTTGCTGTTGTTGGAGAAGAAGAACTCTCACTATTGAGCAATAACTATTGCTGATCCCCACTCTGGTGCACATTGTATTTCTTCGATTGAGGTGCCCCTCCTGGCGTTCGCACCCTGTTTTTAATCAGGGGACAGCTTTCTCCTCAAACTGTGCCCCTGGCCCCCAGGTTGCAACAACAACGGCTCCCGCCTGAAGACTCCTTACAATTTAGCCAGGACCCCCGCTCCAGCTTGAGAGCCCCTCGCATTTTATCCAAGAGTCGCGCTCTCGCTGGGGATTTCCTAACACTTAATTTAGGAATAGCTCTTTCGGCGCTCTGGAGTCGCGCTTTCGCTGAACATTTGCTTGCACTTTGCTGAAAATAACGCCCTTGCGTTGGAATCCGCACAATTTAATCAAGCGCCTCGCTCCCGACACTCAGGCACCCAGGAGTCGCGCTCACGCTTAGGACTCCCTCACACATTATTTAAGAATCGGGATCTCCCTGCCCTTCGTGGCCTCGTTGCAGCCCTTCGTGGCCCCCTCCCTGCCCTTCGTGGCCCGGTTGCAGCCCTTCGTGGCCCCCTCGCTGCCCTTCGTGGCCCCGTTGCAATCCTTCGTGGCCCCCTCGCTGCCCTTCGTGGCCCCGTTGCAGCCCTTCGTGGCCCCCTCGTTGCCCTTCGTGGCCCAGTTGCTGCCCTCAGTGGCCCCGTCCTTGCCCTCCGTGGCCCACTATACGTATGCCCTTCGTGGCCCCCTATCGTTCGCGCCCGTCGTGGCCCCATATGCATGCCCTTCGTGGCCCCGCTGTGGCCCTTCGTGGCCCCCTCGCTGCCCTTCGTGGCCCAGTTGCTGCCCTCAGTGGCCCCGTCCTTGCCCTCCGCGGCCCAATATACGTATGCCCTTCGTGGCCCCCGCTCGTTCGCGCCCGTCGTGGCCCCATGTGCGTGCCCTTCGTGGCCCCGCTGTCGCCCTTCGTGGCCCCCTCGCTGCCCTTCGTGGCCCAGTTGCTACCCTCAGTGGCCCCGTCGGTGCCTTCCATGCGCATTCCCTTCGTGTCCCCGCTGTCGCTCTTCGTGGCCTGCTTCGTGCCCTTCGTGGCCCTGCTGTCGTTCTTTCTCTCGCCCTCGCTTTCGCTCGTCGTCGTTGTCGTCGTCGTCGTCGTCGTCGTCGTCGTCGTCGTCATCGTCGTTGTCGTCGTCGTCGTCGTCGTCGTCGTCGTGGTCGTCATCGTCGTTGTCGTCGTCGTCGTGGTCGGTCCCCTGTCCGTCCCTCTTGGGGTCGGGTTGCCGCCGATCAGCGCTGCCGCTGGCCAAGCCGACGGTCCGCGGCCGCCCCGCCGCTTGCCACGGCCTGGCCTGCAGGGAAGAAAGGTGTCCCCCCCACAAGGGGTACGATCGAAAACGAAAAGCGCGGGTATCGAGGGTTTGGGAAATACGCGTTAACGGACGCTCGAGCAGATAAGAGCAAACAATCTGAAAATGATTGTTGTTGTTGCTGTTGTTGCTGTTGTTGGTTGTTGTCGCCCCGCCCGCGGCCCCGCCCGCGACCCGCCCGCGATCCGCCCGCGACCCGCCCGCGACCCGCCAGGGACCCGCCTGGCGACCCGCCGGGCGACCCGCCCGCGACCACCTGCGATCCGCCCGCGACCCGCCCCGCGACCCGCCCGCGACCCGCCCGCGCCCGCCCGCGACCCGCCCCGCGACCCGCCAGCGACCCAGCCCCAGCAGGGTGAATCTCGCCACGCAGATTGCGCCGCTTAGATGGCGCCGGGTAGGGTGCTGCTGAACGATTGCACATCGCATGCGCTGCAAGACAACGTACGCTCCTAGACATCGTACGCTACTAGACAACATAATCACAGGTCTGGGCCCACGCTGGTTGACATTACATACACGTACACATACGCATACTCATACTTACCTATGCATCCATACATACACATAACTGTACACAGTTTTGTACTCAGAATTTATAATTATATATGCACATTATGTCTATGCATACATGCATTACTGTATATATATATAAAATTATGTATGCTTGCATATGTATATGAACATATAGGTGTACATGTATTTGTAAATATTTTTGTATACGTGTATATGTATATGTATATGTATATGTGTATGTATATGTATACGTATATGTATATGTACATGTACATGTACATGTACATGTACATGTACATGTACATGTACATGTACATGTACATGTACATGTACATGTACATGTACATGTATGTATGTATGTATGCATGTATGTATGCATGTATGTATGTGCATGCATCTATATGTGTGTGTGTGTATGTGTGTGTGTGTGTGCAGCTGGGTGCGAGACCCCGTCGAAAAGCGGCCTCGGCGTTGCCGCCGACAGCGCAGACGGGGCGCCCCTGTCCCGGCGCCTTCTTAGCCAGCGTGTGCGCGCGCGGAAAATCGCGCCCATCGGCTCGTGGCATATCCAGGAGGCACGCTGCGGGCCCCTCGGGCCGAGCTTGCTGCCGCGCTTCGAGATGGTTCCCGTGGAGCGCGGCCTCCCAGCGGTGGGCGGCAGCGAAATGGGGCGGTGCCTCTTCGGCGTAAGCGCGCCCCGCTCTATCTGCTGGGGCCCGGCCGGCCGTGCGCGTCGACCACCCCTGGTTGGCTCCAGTGGCGAGAGTGGAAGATTGAGGCGCCGGCGTCTAGGCGTCGCTCGCCGCCAACGTCGCCGTGGTCGCCGGTGGGCCGCCATCGATCTCCCCGTCGCCCTGATTCGGCTCGACGGCGTCGATGTCGCTCCCGCCTCCAGCCCCGCGAGGGGGGTCGCAGACGAGGGCAACCTTGGCTTTCGGGCGCTGCTGCTTAGCGCGCGGTTCGCCGAGCAGCTGCGCCCCCAAGTCCCCGGGGGTCTCCGCGCTGCTGCTGGTGGCTGCGCCCCCCTCGCCGACGGCGCGGCGCGGGCTCGTGGTCCTCGCCGATCCTCGGCCTCCTTTCCTCGTCGCAGGTGGGCCCTCGCCGCGGGCCGCCGCCTCCCCGCGGGCCGCGTCGGCCATCGATGCGAGCGGGGCGCGCGTTTTCCCCGCGGTGCAGGCTGCGCGTGACCTGCGCTGAAGGCGCGAGTCGAAACGCCCCCGCCCCCTTCCTTGGCGCCCTCCCTCCACGCCGTGCGCGCCGCGGGGAACCGCCGAGCTTCGTGGCCAGCTTGGCGGGGGGCATCGTCTGGGCCTGCTCGCGTCTGCGAGCTGCTCCGTCGCGGCAGTCGAGGTCCGGGCGTCGGCGGCGGGCGGGGTCGCGTAGTCGATCTGCGTCGGCTCGAACTTGAAGCGGCAGCGGAATGTGTGGCGTGCTGGCTATGGCGCGAACGTGTTGGCGGCGGCAAAGTCGACCTCCTTCGTGAAGCGAATGAGGAGCTTCTCGCGGACGCTGCGGGTTCCCTTCGCGAACCGCCCAACCCGTCGAACCTCGTCCTTCCCGACGAGGCGGTCTCAGGAGCGTCTGCGCGTCGATGCCCAGGATCGGGCGGGCCCCACTTCTGCAATGAGTAGAAGGTCCTGGATCTCAGGTGTGGAGTTCTGGTAAGAGCTGAGTGCATTCGTTGCACAGCTTCGAAAATTTGGCCAGTGAGCGGCCCCAGGGGGCCGCGTCGCCGTGCGAGTGCGTTTGTATTCGACGAAGACGAATAAAACATGCCCATTTGCTTCCGCCCGACCGCTGCGGAGCCGCGATAAATAATGTGCCCACCTCGCTGACCTCTGGCGTCGTGGATCTCCTCCCGCCCACGATCTTCTGCATCGCGGCGATGTCGTAGTCCTTCTGCTCCCGTATGATCGCCGCGAGGAAATTGGCCGGGCCCTTCGTCACTCCTTCGGCTATCCGTTCTAAAAACGGCCACGGACCCTTCGGTCACTGTGAACATGTTTCTGTTCGGTGGCCAACGTTCAGAATGGCCTGGGAAATAATGTTCATGTCGCTGTCGGTCTTGCAGCCGATGTCCTCCACAAACTTCATCATAGCTGGTCCCCGCAGAGGCGCGCCGAACTGGTCCTCGTTCTACCGCGCGGTGCCCCTCGTGTTTTCGATCTCTTCGTGGTCCGTCCTCGTCGCCATCGTCGATCTGCGGAGTTCGCCCTGGCAGTTCGACACTGGGAGCCAGAAGCGCTTGCCAGGGCGTGCGTCCAACTTCGTGGTCCTGCCCTCGCCGGTCGCCCACGTCCACATGCGGCATGCGCTGACGAGACAGACCTTCACAAAAAACTCGCGCGCGTCATCGGGACGCGCGCTCTCCGTCCTCGGCCCTTGTCTGGTATATCAAGGCGGTGATCGCTATTCGGCCTCCTGCCGGATCCGGTCCCGCAGATGTGTGCCGTGGATCCACCCACCAGTCGCGACACAGACCTTCAGAGCTTTCGTTCTCGGCGGCCCATTGCCCTCGCGATCGGCAGACTGCTATGCTGAACCACCTCGGCTCCCTCCACCGCACTCGCCAACGCAAGTGCTAGCTGCCGACATCGCCGACCCGACCTCCATTCTGGTCCGTTCCTGTTCGTTGACGCGCCCATCATGCTGCTCCACGTCCCCCTTCAAGCCCGAACGCCCCGAACGCACCTCGGCAAACTGAATGGCCATCGGCTCGCTTACCCCGTCAAGGAATTTCGCGGAATAGCGACATGGGCGAGCCCCTGCTCAGTGACGCTTGGGCTCAAATTGCAAAGGATGGTGAATATGAAGATAAATATGGTGCTGCTGTTGATGATTATGACGACGGCGATGACGATGACGATGATGATGAATCTGATGATGATGATGATGAAGGAGATGAAGATGATAATGATGATGATGATGATGATGATGATTATGATGATGATGATGATGATGATGATGATGATGATGATCATGATGATGATGATGAGAAGAAAAGGGAGGAGAGAGGATGCGGAATAACAAATCATGAGGTGGAGAGAGGAAGATTGGGGAGAGAGCAGACCGGACGGGTGAAGGGAAGACGGGTAAGGATGAGGACCTCTCCCTTGTGCCTCCTCCCTTCCTGGAGGAAGGAAGCGACGAAGGAGCTTCGCGTGGATCTCTTGGGGTCGGCGCCAGAACCCACTGGTGGCCCCTCTGGCGCGCCCTCGGTGCGCTCCACGCAGGAAGGAGGGGGCCCAGCGCCGACCTCAAGAAATCCGCGCGGAGCTCCGAACACGTCTCCAACTTCTTGAACTCGAAGGCGCCGGGCTCGCCCGTGGTGAACTGATAGCTGCCTGGCCTCGCGGGCCCAGCGGCTGGCAGCGCTGGATGCACCACCCCCTCCTCCTCCCCAAGGAGGGGGACGGATGAGGAGGAGGAGGACGAAAAGAAGGAGGAGGAGGAGGAGGAGGAGGAGGAGGAGGAGGAGGGGAGGAGGAGGAGGAGGAGGAGGAAGAGGAGGAGGAGGAGGAGGAGGACGACGGGAGAAAACCCAACATGCGTCAACGATGCTGCAGCGTACCCTCCTTTCCCAAAGTCCCCTCCCCAGAGGTCTCCACGCGTGCCTTCCTTTCCACTTCAAGAAGCGCCCCCTTGACAGACCAGCGCCGCACGGGCCTGCCACTCAGGCGGGGGCTCTGTTTTTGAAGAGGGGCGGCTTTGACTCCACGGAGAGGGCAGTAAGGAGAGGAGGAGGAGGAGGAGGAGGAGGAGGAGGAGGAGGAGGAGGAGGAGGAGGAGGAGGAGGAGGAGGAGGAGGAGGAGGAGGAGGAGGTCATGCAGTTCAGCGAGGTGTCAAGCGATAGCCCTGCTTTGATGCAAGACTGCCCCGTCTATGCACCCCCCGCACCAGTTTGCATCAATTTCCACCCGTGGTCGTGAGCGCACAGCAAAAGGGCTCCAGCGAGAGGACCCCTGTTGAGACACGGGCCTCCCTGCATCCGTACCGCCGCACCATTTTTGTTCGAACCTGTGGCCGTTCGCAACCCCAAGCAAGCGCCCGCCATTGAAAAGAAACCGCCCACCATCACTGTAATCACTGTGAGCTTGTAAACTGCACCGTGCAGCTGCACCGTTTGTTCAAGTTCGTGGTCGTTCTCAGCCCCAAGCGAGCGCCCGCCATTGAAAAGGAACCACCCACCATCACCGTAACCGTTGTGCGCTTGTAGAAAGAATGTATCGTCGGGAGGCCGTTCCGGTCTGCGACGTCGCCAAGATTGACCTGGAACTGGCGCGAGGAGGAGGGAGGAGGGAGGAGGGAGATGACGACTCGGAGGGAAGAGGAGGAGGAGGAGGAGGAGGAGGAGGAGGAGGAGGAGGAGGAGGAGGAGGAGGAGGAGGAGGAGGAGGAGGAGGAGGAGGAGGAGGAGGAGGAAGAGGAGTAGGAGTAGGAGGAGTAGGAGGAGGACGTGGAGGACGAGGACGTGGAGGACGAGGAGTACGGCGAGAGCCCCATTTTCAACATCCGTCCTTGAAACTGCCGCAGACTTTCACAAAAAACACGAGTGCGCGCGAAGCGCGACGGCGCGAGCCCCACTTCTGAGAAGCGGCCGCCCTCTATCGCGCAAGGCCTGCTGCCAGCTTTCTCGCCGCGCCCGTGTGCGGTGTGAGGGCGGGAGGCCGCACTTCGAAAACCCTCCGCCCTCCAACTTTGAAGCTGCTGCTGTTTTCGAGGGCAGCTGTACGCGGCGGAGGAGGAAGACGACGAGGAGGAGGACGAGGAGGAACACAACGACGCGGAGGAGGATGACGACGACGAGCACTCAGAAGAGAAAATGGTGCTGATGACGAGGAGGACGGCGCGGGGAGGAATGGAAGGAAGAGGCCGCAGAAAGACGAAGGAGGAATACTGTGCAATGCAAAAGGCGGTGAACGAGGTGGAGAAACATAATGCCGCAGCTTAGTGAAATAACATAGTGTTGGTACTGATGGTGATAACCATGGAAATCGCATCCAACTGCGTTGATTTTGTACTAGTCACACACGTCTCACGTCCCCTTCTGATCAAGCAGTGACAGAAGCTGCGCGCCGCAAAGGTAAGGGTCCTAAGGGCCTGCTAGATGTTCAAGGCCTGAGGGGGCTCGAATTGTTCTGCTCCACTGGCCCCGCCAAACATGTAGGACTTTGGGAGGCTGGAGAGCTTAGAAGATAACGGCCTGGTTGTGGCATGACGGCATGGTGAGAACTCGTTCGGCTTCACCACATGAGAGTATACCTGGTTTATATTCGACCACAGAAAGGTACACGTCACAATGAGCTTGAGAGGTCACCGTCTGCAACTCGTCTGTTTAAGCTGTATGGGCGATCCGGCCGCGACCTCAAGCAGGACGCTTTTCTGGAAAGCGTACCCAAGCAATGCAATACATCTGCACGGAATTTGCAATATAGTTTTGCACAAGAGTCATACTACACCAACTCATGCCACAATACCACCCGTCAGTTCATGGCATGGCCGAGCTTGGGATGTAATCTCACAATATACTGATGCACTGTACAGCATGGCAGAGCATGGCATTTCACTGCGAATCGTAACACGATATAGCGCTAGTAGCACGATGGCCGTCGCGAGCCTGATATCCTCAATGGTACGCAGCGAAGCGCATCATGTGGACGGCGGCTCCCAAAGAACTGTGCACCTTAATTCTTGCTTTGATAATACAGAATGCCCTGAGGTATGCGCCGAATGAGATTTTGAAGCTGTGAAATTCAACCACATTTGGTAGAACGCAATGGCACTATGCATCCTGTTTGTGTTGATGGCGACGTGAAAATTAAAATGTGTCAATGTGTGTCTGTGTATTGGTGGCCAACGGTGCCATGATCCCCATCATGCGCCGTCATGTTGATGATGCTGTGCCCGCCCAGCGTCGACTGAACAACGCAATGTGGCGTGCAACACGGTCGGTGCTATCTGGAGCTCTACGTGCCGATTTTTTTTTTTTTTTTTTTTTTTTTTTTTTTTTTTTTTTTTTAATTATTATGTGTTTTTGTTGTTTGTTTTTTTGGTCTCTCTCTCTCTGTGCAGACCAAGCTCCCAAGAGAGCCCCAAGAAGGACTCCAAAGCGTCAGCGTCGTCGTCGTCGTCCCCCTCCAGGGTCGAAGGCACCAGCCGTAAGAACTTCAAACGAAGAACTCCTAAACGCAACCGCTGTTTGGGGAATGTGGTTCTCATCTCAGAATTCGATGTTAGAAGGAAACCGCCCTGCCAGTCGTCGTCACTGCCCGAACTTCCATGCTGTTGGATCATAAGGTGCAAGGAGAGAACCACAACATAGAAACGACCCGTCCACCAATCGTGCAATTGCTGGACATTTCAAGTTCCATGATCGTGGCATGTGTGGAAGACGCCAATAGCACAGGGAGCACAGACCAATCAACGAAGTTATCTTTTGAGAGGCAAACGTGCGATCACCGAATTTTGCCACAACGCGCCGCGTTCGTGAACGCTATGCGGCCGAACTCTCCAAAACAACCTGGTCGGGATGTGCCAAAGAGGACGGAGGAAACGGATAAGCAGGATAGGCAAGAGAAAACCAGAGAAGCCAACGGAACCCGCTTCCCCAGAGGTTTCAGCCATATAGCGTTCACGACTTTCCAGGCCTCCGACGTCGTGTTTTTTTTCAGCCCGTGGGCCCTGTGAGTTCTCTTCACCTCTTCCACGACGGCTCTTCGTGGGGGCCGCTGGAGGCCCATAGTCCCAGAAACGGGGCGCTCGAAAGACCTCAGTCCTGGTTCCCAGATCCCTCTCTTTCCTCCTCCTCCTCCTCCTCGTCCTCATCATCATCATCATCCTCATCATCATTCTCTTCCTCCTCCTCCTCCTCCCCTGCCCGCATCACTTCTCACCTCTCGTCCCTACATCGACCGTCTCCTCATCGCACCACCTGGCGAGTTGGTCGGGGGGTTCCGCCCGAGACTCCTCAGTGTTGAATCCCGAAACTTTCAGCTCCCAGCACCTGCGCACACTGGAAGCCTTGGGGGTTTCCAAGAGGCCGTGCTGCTCGCATATGGGGAGGAGGAAACGGATGAGGGGGAGGAGGAGGAGAAAAAGGAGGAGGAGGAGGAAAAAGAGGAGGACGAGGAAGAGGAAGAGGAGGAAGAGGAAGAAGAGGAGGATTGTGAGGAGGAGGAAGAGAAGGAGGAGGAGGAGGAAGAGGAGTAGGCGGAGGAGGAAGAGGAGGAGGAGGAGGAGGAGGAGGAGGAGGAGGAGGAGGAGGAGGAAGAGGAGGGGGATCGATGGCGGCCCGTTTTCAAACTGTGGTTTTCGCCTTTACCTTGCACGCGTTCGTCTCGCACGGATGGAAGACAGCTCGGCTTCAAGCTGTGGCTATCGCCTGGGTGCCGCGCGCCTTTGCTTCAAACCGTTCCCATTATTGCCAAGGCGAAGGGCGGTCCTTTTTCAACATGGTGCTCTCGTTCGGTATTCACCGACAGTGCACAACGATAAATTAACCATGCGCAGCGGTTGCAAGAGTGGATGGCGGCTTCTCCTCGAGACGTGGCTCTCCCTTCTGAGGCCTCCTCAGCATCTGCGAAACCTGCGCCTCGACATGCAGCATTCTGCAGCACTTGCACGGGCGGAGGGCACCTCACTTTCAAAACGGGGCTCTGGAGTGCACTGTAGTATGTAGCTGCATGGAGTACCAAGGGATACGATGTGCAAATAGAGGGACCCGTGCTGAGAGAGAGAGAGAGAGATATAGAGAAAGAGAGAGAGAGAGAGAGAGAGAGAGAGAGAGAGAGAGAGAGAGAGAGCGCACGTTCTCTTTCCTTTTACGGGGGCTCGCGCGCGCCCGCTGCCGGCGCGCCACACAGCTCAAGGGCCCTGCGAGTCGAGACGGCCGCGGGGCGGGGAGGTGCGAGAGAGGCGCAGGAGGCAGGAAGGCCGAAGTGTATGCATAACAACCGCAAGGGCTCTCGCTAGACACTTCCTCGACCTCTTGGCCCTGCCGCGCTCGTCCAGGCAGTTCTCTCTTTCGAAGCGGGGCTCTCGCCCTGCGTGTCACAAGCCCGCGGGGGGCGCTCGTCTTCCAAGGGGGGTGCTCTTCCTGTGATGACCAGGCATGCGGGCAGCAGGGACTTACCCAAGGATGGGGATCTGGGGCGGCGGGGCGCATTACATCACTGCTGACGCATCCTGGGTTTACTCTGGCTCTCCTCCTCCTCCTCCTTCCCTCGCTCCTCCTCGCTGCTCCTCCTCCTCCTCCTCCTCCTCCTCGCTCCTTCTCCTGCTTCTCCTTTGTGACAATGCTCGGACCTGAAGCTATTATCTGGTTGCGCCCAAGAAAACGATGCTTGGCCTCAGAGGAGAGAACCGCCGACTTCGGCCTTGACGCGCAAATCAAAGCAGCCGCCAGTGCGGATAAGGAAGTGCGAACAGCTGCGGTTTAAGAGCGTGGCCCATGGTCTCCTCCTCCTCCGCCTCCTCCTCCTCCTCCTCACTGCTCCGAGGCCTGGACCAAGGAAATATGCCCGGGCCAGGAGAATCATCGGCGACGCCTCGGAGGTCTGGAATATCTACGGCTGCTCGCGCGCCGATGGGCGCCGCGGCGTGAGACGGACGACCGCCGGGCAGGCCCCCGGAGCGCCGAGTGAGAGCCGCTCGGAGGGCGCCAACTTCACAGACGTCCGGCGCCTTGGCAGAGTCGAGGCGGCCGGTGGAGCGTCCTCTCTGGCCTCTTGGGGCCTCTTGGGGCACGGGGGCCGTCCACGGAGGCCGCTCGGGGATGGAAGCGCGGCCCCAGGGAAGGGGGCGAGGGGTCCTGGGTCCACGTGTCGGGCAAGTCGAGGCGCCGGACGTCTGAGCATTTCTTTTGTTTGTCCGGCGCCGTTTTTTTGGAAGGAGAAGGAGGAGGAGGAAGGATGTCTGGGCGATAATATACACCCACGGCGGGTTCACGTCGC
The DNA here is from genome assembly GCA_963575745.1 of Prorocentrum cordatum. Taxonomy (NCBI): domain Eukaryota; class Dinophyceae; order Prorocentrales; family Prorocentraceae; genus Prorocentrum; species Prorocentrum cordatum. Next base: position 58,942 of record CAUYUJ010002505.1, read on the forward strand.
AGATGGCGTCGGCAGAGGCTTCTCTGACACCGTGTGGATGGTGCATCCTCGAAGGATCGCAACTTCCCGATTGCGCAGATCGTTCGACGCTGGCCGCTTCTGGGCCACCGGCAGCGTCCAATCCTGAGCGCCCGCGCCGACTCGGCGCGAGCCTATGGTTACCCCGACGCTGGCCAGGATCATCGTAGGTAGGACTGGTGCACCTGCGTGTGGAGGCGCATGCTCGATGCCGCCGGCGTCTGGCGAGGCGAATGCGGGGAACGGGAGGGTCTGGGGGCCGACGGGCAAACGTTGAAGTCTCCGAAGGCGAGCGGGGGAACTGTTCAAGACGCGTTTCTCTCCCTCCCTCGGCCGATATTTTTCGTTCGAAGGCGAGCGGCGAAACCGAGCTCGAGTGGGACCAGCACATGTCTGAGATGGCGAGCGAGAGAGCCTCTCCAGGACGCCCCCGCGGGGAACTCGACCAGTCCGTCGGAGCGCAACCAGAATCGACCCCCGCGCTCCACTGCCCCGCGCTGCTCCCCCTGGGTCCCAGGACCCCTCCTCCTCCTCCTCCTCCTCCTCCTCCTTCTCCTCCTCCTCCTCCTCCTCTTCCTCCCCTCTGGTTGGCGGCGCGTACAAGGGGCAGGGGGAGGGGGAAGGCTTCTCAGAGGCTGCTCCTCAGAAGGCGCGGGCCTTGCACCTATGGACAAGGCCCGCGCCTTCTAGAATGCAGGGGTGCTGCTAAGAAGCCTTTTCCCCCCTCCCCCTGCCCCCGTGTACGCGCGACGGCGAGACCACGACGACGACGGCGAGAACGACGGAGAAGGAGGATCCGGTATTGCTAGAAGTGCCCCTGGCCCAAGGTGCCCCCAGGATTCTCCGGGACATGAGGAAGTATCGAGCAGGAGACCTTGCCGTCGTGGCTGGGCCTTCACCAACTTGACCGACTCGCGAAGAAGTCTCGAGCGAGAGCGCCGTTCCTGAGTTCGGGGGCCTCTCCGGCCAGGGTGCCTCGGAATAAATTTGTAAGGGCTTCTAAAGCGGGAGCCGTCGTCGTCGGGGCCCAGACTTATACTC
>CAUYUJ010002505.1:65000-88993 GCA_963575745.1 Prorocentrum cordatum
GATTTGCCCGCTCGGGGTGCTCGAGTGCGATGCCTGGGATCGTTTCCGATGGCCCGCTCGGATTCGCCACACGATCTGCGGGCCCAACAGGGAGTGGGCTCCCGCTTGAGACTCCCTCGCGATTCACTCACAAACGAGGCCCCCGCTTGAGACATCCTCACGATTTGTCCCCTCGGGGTGCTCGAGTGCGAGCCTGGGATCATTTTGATGGCCCGCTCGGTTCGCCACATGATCTGCGGACCCAATAGGGAGTGGGCTCCCGCTTGAGACTCTCTCGCGATTCACTCACAAACGAGGCCCCCCCTTGAGACATTCTCACGATTTGCCCCCTCGGGGTGCTCGAGTGCGATGCCTGGGATCGTTTCCGATGGCCCGCTCGGATTCGCCACATGATCTGCGGGCCCAATAGGGAGTGGACACCCGCTTGAAGCTCCCGCGCGATTCACTCACAAACGAGGCCGCCGCTTGAGAGATCCTCAGGATTTGCCCCCTCGGGCTGCTCGAGTGCGATGCCTGGGATCGTTTCCGATGGCCCGCTCGGATTCGCCGCATGATCTGCGGGCCCAATAGGGAGTGGGCTCGCGCTTGAGACTCCCTCGCGATTCACTCACAAACGACGCCCCCGCTTGAGGCATCCTCACGATTTGCCCCCTCGGGACGCTCGAGTGCGGTGCCTGGGGTCGGTTCCGATGGCCCGCTCGGATTCGCCACACGATCTGCGGGCCCAATAGGGAGTGGGCTCCCGCTTGAGACTCCCTCGCGATTCACTCACAAACGGGGCCCCCGCTTGAGACATCCTCACGATTTGCCCCCCCTCGAGGTGCTCGAGTGCGATGCCTGGGATCGTTTCCGATGGCCCGCTCGGATTCGCCACATGATCTGCAGGCCCAATGGGGAGTGGGCTCCCGCTTGAGACCCCCTCGCGATTCACTCACAAACGGGGCCCCCGCTTGAGACATCCTCACGATTTGCCCCCTCGGGGTGCTCGAGTGCGATGCCTAGGATCGTTTCCGATGGCCCGCTCGCATTCGCCGCATGATCTGCGGGCCCAATAGGGAGTGGGCTCCCGCTTGAGACTCCTTCGCGATTCACTCACAAACGAGGCCCCCGCTTGAGACATCCTCACGATTTGCCCCCTCGGGCTGCTCGAGTGCGATGCCTGGGATCGTTTCCGATGGCCCGCTCGGATTCGCCACATGACCCGCGGGCCCAATAGGGAGTGGGCTCCCGCTTGAGACTCCCTCGCGATACTCTCACAAACGAGGCCGCCGCTTGAGACATCCTCACGATTTGCCCCCCTCGGGGTGCCCGAGTGCGATGCCTGGTATTGTTTCCGATGGCCCGCTCGGATTCGCCACACGATCTGCGGGCCCAATATGGAGTGGGCTCCCGCTTGAGATTCCCTCGCGATTCACTCACAAACGAGGCCGTCGCTTGAGACATCCTCACGATTTGCCCCCTCGGGGTGCTCGAGCGCGATGCCTGGGATCGTTTCCGATGGCCCGCCCGGATTCGCCACGTGATCTGCGGGCCCACTAGGGAGTTGGCTCCCGCTTAAGATTCCCTCGCGATTCACTCACAAATGAGGCCCCCGCTTGAGACACCCTCACGATTTGCCCCCTCGGGTTGCTCGAGTGCGATGCCGGGGATCGTTTCCGATGGCCCGCTCCGATTCGCCACATGATCTGTTCGCCCAAAAGGGAATGGGCTCCCGCTTGAGACAACCTCGCGATTCACTCACAAACGAGGTCCCCGCTTGAGACATCCTCACGATTTGCCCGCTCGGGGTGCTCGAGTGCGATGCCTGGGATCGTTTCCGATGGCCCGCTCGCATTCGCCGCATGATCTGCGGGCCCAATAGGGAGTGGGCTCCCGCTTGAGACTCCCTCGCGATTCACTCACAAACGAGGTCCCCGCTTGAGACATCCTCACGATTTGCCCCTCGGGGTGCTCGAGTGCGATGCCTGGGATCGTTTCCGATGGCCCGCTCGGATTCGCCACATGATCTGCGGGCCCAATAAGGAGTGGGCTCCCGCTTGAGACTCCCTCGCGATTCACTCACAAACGAGGCCCCCCCTTGAGACATCCTCGCGCTTCGCCCCCTCGGTTTGCTCGAGTGCGATGCCGGGGATCGTTTCAGATAGCCCTCTCGCATTCGCCGCATGATCTGCGGGCCCAATAGGGAGTTGGCTCCCGCTTGAGACTCCCTCGCGATTCACTCACAAACGAGGCCCCAAGTTGAGACATCCTCACGAATCGCCCACTCCGGGTGCTCGAGTGCGATGCCTGGGATCGTTTCCGATGGCCCGCTCGGATTCGCCACATGATCTGCGGGTCCAATAAGAAGTGGGCTCCCGCTTGAGACTCCCTCGCGATTCACTCGCAAACGGGGCCCTCGCTTGAGACATCCTCACGATTTGCCCCCCTCGAGGTGCTCGAGTGCGATGCCTGGATCGTTTCCGATGGCCCGCTCGGATTCGCTACATGATCTGCGGGCCCAATCGGTAGTGGGCTCCCGCTTGGGAATCCCTCGCGATTCTCTCACAATCGAGGCCGCCGCTTGAGACATCCTCACGATTTGCCCCCCCTCGGGGTGCTCGAGTGCGATGCCTGGGATCGTTTCCGATGGCCCGCTCGGATTCGCCACATGATCTGCGGGCCCAATAGGGAGTGGGCTCCCGCTTGAGACCAGCTCGCAATTCACTCACAAACGAGGCCCCCGCTTGAGACATCCTCACGATTTGCCTCTTCGGGGTGCTCGAGTGCGATGCCTGGGATCGTTTCCGATGGCCCGCTCGGATTCGCCACATGACCTGCGGGCCCAATAGGGAGTGGGCTCCCGCTTGAGATTCCCTCGCGGTTCGCTCACAAACGAGGCCGCCGCTTGAGACATCCTCACGATTTGCCTCCCGCGGGGTGCTCGAAAGCGATGCCTTGGATCGTTTCCGATGGCCCGCTCGGATTCGCCACATGATCTGCGGGCCCAATAAGGAGTGGGCTCCCGCTTGAGACTCCCTCGCGATTCTCTCACAAACGAGGCCCCCGCTTGAGGCATCCTCACGATTTTCCCCCCTCGGGGTGCTCGAGTGCGATGCCTGGTATTGTTTCCGATGGCCCAATGGGGAGTGGGCTCCCGCTTGAGACCCGCTCGCGATTCACTCACAAACGAGGCCGCCACTTGAGACATCCTCACGATTTGCCCCCCTCGGGGTGCTCGAGTGCTATGCCTGGGATCGTTTCCGATGGCCCGCTCGGATTACCAACACGAAGTGTGGGTCCTATAATGGGGGGGCTCCAGCCTGAGGCTCCCTCGCAGTTCACGCACACACAAAGGCCCGGCTGGAGACATCCTCACGATTTGCCTTCTTGGGGTGCGCAAGTGCGACGCCTGGTAAGAGTTTGCCGATGACTCGCTCGGATTGCAAGCATGACGTGCGGGTGCCATAGCGAGGATGCTCCCGCCTGAGACTTTCTCGCAATTCACTCACAAACGAGGCTCCCGCTCAAGGCATGCTTGCGATTTGCCCCCCTAAGGGTGCTCAAGTGCTATGCCTGGTAAATGCTTCTGCTGGCCCGCTCGGATTACCAACGTGAAGTGCGGGCCCCATTGGGAGGGGGCGCCCGCTCGAAACTTCCCTCAAAGTGAGTACGTGAGTGTGTGAGCGTGTATGGTGGTAATGAGTGGTGATGGTGGTACTCATGATGCTGCCGCTGCTGATGATGATGACGTTGGTGGTGCTGATGGTGATTCTGATGCTGCTGATGTTGATGATTATGGTGCTGATGCGTGGTGGTGGTGAGTGAGTGTGTAATTGTGTGAGTGGGTGCACGATGATGACGATGATGATGGTGACGATGAGGTGTGCGCGTGTGGGTGGGTGTGCTCCTGCGCGGGGTGTTCATGTGGGGAACGATGATGATGCGGATGTTGACGTTGATGTTGTTTGTTGAATATGTTAATGATGATTGTGATGGTGGTGGTGATGGTAATGATGATGCTGCTGCTGATGATGATGCTGATGATGATGATGCTGATGCTGCTGCTGATGATGATGGGTACGTGGGCGTGTGGGTATGTGAGCGAGGAAAAGAAAGGGGAAGAAGAGACAGAGGAGATATTGCGCGGGGCGTGTGCAACGAAAACAAGAAACATACGAAACCCACTTTGGATGTTGAGAAACTCAGAGGAGGCGATGCCGTCGCCGGCCAGGACAGGACGAGACCCAACCCGCGCCAGGCCAAGGGACAGCGATGATGATTATGCTGATGCTGATGCTGCTGATGATGATGCTGATGACGATGCTCTATTATGACGCTGCTGCTGATGATGATGCTGATCATGAGGATGGTGGTCAAGCTGATGCTACTGCTGATGATGATGATGATCACGAATGTGATGACGATGATGATGATGCTGCTGCTGAGGCTGATGTTGATGATGACGATGACAATCTTGATGACGATGGTGAGGATGATGAGGAGGAGGAGGAGGAGGATGGATTATGATGACGAGGAGGATGACGAGGATGATTACGAATGTGATAAGAATGGATGAGGGGGGAGGAGAGCAGGAGGATAAGGACCAGGACGAGGATGATGATGATGATGATGCTGATAATGATGGTGATGATGATGATGATGATGATGATGAGGATGAGGAGGACGATGGGGGAGGAGGAAGAGGAGGAGAAGGAGAAGGATGGATGTCTGGGGGTTCTAACATTGATTTCGGGGATATTCGGGAGTCTAGGGTGCTGGAGGAAACAGAAAAAACGGGGATAATGAAGAAAGAACTCTGTGGAGTTCTGAAACGGGTGTTGGAACAATTGTGGTGTCAATGGGGGCTTCGGGGGTGTCGTTGAAATCCCAGGGGGGAGGAGGGATGGAGGGAGGGATGAGGAAAAGGCAGAGGACGGAGGAGGCGGCGGATCACATGGATTGGGGGTAGAAGAGGGGAGGGGGATGGTTATGATGCTACTGCTGCTGCTGATGACGACGACGATTATGGTGGTGATGATGATGTTGCTGCTGATGCTGATGCTGATGCTGCTGCTGCTGCTGATGCTGCTGATGATGATGCTGCTGCTGCTAATGATGATGAGAGGGAATGGGGAAAGGAGAAGGATGAGGAGGAAGAGGATAAGATAAGGAGGAGGAGGACGAGGAGGAGGAGGAAGACGAGAGGAGGAGGAGGAACCTGTGCTAGGCCTTAAAACCTATCAATTTTGGCCGTAGCATCCTGGTGAAACAGCTCACAAAGTGAGCGCTCAAGCTTGCACGCTATCTTCGAGCTCTGCAATGTAGCTGCAGGGCATCGCTAAGACAGCCGCGGGGATGCCTCGATGCTGACATGAATTGGCCGCGGGACAGGGATGATGTATGAAATACGAAGCAGATCTGCAATGCGTGAGCGCCGGCATACCTACTAGGCCTTCCTGCACCAGATTCGGCGGTTACAAGTGAGGGCGGCGTGCTCATTAGGTGCGCATTCTCTTGGGCGGAATATCAATTACATCTTGTAATGCTAATGGCAATTGTGTGCTTTTCGTTTATCATATTATCGCTCATGCTCGCCGACTCGCGCTGCGTATTCTTCCGTTGCCACTCATGAGATGCCCATTGTTATTAGGTCGGATATGTCCTCCTGCAAGCAGATTTTAGCAGATGCTAATCAAACCATGATCCAACGTAGTCAAGCACGATCGAAACATCGTCCCTGGACTATCTTTTTGACTCTTCTCGAATATTCCTCCTGTAGAGGGACGCGCCCGACTTAACATTATCACAACGGTTCGGAGGAGGAGCAGGAGGCGGATGAGGAGGAGGAGGAGGAGGAGGAGGAGGAAGCGGAGGAGGCGGAGGAGGAGGAGAAGGAGGAGGAGGAGGGTCTTCCCGTTCGCCACGGGGACGGCGCAGCACATGCGATGCTGGCCTGCCCCCGCGGGAACCTCGCCTTCCCCCCTCTGGGCCCGCAGAGCCCCCGAGGCACCCTGCGAGAAGCAGAGTGGACAAAGGCTGTGCCTTAGGTCGGGCACGAGATGCTGTACTGGGTGGAGGAGACGCGTGCGGACGCTTCCGGGGCGACGCACTCGAACTTTGGCACTGGGGCCTTCGGTGGAGCTCTTTATGGGGCCACGAAGCGCTGTACTTGTGGAGCTCCCTCTTTGCTATGGGGCGACGAAGCGTTGTAGTGGGTGGGGGAAACGCATGTGGACGGTGCCATGTAGCGCCGTCGGTGGAGCTCCCTGTGGGGCCACGAGATGCTGTTGTGGGTGGGGAAGACGCATTCGAACGGTTCTGGTGGAGTTCCCTAGGGGGCCACGAAGCGCTGTAGTGGGTGGGGGAGATGCGTCTGGACGATGCCATTGGGGCCTTCGGTGGAGCTCCCTATGGGGCCACGAAGCGCTGTACTTGGGGGGGGCGACGCATGCGGAAGGTGCCAATGGGGCCTTCGGTGGGCCATTCGGCGGATTCTGGAAAACAATATGAAAACATCGGCCCAAGAAATCCGCGCGGACCTCCGAGCTTTTATGTTTATGTCACCCTTCGTTTCCCTAAAATAGCCAAAACATAAACAAACATACACAACAGAGCACGAACAATCGTCACCAGACTATTTTTTGATTATTCTCGAATGTTCCTCCTGTAGAGGGACACGCCCGACTTAAGATGTGCCCCCGTAGCCCTTATAACACTACTTTTTGTAGTATGTGCCAATCGGGACACCGCCGGGGCAGACGCATGCGAACTTTCTCTCTGGGGCTTTCGGTGGAGCTCCCTATGGGCCACGAGACTCTGTAATGGATGGGGGAGACGCACGCGAACTTTGACACTGGGGCCTTTGGTGGAGCTCCTCCTAATGGGGCCACGAAGCGCTGTACTGGTGGAGCTCCCTCTTCCCTATGGGGCGACGAAGCGCTGTGCTGGGTGGGGGAAACGCATGTGGACGGTGCCATGTAACGCCGTCGGCGGAGCTACCTGTGGGGCCACGAGATGCTGTTGTGGGTGGGGAAGATGCATGCGGACGGTTCCGGTGGAGCTCCCTATGGGGCCACGAAGCGCTGTATTGGGTGGGGGAGATGCGTGCGGACGATGCCATTGAGGCCTTCGGTGGGGCTCCCTATGGGGCCACGAAGCGCTGTACTGGGTGGGGGCGACGCATGCGGAAGGTGCCAATGGGGCCTTCGGTGGGGCTTCCTATGGGGCCACGAGGCGCTGTCCTGGGGTGGGGAAGCGCATGCTGGCGCCGTCGTTGGAGCTCCCTAGGGGGCCACGGAGCGCTGTCCTGGAGTGGTGGGACGCTTGCGGGCGGTAGTATCGGGGCCGTCGGTGGAGATCCCTATGTGGCCACGATGCGCTGTAGTGGATGGGGGAAACGCAAGCGGTAGCCGTGGGACCTTCGGTGGAGTTCCCAATGGGGCCACGAAGCGCTGTACTGGGTGGGTGGGGGGGGGACGCACGCGGGCGGCAGCACTGGAACCTTCGGTAGACTTCCGTATGAGGCCACGGACCGCTGTACTGGGTGAGGCGGACGCATGTGGGCGGTAGCAGTGGGGCCCTCGGTGGGCTCCCTACGGAGGCCACGAAGCGCTGTACGGTGTGTGGCGGACGCGTGTGGGCGGCAGCATTGGGACCTTCGGTGGAGCTTCCCCTGTTGCCACGAAGCGCTGTACGGGGTGTGGCGGACGCATGCGGGCGGTAGCACTTGGGGGGGACGAGGGCGGCGGGAGATGATGCGGGACGCTGCCTCTTCAAAACGAGGACCCGACACCACAGGGTGGCGGCGCTCCCACGGTGGAGTGCTGAGGGGGCAGGTCTTCTCAGAAGGCTCGAAGGCCAGAGGCCTCCTTGAGAAACTGCTCAATCTTTTCTGAAACCGCACCAAAGCTTCTCAGAAGGCCGGGGCGCCTCCGAGCAGCCCCGCCGTCTTCTGACAAGGCTTGCCCCTCCCTCCCCCCAGATGTCCTTCGACTTGTTTTTTTCCGATCCGACGCCCCGGAGCCCCCGACACCTTCCCTGGGGCTAATTCTTCGCCCGGATCATTTTTGGAATTCGGGGATCCGCTGACCTGGGTCAATCCAGACCCCGGTCAGTCGGGCCTTGCAGGATACTGCAAGATCCTCCAGGATCCTGCGCCCAAGCCCGGGTCAATGCGACCCTGGCCCTGCAGGGTCCTGCGGGATCCTTCAGGATCCTGCGCTCAAGCCCAGGTCAGTGCGCCCCTGGCCCTGCAGGATCCTGCAACATCCGGCGCTCTGGCGACCCCCGTTTGCATTGACCCCCGTCTTTTGAGCCCCGACGTTTTGGATTGCCCCCAGGGCCAGCGCCGGGCTTCAGAGCCCGAGGTCGAGGAAGCAACGCCGGGGCAAAACACAAACTCAGACCGTCGGAGACCATCTTGGTCAGCGCGCCGCCGAAGCGTCATCACGATTCGTTTTCCTCCGCCTCCGCCGCCTCGTCGGCGTCGCCGCCGTATCGTCCTTGGCCTCGTCTAGAGGAGGAGAAAAAATGCATAAACATGAACCTTGGGGGATGGACAGAACCCCCTTTGAGTAAAACGTGGTTTAGTGAAAACGACCTCGGGCCCAACCCCTGGCGGGCGCAAGCCAGGAGAAGGACGGCCGCGGCGCCCCCTCGAGAACCGAACATGGACACTTCACTAATCGAAATGTCAAGCTGGGGGTTCTCTCCACCCCCGACCGTCTAGTCTGGCGCCGCCACTGGCGCGCTCCGCGCGCCAGGGAGGGGGGTGCCCGGCATGTATGCCGTTTTTTGCTCTTCGATCGTCGCGGGGGGCCCTCCTCTCCCAGCCCCTCTTTCCGTCCCCTCGTTCCTTTTCTCGGGCGCGGCCCAACCGACCCCTGGTAAGAGATCTACTTCCGTGACGTCATCCTCTCCCAGACATGATCGCGTCTTTTAAAAAATCAGGGCGGGAGGGTCTTGGCCAATGTCGGCCTCGAGGGGGCCCTCGCCGGGCCTCGGGACCGTCAAAGAACGCCTCGGGACGAAAAACCAGTTCTGGGGAAAAGGTCAGGACTTCCAGGGACCCCGTATGGGAAAAATCAGGGCGTCGCATGTCTGGGCACCTTTGAAGCCTCTTCCTTCTGGCCGCATGCGCACGTTTTGGGGGCGACATGCGAGGGGGACGTCATGGTAGGGAACGGTTCGCTAGGGAAGAGGAGGAGGAGGAGGAGGAGGAGGAGGAGGAGGAGGAGGAGGAGGAGGAGGAGAGAGGAGGAGGAGGGAGGAGGAGGAGGAGGAGGAGTGGAGGAGGTGGAGGTGTAGGAGAGATGAGGAGAGGAGGAGAAGGGGAGCGGGGAGGAGGAGGCGGCAGGAGGAGGAGGAGGAGGAGGAGGAGGGAGGAGAGGAGGAGGAGGAGGAGGAGGAGGAGGAGGAGGAGGAGGGGAGGAGAGGAGGAGGAGGGGAGGGGAGGGAGGAGGAGGAGGAGGTGGAGGAGGAGGAGGAGGAGGAGGAGGAGACCGAGGAGGTGGCCAGGGAGGAGGAGGAGGGATGCCGCCCCGTTCTTTTTCTCTGCCCCTCTCTCCGCCGCCGCCGCGCAGCGCAGGGGCTGCCGGGCGGTTCCGTGCTGCGGACCGTGCGCGGCGCTGGGGCCCCTGGGCAGCCGCTCGAAGTCCGCGGGGGCCGCGGCACGCAGCACGGGCAGTCCGCTCGAGACGTCCCCCCACAGATCTGGGCGCGGACGGAGGAGTGAGATGTGTTTTTTTTGTTTTTGTTCTTTGTTGTTATTATACATATATATATATATATATATATATATATCGCTCGTAACCATATATAGATATACATATGTATGTATATATATATATACACACACGTTTTTTTTCTTCTTTTTCTTTTTTGTTATATATATTGTTTTTTGTTTTTTAAATTTATTTGTTCTTAATCACTTCGAGGGCCCAAAGGGGCCCGTGCGTGCACGGAATTCTTTCTGCAGGCCTGGCCCTAGCCGCCGACACAGGGGCCCGCCGCCGCCGCCGCCCGCTCACCGCGTAACCCTTCGATAAGGCATCCAGGGTCTGGAGGCCGGTGGAACTCCAATCGCGGCTTGGCCATGGATGTCACCGCCGCACTCATCAAGATAAGAGACCCTTCAGGGTCTGGAATCTCCTGGGCACGTTCCTTAGCGAACGCCTCCACCGTATGTGCACCCTTGCGCCCCCCCCGTGGGTGTGCGAAAACCAGCGCCTCGCTCGAGGCATCTTTTCAGGTCTGCTCCGATGGCGGGAGAAGTTGTGCATGCGGACGGGCAAAGCGCTCGAGGCATCCCCAGAATCTGGGCGCGGGCGCTCTCTGAGGGCGATCGCCGCCCCGCCCAGGGTCAAACATCGGCCCCTGTAAAGAGCCGAACTCCATACACCGACGCTTTTTCGGGCCCCGCACTGAACCTCGCCCAGGAAAGCGGGTCCTGGTGTATCCTAGTGTATACCTTTTTCGTTGCTTCCCCAGGGAAGCGGGGACAACAAGTATAAACCACACCACCCCGACGTCGTCCCCGACCCTCAAAAAGTCCTGGGATTGAAAAACCGCCCGCCACTGGTAGTGTACATGTGAACGTTTTCTATTTTTCTATTTCCGCGTAGTTTTTTGGACAATCCTTCATTTTTCTCCCCAGATCAGCCCGTAGGAGGACACGCCCGACCTAAATCTACGGCGGTCCAACCCCGAACTGCGAGGTTGACCAGCGGTGACGGGAGATGTACGGGTGGAACACCAAGGAAAGATCTGCGAAACATATGACGCGGACCCCACTCAGACCCGCTAGTACCCCCTTTCCTCCGCGACCCGCCCACATCCCCTCGAGCATCCTCCGTCACAAGCGCGATACCTCACAAACGCCCCGCCCGCTCCATCCCCAAGTTGGGCCCCACCACCCTCGTTGTCATGATTTGAGCAGGGGCCGATCGTCCTGGCATCCCTATTTCCTATAGGCCTACCACGGGATGTTCTGAGAACCCCAAGAACTTCTGATAACAAAAAGCAGTGTTCTTAGAAAAGGAAGGCGATATGTGAAGCCAAGACAGTCCCAGCCATAAAGGTTCTACTAACATTTTGTGCAACCCACACAAGATTCTTAGAAATTCCTTGGTGGACGTATATGGGCGAGCCAGATGCCTCGCCGCTACTGAAGACGCAGAAGACTCCTCAGAAGGCCCGAGGTCTTCTGAGAAGCCCCGCCGCCTTCTGAGATGGCCTTCTCCTTCTCATTACCCCCCCCTCGCTCGCCGCCGAATCTGGTTTTTGGGTCATATTTCTGGTCTCCGGCGGCCGTTCGGGACAATCCGGGCATCCCAGGAACGTCCTCGGCGAGGCGCAGCCGCTGGAACGCATCCCGAGGCTGGAAAACCGCCGAGAACCGACGAACACGTCCAAAAACCTCGAGCCTGGAACCCGAAACTTCTCCTCCCCACTTCCCCCCCCTTCGCTCGCCGCCGAATGTCACGATTTTTTCACCAGTTTTGAATCTTCCTCCTGTAGAGGGACGTGCCCAGCGCAGCTCCAGGGCGGGCCGCGGGTTCGGCGGCCAGAGGACAGGACGAAGATGGCAGTGCACACTTCGCGGGCCAGTCATGGTATGTTCCTATATCTACAGATGCCGAGGTCGGGCAAACGGCGATGTTGCTTGACGGTGATGCTGAGAGCCAGAGCGGGGCGCCGCGAGGTGTGCGGCAGAGGTGGGCCCTCCCGGGCAGGCCGCGGGCCTGGCGGCCAGAGGACAGGACAAGAACGGCAGTGCACGCTGCGCGGGCCAGGCACAATACGATGGCGTTTACATCGGCGGCGTTTTCGGGCGCCTTCGTGACTTCCCGGCGGCTTTGCAGCCTCGGGATGCGTTCCAGCCGCTGCGCGTCGCCGAGGGCGTTCCGGGGGTGCCCAGATCGTCCCGGACGGCCGCCGGCGACCCGAGATATGGCCCAACAACCAAAGTCGGCGGAGAGCGAGGGGGGGGGGAGAAGGCCCTCTCAGAAGGCGGCGGGGCTTCTCAGAGGCCCTCGCGCCGTCCGAGAAGCTCTTCCTTGGTCTTCGGGGAAGGCTCGGAACACTTCTCAGAAGGCCGGGGGACTTCTGAGCCTTCTGAGAAGGCCCGCCCCCCTGCTCACTTCCCCCCCGGGCTCGCCGCCGCACATTGCGTATACGGGCCACTGTGACTCTGCATCGGCATGCGCGAAACTGACGTTTCCTGACTGTTCATGTCACAGCGGTTCACGTACCGGGGCGCAGCACGGGCCACCTCAACAACTCCCCTGGAACCTCCTCGGACACAACGTTTGACCAACCTCGATCCAGAGCCCAAGGAACTCAGTTACGCCCCTGAGGCTGGCAGGACCCCCTACCTGAAGCACGATGGGAGTCAACGGATTAGTTCAACATAGCTGCGTATTTCATCTGAGGATGCGCAAAGCTGCCTTCCAAACCCGCCAAGTAATTCCAAATGGACAGCGTGCGCACTTAACCTGGTGGGGGCCCAAACGGTACAAAGGTGACCGATTTACCGGTAGCTGTACACTTCACTTGCATCTCATGTGTCGAGGAGACTTGGCCACCAAGAGGCCTTGGCGGCAAAGTGAATCATATATTATCCCAGTGTGACCCTACCTAGGAGTTGGAGCATCTAGGAAAGCAACATCTACATCTACACCGACAGCTACATTAACATCTACACCTGCATCTACATCTACATCAACATCAACAGCGAGACTCACATCTATATCTACATCTACACCTACATCTACACCCACATCTACATCTACATCTACATCTACACCTACATCCACATCTACACCTACACCTACATCTACATCTACATCTACACTTTCGCATTGGTTTTGCTTTTGCTTTGCATTGCCTTGCCTTTGCTTTTGCTTTGGCTTTTGCTGTTGTTTTAGCATTGCTTTGCGCTATGCTATGCTATGCTATGTTAGGGTATGCTAGGCTGCGCTATGTTATGCTATGCTATATTATGTTATGATATGCTATGTTGCGCTATGCTATGTTATGCTATGCTGCGCTATGCTATGCTATACTATGCTATGCTGCGCTATGCTATGTGTTGCTAGGCTATGATATGATATGCTATGCTGCGCTATGCTGTGTTATGCTATGTTTCGCCGTGTTACGCTATGCTATGCTATGCTATGCTGCGCTATGCTATGCTTTGCTATGCTATGCTGCGCTATGCTATGCTATGCTATGCGATGCTATGCTATGCTGCGCTGTGCTGTGCTATACTATGCTATACTATGCTGCGCTATGCTATGCTGCGCTATGCTATGCTATGCTATGCTATGCTATGCTTCGCTATGTTATGCTATGCTATGCTGCGCTATGCTATGCTATGCTAGGCTATGCTATGATACGCTATGTTATGCTACGCTATGCTATGCTATGCTATGCTGCGCTATGCTATGCTATGCTATGCTATGCTGCGCTATGCTATGCTTTGCTATGCTATGCCATGTTGCGCTATGCTATGCTATGCTATACTATGCTATGCTATGCGATGCTGCGCTATGCTATGCTATGCTATGCTATGCTGCGCTATGCTATGCTATGCTACGCTTTGCTGCGCTATGCTATGCTATGCTGTGCTATGCTGGGCTATGCTGGGCTGTGCTGTGCTAAGCTAAACTATGCTATGCTATGCTGCGCTATGCTATGCTGCGCTATGCTATGCTATGCTATGCTATGCTGCGCTATGCTATGCTAAGCTATGCTATGATATGCTATGCTATGCTAATGCTGCGCTGCGCTAAGCTGAGCTAAGCTAAACTAAGCTAGGCTAAACATAGCTAAGCTAAACGAGGCTAGGCTAAGCGAAGCTAAGCTAAACTAAACGAAGTTAAGCTAGGCTAAGCTAAGATGAGACAAGCAACGCTAAGCTAAGGGGACGTAACTGGGGGAACCGCGGGGCGGATCCTGGGGGAACCGCCCGGGGCGCGTTCCACTGCCCGGCCCCTTTAAGCAAAGAGAGTAAGAACCGTTCTAGGCAGAACCTAGGTAGGGAACAATGATCCTGACCTTGGGTTGAAGAACGTTCGGCGAGATAGTTTGGGTGCGCTATCAAACATTACAAGGTGAGGGCGAGTCTGAGATGCTTACCAAATTCCTCGCACATCGCGTGAATCCAAAAGCCTGCACC
The DNA here is from genome assembly GCA_963575745.1 of Prorocentrum cordatum. NCBI lineage: Eukaryota > Dinophyceae > Prorocentrales > Prorocentraceae > Prorocentrum > Prorocentrum cordatum. Next base: position 79,159 of record CAUYUJ010002505.1, read on the forward strand.
CACATGCTTGCATATCATATTGTGATGCTGTTGTAATGAGACTCGTCTGCTCGCGCTACTTGTAGCAGGCGGATCGACGACATGGTCTAGGAATATGTGCAAAGAACGTCATCGCCACTCGGTGGAGGACTGCTGTGACACCAGATGGCGCCGATGGGCCCGTTGCTCTCCGACGCAAGCCACACTGCATTCCGAGTGATTTGTCTTGAAATTATGAGAATGCGATCGTGCTCCTGTATATGTTCGCCGCTATGTCCTCTCGGGCGCTGTGGCGTGTTATACAGCCTTGGGGATGTCTGGCAAGTTTCCAGTACTTCTCCGACGGCGACCTCTCCCTTCCGTTGAAAGCCCCAAGGCGGCCCTCATACGGCCCCAGACCCTGCAAAATAGCTCCGCACAGGCCCCAGACAGCCCCAGACTGGCCAAATATCCTCCCAAGGCGAGACGGCCCCGAGACTCCCCAACCGCAGACGGCCGCAAGACCTAGGAATCCCTCAAGAAGCCCTAACAAGCTTCGAAGTCACGTGGAACAACGGAAGAACCAAGTTGGAACCATGATGGGCCGACGGTACAACGGTCTCGCATACATCTCGATGTTGTGCTGACACGGTGGCGAGAATTGCAGCAGGCATCTGGATGAATAATGGTTGATTTGTTGCCACCTTGACAATGCAATACGTGTTAGGACCCACGAGGGATGCATCATCCAGGATATCGTGGCTGATTGGTGACCCATCGTTGGGAGACTGAGGCCGCCTAGTACGCCACTTCGGCAGTGTGACATCAGTATCTGGCCCTCAGGAACCAATTCCTTGTTTCATTTCCCCTACCTTACGCTCTGCCTATTAGTAGTGCCCATGCCTACTTGGAACACGCCTTCCCTGCGATCGCCGAACTCTCCGAAGCAAGGCGCGCTCAGGGGCAGTCGGGCTGCATGCTCTCCCTAACCCTGCTTCCGAGCTCGGTATGAGGCCCGGGTCTGCTGCATCGATCCAGATGGCGGCGGCGTCGGTGGCTTCGGAGGCGCCGATCCAGCACTCATCTGGCTCCCCGTGCGCGTGAAACTGCCAGCCTGCGTCGCTGGCGGGCGTGGCCCACGGCCCCCGGACGCCGACGAGCCACCCGAGGGCGGCCGGCCATGGCCGCCGGGCGGCAGCGGCGGTGGTGTGGCGACGCGGCTGGCCTTCAGCTTCTCGGACAGGGCCGCAGAGACAGCGCTGACAGCGGAGCCCGTGGGGGAGGGGGGCACGCCGCCCAGCGGCATGGGCGGTGCCTGGCGCACGGTTTCCCCCGGGGCCGCAGGCGACCCGAGGAGGAGGAGGAGGAGGAGGAGGAGGAGGAGGAGGAGGAGGAGGAGGCGGAGAGGAGGGAGGAGAGGAGGAGTTGAGGAAGACGGAGGACGAGGGAATGAGGAATGAGGAGGGGGAGGAGGAGGAGGAGGAGGAGGATGAGGAGGGAGGAGGAGGAGGAGAGGTGAGGAGGAGGAGGAGGAGGAGGAAGAGGGGTCGCCTAAGCCCTTCGGAGAAACCCTCCAGTGCCTGGACCGGGGCGCTGGGGCCGAAGGGCGAGCTGTCCAGCCTGCCGGGCAGCAGGTTCACGCCCGGCTGCAGGGGCGGAGTGGCCGGAGGCAGGGGCTGCCCGCGCCCGCTGTCCGACATGCCCCCCCTCGGCGTGGCGCTGTCTCGGGGCGTGCCGCCCATGGGCGTGCCGCCCTGGGGCGTGCCGGGCACGTTCTGCAGGGCAGCCGCCACGGGGAGGCTCTGCCCAGAGCCGCTGCGCAGCATCGGGGCGCCAGGGGGCGGCGCCCCAGGCGGGGGGGGCGGGGTTCCCGACGGCAGGTAGGCTGGGCGGGAGACGGGCATGGGCCTCAGGAGCGCTCCTTCGATCCAGAGGTCCACGATCCAAGGCCTGATCTTACTCCTGACTTGGCCGGCTCAGTGCATCCCACAACGCGAAGCACCCCGCTGGTCGAGGGCCCGACCGACCCTCCCGATCACAATCGATCGACGAATCAGATCAGCGGTGGTGGGATCGGCCAACTGCTCGGGTCCCGATCGTCGGACCAGGGGACTTCTAAGGCAGGGGCTGGTGTGGTGGTGGAGGGGGTGCGCTCTTCGGGGGGTTCGCCGGCGCCATCGTCGGCACTGGGGGCCGCATGGGCGGGGGGCCCCTCAGCCGCACGTCAGGACGCTTGGCACCCGCCCCCACCTGCCTGAGTCGGCTCTGCAAGAAATCACCGCCCGCCATGCGACGGCGGATCTCGAACTTGCGCAGCTCCACAACGGTAGTAATCGCGCTACGGATGACTTCCAGGATGGACCCCCAAAGCAAGAGCGCGATCACGAGCCCCATGCGCCAGTGCTCTTCCTCAATGCGCCCGAACTTCACCACGTATGCCAGTGTGTAGAACACATTGCCAGCAATCGAGACAATGCAGGCGGCATAGGGAGCCAGCCACGTGGCCGAGAACACCCAGCTGGGTGTGGTCCAGTTCACCTCCTGGCTTTCCTCCAGCAGGACGCGCTGGTGCGACTGGTGCGCGCGGTCAAGGTAGGTCAGGCGGACGCGACGAACGAACGTGGGGTCGTCCTCCCGTGGAGGCGGCGGCGGCGGTGGAGGTGGAGGCGGCGCGGGCACCTCGCGAAAGGCTAAGTTTTGGTCAGGAATGTCCTCGTACAGGCGGATTCTGGAAAAGGTCAAAGCATCAACAAGAATAGCCCAAAGATAACACATCGTCACCAGACTATCTTTAAACCTATTCTTGAATCTGCCTCCCGTAGAGGGACATGCCCGACTTAAGGTTAAGTCCAGTTGGAGGCCCGCTGGATGGAGCCCCTTGGTTCTGCTCTGATTGATCTTTTGGCGCCGCCTTGGAGGAGGCAAAGTCTAGCCTCTAAACATCCATCCGAAGGTGTTGACGTCTCCCTTCCGCTTCCGCCGGCCCTTCGCTGGCTTCTGCCGCTGTCCTTTCGCCGCCCTCCGCCGAGGAAGCCGCGGCAACCTCTCGATCACTCGAAGGCGACGCCACGCCTAGAGCGCCCCAGATCGAGCTCCCTGGCCCTGGCCATCGCTCGGACGTCTTTTACCTGCGTTTGTTTCGGTTTCGTGCGTGGTTCTTTCGCAGGATGATCCAGGAAGCTCCTCAATGATCCCCGGCGAGAAGAAGTGCGCACGCCCGAGCGATACCAAGGGCCCTGACTGGACTCACTCCTCGGGGAGGCCGCAAGAAGGTGGGGCGTACGGCCAGAGCTGGGGGGCAGAGGAGGCTCACTCTCTCTGGGCGGCCCCCCGGAGAACGCAGCTGCCAGCATCGCCGAGCTCGCTCCCGAACCCGGAGCCGCGCCGAGGTCAGGAAGTGAGACTCGGAAGGCGGCCAGGCGTCGGAGAAGAAGACTCCGAACCCTTTCTTCTCAGAAGGCGTGACCCGTTGTTTTCGACGCGGACCCCCAGGAGGAGGAAGAGGAGGGGGGAAGATGAGGATGAGGAGGAGGAGGTTGTTTTTGGTTGTTTTTCTGTTCGGCCCCCTGGCGCCCTACCGGCGGGCTAAACCAGGGGGCCGTCAGCGCAGCAGTCAGGCCGCGCCGTCGCCGTCGCCGAAGGGCGACTCCCTGCCCGCCGCCGCGCGCGCCCGCGCCCAGCGAGCAGCGGCGGCGGGCGAGGCGAAGCCGTGGAGCTCGGCCGCCTGCCAGGCGTCAGCCGTGGCGGGCCGCAGCCCCCAGCGCGGCGGCCGCCCTGCTCCAGCGGGAGCTCCAGCGCCGCCCTCAGCGCCAGCGTCGCCGTGGAGCACCGACGCGAGCCGCGCCTGCTCCTCCTCCGTAGGCGGCTGAGGAGCCAAGAGCCGAGCCCTGCTCTTCGGCTCCTGGAGGCGCAGTAAGAGCCGCCGCGCCTCCGCCGCCCTCTCGCCTGGGGCAGGCCGCCCCTTGCAGCTGCCCAGCAGGCCTGTCCCAGCTGGAGGGGGCCGCTTCCAGAAGCGGCAGCCACACTTCAGGCACCAGGCCATGGCCCCATCGCCGTTCTCGAGGCGCGAGACGACGATGCAGTGCCCGCGCACCACCCGCGCCACTCCAGCTCCAGCCACCGCAGCCTTCAGCTCGGGAGCGGCCACAGCTGCATCCGCAAGCTCGTCGGCAGCGGCCCCAGCGGCAGCGGCGGGCGCCTGGCCGAGCTCCTCGTCAGCAGCGGCCCCAGCAGCAGCGACAGGCGCCTGGCCGAGATCGAGATCGGCCTCGAGCGCCAGCGCAGCCACCTCCGCGTCGGCCAGCTCCGCCGTTTCCAGCGCCGCCTGCGGGATGTCGTAGACGAGGTCGGCCGTGCCCACCACCCCGTCCGAGTCCAGCTGCTCGCGGTCCACCATGGTGGCGGCCAGCTCGCCGACCCAGCGCCCGAGCTCCTCCACGCGCCAGGCGCATGCCTGGAGGAACCAGACCCGCTCCTCGTCGATCGGCCACAAGGCGGCCCCGCTCTTGGCCCACAGGTCGGCTGCCCTGTTGCCCCTGATCAGGGGCTCATCCTCCCAGGAGGCCGCTGCAGCGAGCGCCCTGTGCGCCTTGACCTTGCGCACCGTGGCCGACGGGCCTGGCCCTGCCCACCGCTCCCGCCACAGGTGGCGGCGCGCCTGCAGCGGCGCGAGGGCCTTGCCCTGCGAGAGCGCCGCGCCGACAGTGCCCGCGCAGTCGCAGAAGACCTCGAGGCCCGAGCCGCCGGGCGACGGCAGCCAGAACTGGGCCAGCATGTTGAACGCGTAGTCCTCGCCGTCCCTGGCCTCCTGCTCGGGCCCGTGCGCCAGCGGGACGATGCCGCGCATCCCGCCGATGACCTCCCCGCTGAGGCCGATCTGCACCACCGCCGAGCCTGCGCGGCGGGCCCCGCGCAGCGCAGGAAACCTGGCGCTGCCGTCCACGAAGACCCTGCCCGCGAACTTCGAGCCAGGCGGCACGCCGAACCAGCGCGGGCCGCGAGCGCGGCGTCGGCCGCCGCGGGGAAGGCGAAGGAGGGGTCGGGGCACAGCGCACGCGCGAAGAGCTCCGCCGCGGCGCCCCCGCGCTGCGCCACCAGCCGCGCCCCCTCCAGCAGCTCAGGCGAGCACGCGTCCCGCCGCAGAGGCAGCCAGGCGTCGCACTCGAAGGCCCTGTGCCACAGCGTGCCTCGGCCACCGCAGAGGCGGCAGAGGCCGTCGCGCGCTTTGCCCTCCTTCCAGAGGCGCTCCTGCGGCCAGTGGGAGCCGCCGAGGACCGCCCCGAGCGCTCGCCTGTGGCGGGCCTGCCAGTGCGGCGGCGGCGGCGCGGGCACAGGGCGGCCGGCGCCATCGGCGGCCTCGGCGTCGGCCTGCTCCTCGGGGCGGCGGCGCGCGTGGAGGAGGCGGTCCAGCCCCTTCCAGTGCACAGGCCATGCCCAGGCGCCAGGTCCGCGCAGCCGCTGCAGCGCGAGCAAGTCCGAGGCCAGCAGCGCCGACGCGCGCACCACCTGCACCAGCATGCCAGGTGAGTAGAACTCCAGCGAGAAGACGCGCGCATGCCAGTCGATGACGGCATTGCAGGCCACCATCTCGCAGCCGACCCGCCGCAACGCCAGCGCACATGCCTGCGCAGGGTCGCGGCGCTGCCCCCAGGGGCGGCGAAGGTCGAGCAGGCCTTGCGCCCCAAGCCAGCACTCCTGCACCACAGCGGCGCTGGGCAGGCCCGTCTCCAGCGTCATGCCCCAGGAGCGCGCCACCTCCACCGCATGCACCACGAAGGGGTCGCGGTAGGCAGCGCCGCGCAGCGCCCGCAGCCGCAGGCCGACGCTGGCGCCCATGGGCAGCCTGCCCTCTGCGCGCATGGCGGCTACCCGCAGGCCGTGCAGCTTCCCACAGGCGAGGCCCGTCACCGCGGAGCCCCAGACGGCGGTGGCCGCGGGGCTGCCTCTCTGGATGTGGCCCACCTGCGCACCAGCGCTGCGCAGCAGGCGCGCCCGCGCACTGACCGCCGCCGCGCGGCCGAGCCGAGCGTCCTGCTCGCGCACGCGCCTCCAGCGCCCATCGGTGGCGTCGCCGCCAAGGCAGCGGGCGCCAGTCCAGCGGGGCAGCGGCCCGTGCGCCCAGCAGCCGTCCAGCGCGTCGCCGAGGTCCTCGCTGTTCGCTAGGTAGCCCGTCTTCGCCACCAAGATGACCAGCCCCTTGGCGACCAGGCCCTCTGTGAGGGCATCCATGGCCCTGGGGAGCTGCTGCACCACTTGAGCCCTGCCGCCGACCGCCTGCAGCAGCACGTCGTCGACGACGTTCTGCAGGCGAACCACAGGGTTCTCGCGCACAATCTTCACGAAGAGGGTGTGCACCAGCAGCTTGGCCAGCCCGACCGCACCACTGCAGCCGGCCACAATGGTGCCGTTCGCCTCGAACGGCTTGGAGACCGAGCCGCGCCAGGACACGCGGCGCTGCGTGCAGTGCGACACGCAGTAGCACTGCAGCAGCGCGAGCGGGAACTCCGTGGCGGCCGCCTGCACGCGCAGCCCCTCATGGCTGACGTGCTCGTAGAACCGCGCCAGGTCGGTGACGCCCGTGGCCGCCGAGAGGCCCCTGCTGCGAGCGAGGGCCGCCGGGAGGTTGCGCACCGCCCCCGCGCGCTCGCACGGGCACTCCGACGTGCCCCAGAAGGCAGGGTTCTTCAACGAGGCCTCCCAGCGGGCCACCAGCGGCTGCCGCATCCTGCTCCAGACCCTCAGCCAGATGGCCGTGAGGCCGATCGGCCGCTGGCCGCCGGCAGCCTTGGGGATGAACACCATGATCAGCTGCCGCAGCGCCTCCCGCGAAGGCTTCCGCTCCCAGGCAATGAGGAGCTCCAGGAAGCGCTGCCTGTAGGACTGCGGCAGGCGCAGCAGCTGCTTCGGGTGGAGCCTGTCCCACCCGAGGCCGCACCCCTCGCGGTAGGTGCCCAAGACCCGCTCGAGGTCCTCGAGCTCCAGCGGCGGCAGCACCGACTCCTGGATGTCCCAATCCTCGGGCGCCGCCTCGCCTGCGCGCGACGGCTTGATCCAGAGCGGCTGCCGCGCCTCCAGCAGCGCAGCCACTGCGGCCTCGCCCGCTACGGGCATGCGCGGGTCGTCGTCACCGTCCGCGCCCGGGAGCACCACAGTGGGCACCGCCGCGACCTGCTTGGTGAAGCGGTAGGCCGCCGAGCCGCCCTTCTCGGTGGCCGCGGCCTGGGCCCAGGCGCGCCACTCCGCGGCCTTCTGCTGCTTGTCCAGCCTCCAGCGCCGCCTCGCCTCCTCCTGGGCGAATTGCACCGTCAGCTGGCACGATGAGGAGCTGAGCAAGCCCACCGCGCGAGCCACCGACAGCCCAGCAAGCGGGCCTTCCTCAGGCCACTTGAGCTCGAACGCCATCAGCACCTCGCGCTGCTTGCGAAGCGGCGCCCAGCAGCGACCTCCTGCGCCAGCGGCGCCTGTGGCTGGGTGCGCCTCGCGCGCCTCCAAGCAGGGCGCGGGCGAGCCCGCCGCGCCGCCGGGGGGGGCCGGCGGCCCCCGGCGCATGTCCAAGGCCCGGCTGGCTGCGACTCCTCGGCAGGCGAGCTGCCCCGTGGACCTGGCGCCGCCTCCTGCAGCGCGCGCCAGCGGGCGCATGCCGCCGCGAAGGACATCCAGCGTCTGCAGGCAGCGCCGACGCTCCTCTTGAGGTCCTGCTTCCATGCCACCTCCATCTCGACCCTCTGCGTGCGCAGCCCGCCAGCGCGCCCTTTCCAGCGGCTGGGCGGCGCGATCTCGTGGAGGTCGATCAGGTAGGCCTCCGCCGCCTCGAACCACTCCTGGCAGCCAGCCATGAGCGACTGCCCGCCGCCAGGGCTCCAGGCCGAGAAGGCGCGCTCGAGCGGCGCTGGCCGCGCTGGCGGCGGCAGCGGCAATGGGAAGGCGGCAGGGAAGAGCGGCCGCTGCACCTTCGCCGCTGGCCCCGCGCCGCGAAGCACCACCTTGAACGGCGCGTGGTCCTTCGTCGGCGCCCTCAGCAGCGCCTCGGCCGCATCCGCAAAGCCCGTGAGGACCTTGCTGACGACCGCGAAGTCGAAGACCTTCGAGCCGCATGTCGGCTCCTCTGGGGCGACGAGCGCACCGCCAGCGCTGCGCGCCCACTCACGGACGTTCTCGGGCTCCATGTTCCAGTCGCCCATCACGATCCACGGCGACTCCAGCTGCCCCGCGAACTCGTGCAGCGCCGCCAGGAGCCCGATGTTCTCCTTCGCCCTGCCTAACTTCGTGATGAAGTAGGCCGAGATGAAGCGGCACGGCTCCCTGAACCCCAGGTTCACCTCGCTCACCTGGAACCGATGGGCAGGGGGCCCAGGCGCGGCGGCGGCCGCCGACGGCCGCAGCGTGGCCACTGCCACTCCTCCAGAGCTTTCCAGCGGCCCTGGGCCCGTCGGCAGCGCTGCCTGGCCGTGCCAGCTGAAGCCGCGCGCCTGCATCCAGCCCGCAGCGCGGGCCACCGCCTGCTTGCCCTTGAGGCGGTGCTCCTGGAGGCAGAGCACCGCAGGCAGCCGCCCCACATCATCGTGCAGCCACTCGACCAGCGACTGCGCCGAGCCCCACGCGGTGGTGTTGGCCGTCGCCAGCTCCACCACGTCCGCCGCCAGCGGGCGGCCACCCAGAGGCGGGGCCTGACACCCGCTGGCGCTTGGCCAGCGCTGCGCGCCAGGCTGCGCGCTGCTGCTCGTCCTCCATGCCCACCTCGGCGAACACGGCGTCGAGCCCGACGAGCTCGGGGCCGAGGTCGAGGTCGCCGACGCGCTTGCGGTCCCCAGGAGGACCAGCAGCGCCATCATCACTTCCATCAGTCGCGGGAGCGGCCTCCTGCGCTGCGGCGGCCCGCTCAGCTGCGGCTGCAGTCGCGCGGGCCCGCTCAGCCGCCGCTGCCTCGCGGGCGCGGGCGTCGGCGGCGGCGAGCTTCTCCGCGAGGCTGCGGGCCTCGGCGGCCATCGCGAGCAGGGCGCCGCCCTCCTCCCCGAGCAAGAGAACCCGCTCCCGCTCAGCCTCGAGGCCCTCGAGGCCCTTGAGCAGCGTCTTGCCAAGGCAGCCCACGGCCTCCTCAGGCTCGCCCTCCTCCATGGGCGACGGCCCCGTGTGCTGCGCCAGGTCGGCGCGCTTCCTGGCACGCACAGCCTCGGCCACCTCCTCCAGCTGGTCGCGCCGCTTCTGGAGGGCGTCGGCCTGCTCCGCCACGCGGACAGCGACGGCCGCCTGCTCCTCCTTGACGGCCGCCAGCGCGGTCTCCGCGCGGCCGACCTGGCCCTTGATCTTCGCCTCCCTGGCCAGGAGGGCCTGGAGCGACAGCTCGGCCAGAGGCTTCGCTGGCGGCGGCGCGTCCTCCACAGGCACCAGGGCCCCGAAGTCCTGGGCCAGGGCCGCCGACCAGCCATCCCTGGGGCCGAAGTGGCGGAGGAGGGCCTGGCGAACCTCCTCATCCTTGCCGCCGCTGCCACTGGGCTGCTCCTCAGCCGCCTGCTTGGCCGCGCCCAGCGCCCACGGCGCTGGCGTGGCCGCGGCGGCGGCAGGGCCAGGCGCATCCGAGGCAAAGCGCACGCGCTTCGCCTCGGCCTTCGCCTTCCCCTTGGCCTTGGCCTTCGCCTTGGCCTTGTCGATGGCCTCGCCGATCGTGCCCGCGCCGCGCGGCGGCCGCGCCGCCTTGCAGAGCCTGCACTCCGTGCGCCAGGCCATGTTGCTGTAGCCAGCTGCGCACGCGCGACACGTCCAGGGGTCGCCACCCTGGCTGGCACCGCGCGTGCCACCTGCAACGCCATTCTTCACCATCGGCCCGCGGGGGAACGCCGCTCCGAAGTTTGCTCCCGCAAGAGCGAGCACCAAGCACAAA
>CAUYUJ010002506.1:0-88976 GCA_963575745.1 Prorocentrum cordatum
CCCAACACAGATTACACCACATGTATTGCACCATCTAGATTGCACCACAGTGATTGCCCCACCTAGATTGCACCGCATACGTTGCAAGGCATCACTGTTTGGGGTCCTCACTGGCTAACATGTGTACTATGTGTTGCTCGTCGAGATTAGTCAGACATTGGCAAGATGAAGACGATTCAGGACCGACATGACTCCGGGATCTCTGAGAGCTGGCGGGCCTTCTGATGTTGCAGAGCGTTCCAGAACGTTCTGAAAGCGTTCCAGGCCACTCTGAAGCACTTTACCTGCATCCAACGGGGGGCGTCCAAGCGAGGGGTTCGCAAATCATGGCCCGAAGCACGTGCGCTGCCCAGGGGGGGGGAGGGGCACGGGACGCATTGCGAGAAGAGGAGGAGGGCATGAAATCCGGGGAGACACCTGCCCCCGGCCGCGAGACCCCCCCCAAATCATCACCGCCCTCTTGGCTTGGATGCCAATTCTTGGAACCTTCCTGGAGACATTCGCTCCACTCGTGCGTCGAAGATGCGTCGATCGTCCGTCGATTTGAGTCGACCCTGAGTCGAACCTGAGCCGAACCTGAGCCGAACCTGAGCCGAACCTGAGTCGAACTTGCGTCGAACTTGAATCGAACTAGTGCCGACCAGCTCCGTTAGGTGGGCCCCAGGAAGGTCCCCAGAACGAGCACCTAACTCGGCCGCCCCCGACGGGCGCTCTGAAGCGATCCACCTCCCCCCGAGGCCTGCCCCACAGACCCCTCAGGTTGCTCGGGAGCACCGGCCGAGGAGCCCCCCAGTTCATCCCCCCCCCTCCCCCGAAGGGCGCTCGGAAACGATCCCTGCCCTCCCCCACAGGCACCTCTGGGTGCTCGGGATCGCGGCTCCCCACGCCAAGGACCCCCCCCTCAGGTCGGTCATCCCCCCCCCCTCTTCCCAGACCCCGACGCCACGAGTTGTTTCTCACGACGACCCCCAGGAGTGTCGAACCATTCCCCGGGACCGGCTTTTCATCTTGAGTCGTCTTCTCACGGCCCCGAGGCCCGGCGAGGGCCCACAGAGGCCGAACATAGCGGGAGGATCCTCCCTCCGCGCCTCCTCTCCATGGCTCGAGGGGCCCGGGTCCGAGGCCCGCACCACAGATCGGGGGCGCGCAAACATGGATCAGCGATCCATGGCCTTGGCGCGCAGTCGCCAACTCCATGGATCGGGGGAGGTGCCCTCCCCCAAATGCGGCCAGCGCCGCCGCGCTCGGCGGCGGAAATCCGCGACTCCCATGGGAACGGGCCCCGTCGCTAACTCATGCCCTCTTCATTCATGTTTGCGATCGCCTGAACAGGCCCATCACAGGATGTTCTAAAAGAACCATTTTGTGGCCTGCCCAACATGTTCTTAGAACATGTCTGGCTGGGGCTGTCTTGGTTCAGCAGGTCGGACTTATACGTTCTGAGAACACCGCTTCTCTTCTTAAGAACACATTATGGGGCTCCAAAAACATGTCTTTGGAGTCCCGAAACGGTGCGGTGACAGACCGTGCGGTGACCTCGAAATCCCACGAGACCTCACCGCACGGTCCGTCGCCGCACGGTCTTGGGAACCCGGAGGCCCCTGTCGCCCGAGACGTCCTCGGAGAACGGCCCGAGTCCCAAAGCCGTGCGGTGACCCCGAATCCCCACCGAGTCACCGCACGGCGTGGTCACCACCCCGTCTGGGGACCCCCGACAATCTCGTGGTCGGCGTGTGGGAATGCCGGGACGGTCGGCCCCTGCTCCACTCCGGGTGCTATCGGGAGCACGGCTCCCCCCGGCCGAGCGGCCCCGGCCCTGAGCATCGCTGCACCGATCCCCCTCCCCCGCGGCGCGGCCTGGGCCCCTCGCCGGCCGATCCCCCACCCCCCCGGGCAGGGGGGGTCTGGGTCGTGCTCTTCGGGCTCCGACGAGGGGTGCACCCCCCACTGGGGTGGTACTTTGGCGGGGGCCTCGAAGGGGATGGAGATGGGGATGGGGATCGGTTATACGCCCAGACATGCGACGTCCTGAGTTTCCCACGACGGCGTCCCCTGGAAGTCCCGACCCCGTCCCCGGGACCGGTCTTTCATCCTGAGTCGTTTTTGGACGGTCTCAGGGGGCCGGCGAGGGCCCCCGAGGGTCGAAACTAGTGAAAAACCTCCCGTCCTGATTCTCTTTTACGACGCGAGCACGTCTGGGAACGATACCGAGACCCAGCCGGGGAAGGGCGGCGCGCGCCCCGCGCGCCTCCCGCTCGGCCTCCTGCGGGTCCAGCCGCACGCCGGGCAGCCAGCGCTGCAGGGCCGCCGCCCCGCCCTCGGGCGCCGCCGCCGCCGCCGCCAGCGGCCTCGGCGTCGCCGTCGCCGCGGTCGTCGAGGTCGTGGGAAGGTGCGAGGGGCCCTGGTGCGGGCACACAGGTCAAGAGACACGAGTCCCAGGATGCCCCAGGTCTTCCAATATCTTCTGGGTGTTCGTCCGTTCCCCCCCCCACTTCCCACATGTTTTCCCATGACTTCCTGGGGGTCGACGATTCATTGTCTGTGTTTTTTGTCCACTCCTGAGAGTGGTCATGGGCGTGGGCGTGGTCGTGGTCGTGGTCGTGGTCGTCGCCGCTGCCGCTGGCGTCGTCGTCGTCGCTGGTGCCGCCGTCGCCAGCGGTGTCGGCGTCGCTGTTACGGTGTCGACGTTGTCGTCATCGCCGTCGTCGTCGTCGGCGTCGCTCTCGTCGTCGTCGTCGCCGCCGCCGCCACCGTCGTCGTCGTCGTCGTCGGCGGCGTCGTCGTCGTCGGCGTCGTCGGCTTCGCCGCCGCTGGCGTCGTCAACGTCGTCGTCGTCGTCGTCGCTCTGGTCTGGGTGGTCGAGGTCGTCGCCGTGGGCACGGTTGTGGTCGTTGCCGCCGTCCACCTCTCAATCCTCCTGCTCCGCGTCATCGTCCTCCTCCTCCTTTTCTTTCTCCAGTGGTAACAACCATGTGCGTGTCTCTCGAAGTTCCTTCTTCCCCTCGTCCTCCTCTCACCTCCCCTCCCCATTCCCCCTCCTCCCCCTCCTCCCTCTGCTCTTCACCCTACAGCCCTACAGCTTCTTCATACCCTCCCTCCCTCCCTCCCTCCCTCCCTCCCTCCCTCCTCCTGGCCCTCCTCCTGGCCCTCCTCCTGCGCTGCTGGCTTCTCACTCCTCCGCCCTCCTCCTGCGCCTCTCCTCCTCCTCGCCCCTGCGCCGACGAGCTCCCCGGGGACAGCCGACGGGCCTGCAGGGGCCCCACTGGTGCGGAGGAGGGAGACCCGGAGGGAGGGAGGGAGGGCGGGGGGAACTTGATTTCCGGGGATGGACAAAAGGACCCTTTGGAGGAGGAGGAGGAGGAGGTGGAGACGGAGGAGGAGGATCGAGGAGGATCGAGGAGGATCGAGGAGGAGGAGGAGGAGTAGGAGGAGGAGTAAGAGCAAAACTCCATCTGGGGAAAGCAACTCCGGGGGGCCAGACCCGGGGCTGGACCCGGCGGGCGCAGGCCTGCAAAAGAAGTGCGGCCGCGACGCCCTCTCGAGGACGGCACGAGTGCCCCGCGCAGGCAGCCGCTGCAGGGCGCGGGCTCCACCAAAGCCTCCACGGCTTCCTCGGGCTGCACCCCTGCGGAACGCGGGGGCTCGGAGCCGAGCGACCCCCCCCCCCGCCGTGACAAAAACTGCAGCGCCGGGACCTCAGGGAAAGCCGAGGCTTAGGTCGGGCATGTCCCCCTACAGGCAGATTTTGGACGAAAAAAATACCCCCAAAACATACCCCAAAATGATCAAAAATAGTCAAAACATCGCCCCCCGACTATTTTTAACTACTCACCGCCATGGGCCGCGGCGCGCGGCGGGAAGCCCTCCCGCCGGGAGGCCACGGCTGGCCGCGGCCGCAGCGGGCGCGCCAATTGAGGCGCCGCTCCGCCGAGGCGCGGCCGCCGCGCCCCACAGCGCGGCGCGGCCGCGTCCGCGCCCCGCCGAGGGCGCGCCGAGGAGCCCTGCCGCAGAGGCGGCAGGCAGCCTCGGCCGGGCCCAACGGACCTCGCAGGCCCCGCGCGGCAGGGCGCAGTTCCTCCTCCTCCTCCTCCTCCTCCTCCTCCTCCTCCTCCTCCTCCTCCTCCTCCCCCTCCTTCGACTACTCCTCCTCCTCCTCCACCTCCACCTCCTCCTCCTCCTCCTCCTCCTCCTCCTCCTCCTCCTCCTCCTCCTCATCGTTCTCCTTCTCCCCCTCCTCCTCCACCTCCTCTCCCCCTCCTCCCTCCTCCTCCTCCTCCTCCTCCTCCTCCTCCTCCACCTCCTCCTCCTCCTCCTCCTCCCCGTCCCCCTCCTCCTACCGCCTCCTCCTCCTTCCCTCCTCCTACTCCTCCTCCTCCTCCTCCTAACCCTCCTTCGGCTACTCCTCCTCCTCCTCCTCCTCTCCTCCTCCTCCTCCCCACCTCCCCCCTCCCCTCCTCCGCCTCCTCCTCCTCCTCCTCCTCCTCCTCCTCCTCTTCCTCCTCCTCTGGCGTGATTTGTTGCGCGATGCTGCATTGTTTTAGCTGGGACCGACCGTCCCGGCATTCCTATAGGCCTAGCAGGAAATGTTCTTAGAACCCGAACATGTTCTAGGAGCAAAAACAATCCTCTTAGAACATTCACCCGATGTGTTATAACAGGACAGCCTATGCCAGGAATGTTCTGAGAACACTTCGCGCAAGCCACAAAAGGTTCTCAGAACATCCTCTGGTGGACCTAGCAGGCGAGCCAGGACGCTTCCGCCACTGCCTGAGTTTTGGTGGTGCAGCGTCGGATCTCAGGGCCTGTCCCGGCCCCTGTCGGCGACCTTCTGAACCCGGGTCAATCCAGACCCGGGTCAGCAGGAAACTAACAACTGCAGTGCAGGAACAAAAAAACATGCAACGCAGGTCCTCGCAAACCCGGGTCAGCCAGCAGGCGCGGCCGCCCCGCGGCCACGAGCGGCTCGCGGACCCGGGTCGGCCAGAGGGGGTCCTCGCAGGATCCTGCAGGATCCGGCGCTCTGGCTGACCCCAGTCTGCGTCGACCCCCGCCTCGAGGCTCCCGACCCTGGCGGGCGGAGGCGGACACGACGGCGGCCGCTCGATCCATCCTGGGCCTCCGCGGGCCCTCGCCCGGCCTCGGGGCCGCCCGACCCAGAGGCGCCTCGGGACGGAGAGCCGCAGATGCTCCAAAGAGAAGCCACACGCGCTATACAACAACTGAGCGAACGAATCCTCCTCCTCGATCCTCCTCCTCGATCCTCCTTCTCGATCCTCCTCCTCGATCCTCCTCTTCGATCCTCCTCCTCCTCCTCCTCCTCTTTTTACATGGGGGCCTCCCATACCATCTTGCCGGCTCTTGCGATTCGACGCTCATCGGCGTCGAATCGACGCTCATCGACGCCAAATCGTCGACGTCATGGGAAGCGTCGATGCTGAGTCGTCGACGCTGCATCTCGGGCGGTCGACGTGATGGGAAACTATCAGGACGTCGGGGTCGGGGGGCGGGGGGCGGGGGGGCGAAGCGCCGGCGCGGCGGGCGGCAGCAGGGGCGCGCAGCCGGAGTGTGCTCGTGTGTCGTGTGTTGTGTGTTGTGTGCTATGTTGTGTGCTGTGCGTTGTGTGTGTGTGTGTGTCAATGAGAATGGAGGGGGAGAAGGAGAACGGAGGAGGAGAAGGAGAATGGTCGAGCCTGTGGAGGCCTCCGAATATGGGGAGAAGGAGAACGGAGGAGGAGAAGGAGAAGGAGAAGGAGAAGGAGGAGGAAAGGATGAAGAACAGGAGGACGGAATGAGCAGCGAGGACAGTGACCACGGGGGGGCAGGAGGGGGACGAGAGCAGGGCGAGGGTTCGGCGGCAACTCATGGGAGCCTCCCATACCATCTTGTCGGCTCTGGCGAATCGACGCTCAACGATGCAAAATCGCTGCAAATCGACGCGAACCGACGCAACATCGGCGCTATCTTAACGAATCCCAGACGCCAATCGACGCGAATCAACGCTGAATGCGGAATTATGAGGGTCGACCAGGCCCCCATGAATTTTGCTGCAGTGGAGGCTGGTCCGCAGTGGTGCGGGAATGTCGTGCCTTCCATCGACACGAAACATCGAAGCCCAAGAAGCCCTCGAGGCAAACAGGGTGTTTCTTGGCATGGTGCTCCACTGTACCGAACGATTTGGACGCCCGAAATGGGTACGGAAAAAATGGGTACAATGCCCAACAACAAATGCTGTCCCAAACCAACAGCGGCCGCTGTTGGGCAGGCTGCCTTCTGTCTCAACTGGACACAGGCCGCGGCGGCGCGGACAGCGAGTCCTCTTCAAAATGAACAGGGACTGCTGTTGGGCATTGTACCCATTCTTTCCGTGCCAATCTCGTTCGTGCAGAAACGAGCAGGAGCAGGGGGGACGCGAGAACGGAGGAGGAGGGCCAGAGGCGGAGAGACCACGACCACGGAGGAGGGGGATGGGGCAGCAGCAGGGGGGGCGACGCGCACGGAGCAGCAGGGGCAGGGGGGGAGGAGGGGAAGGGGAGAAGGTCCTCCTTATCCCCCTGGTCCCTCCTCCTCCTCCTCCTCCAGCTCCAGTTCCTCCTCCTCCTCCTCCTCCTCCTCCTCCTCCTCCTCCAGCTCCAGCTCCTCCTCCTCCTCCTCCTCCTCCTCCTCCTCCTCCTCCTCCTCCTGCTCCTCCTGCTTCTCCCGCTCCTCCGGGCAGCAGGGGCGGCAGCAAAAGCAGGGGCAGGGAGAGGATGCAGAGGGGGAGGAACGCAGGAGGAGCGGCAGGAAGAGCCAGGATGTATCGCCACTGGGCAGCGCTTCGCCGATCCCGATACCCAGCGGCGTGGCCTAGGCCCCCCACCCCTCGGGCCGATGTGCCCCCCTAGATGGGATATATATATATACATATATACACATATATATATATTCATATATATATATATATAAATAAATAATATATATATATATATATGTATATTTATGAATATATATATATATACATATATGTATATATACATGCATATATAAATATATATATATATATATATATGTGTTCATATATATATGTGCTCAGCCCCACCCCAGCACCCCCCCCAGGGCCCGTCATCCTCATCATCATCCCCATCGCATTTCTCCTCATCCTCATCCGCATGATTCTGAGGATCAGGATGCGGAGGAGGATGATGATGTTGATGATGAAGATGATGATGAGGAGGAGGAGGAGGGCGGGGATGATGATAAGGCGGAGGGGGCGGATAATGTTGAGGATGCGGATGAGGATGAGGATGATGATGATGATGGTGATGACGAGGAGGAGGGGGATGATGATGATGATGATGACGATGACGATGATGATGATGATGATGATGGTGATGATGATGGTGGTGGTGATAATGATGATGATGCTGATGATGATGATGATGATGATGATGCGGAGAATGGCAATAATGATGCTGACGATGATGATGATGAGCAACATGAGAATGATGAGGTGGATGATGCGGAGGGGGATGATGATGATGTGGATGATGAAGATAAGGAGGAAGGAGGAGGAGACGGAGGAGGATGCGGAGAAGGATGTGGGGGATTATGCGGAGGAGGAGGATGGGGGGGAGCTTATTCGCTGGTGGCGTCATTACCATTCGGCGAAGGGGCTTGTGTGTTTGATCTACGTTCGTGTGGCCACGTTTCGACACTAACCGTGGATAGTTTCTTGTCTCAGTTATCTTGCTCCTCTTCCTTCTCCTGGTCCCTCTTCCTCGCGTCTCTCCGCCTCATCTCTCGTCCTCATCTCTCCTCCTCCCTCCTCCACCTACTCTTCTGCCTGGTCCCCCCTCTTACTATTCAGCCGACTCTTCTTCCTAGTCTCACTTGCTCTGCCTGCTTAGTGTCTCTTGTCCCTCCCCACTCGTTCTCCTCCTTTTCTCCGCCGCTCAGCCCCAGATGATAACTTCACGCGCTTCCTTCCCTAGATGAGGAGGGGCACTTGCAAGGGGGGCCAGTGCGGCGACATGACAATAATGATGACAAGGGGGCGGGGGCCGAGGGTGATGGGGATGATCAGCAGATGCATAAGGACGATTACAGGACGATTACTAACCAGACAGCAAATCCCGCCGATATGCCGCTGGCGCATCTGGGGTTACCTTAACCCTTGCGGCGCACTTCACGCTTTGGGCGCCTGGGGGCATCGGGGGTGCCATCGGGCCACGCGGCATCACCCCTCGACGAGGGGACCTCCCAACGCCGAATTTTATTCAAGGCCTCTTGGCCTGCAGGGGTGGGGTGCCCTTTACACATGCCGACGAGGCCCGCCCCCAGTCTACCACCCGTGGGGGTCTTCGAGCCTAGGCGCCCACACCTCCAACAAAAAATCTGGCCATACAATATTGCTGCATTGTGCGACTCATGCACCGCCTTGTCCCCGATACTGCACCGAGGGGGGAGGCGCACAGGTAAACCTTGAGACTCTATGGTACTGGGGTCCTGGACATGCGCCACTGCGAAGCCAGTCCAACATAGAAAACTCCCCAGGGCCACTCTGGCAGTGGCAACACACCCAGGAGGGGCCGACCTTGGGGACCTGGTGCCCCGAAGACGCTTCAAGAGCCTTCCTTGCGCGCCAGGCAGCGGGCGGCGCACGGCAGTCCTTACGCGGGCGGCTCTTACGCTCGTAGTCGGCACAAGCGGACGCCGCGTTGACCATAGCCAGCCTCCTCTGGACCAACCACACTTTAAATTCAGCACGGGCTATATCTCTGACCTCTGGGTCAATTTCAGCTGAAACCTGCTCAACTCCTATTTGGGCGAATTTGTCGGCAAGGTCATTGCCTCGGGAGACACAGGGGGTCTGGACCAGGGAGGCTAGCGAAACTCTATCTAGGTGCGAATTGCACTTACTGAGCATCACTCGTCGACCTTGAGCTTCGGAGAAGACCCTCTTCCACCAACCTCTGAGTTCTCCCGAGGTGTCCGAGGAACCGTGCCATCCGTCGTAAACGATCTGGTTGTCCGCGTAGAACCAAAATGGAGGCGCGCGTCGCTGCTCGAAGCCGAGCCGCCCAGGAAGGCCAGCTTGCACTCGATGCGGTCCTCGAAGTTCACCGTGCCCTCGAACGCGACGGCCGGCCCGTCCCAATCGATGTAGTACAGCAGGCAAGGCGTGCCCCACGAAGGCGGAGGCGGTACGGAATTCCACGTGGATGGTAGTAGCCCTCTTAGCCACAGCTCCAGGTTGGTCCCGTTAGTAATGTCTCGGACTGCTTCATCACATAGCTTGGCGCTCTGACGGATCCACGGGTGGTCCTGACCGCATGTGTGAGGGCAGCCCCAGACGCGGTGGGCCATCGTCTCTTTCTGGCCTGTCGCGCACCTGGTACATACTCCATCACACTCATAGCCTTCAGCACGGCAACGATCTTCGGTCCAAATGGTATTGCAAATAAATGCTACTAGCGCACCAGATTCACGATGTGACTCTGTACGTCTCATTCTCTGTAGGGTTCTGCTTGCTGTCGTGAGGTCTGGCGTAGAACTCCAGCCTCCTCCGTGGCGATCTCTGGCCGCCCGCTGCCACAGCTCCTTGATGCCGTCCGCCGTGATGATCGCCATGAGTTGGGTGGTGTCTTCATCTCCGAGTATGCAGTCTGACTGCTGAGATGGCGGCACTTTCCGACGGTCATTGTCTTCCTTTGGAGCTGGGACCTGACTTGGCACATAGTTTTCAACTTTGGTTCCAGCTCCTCTTTGCTTATTTGTGTAAGAACCCATTCCAGCCAGAAACTGCTGTCCATCTGTGTTGTCCTCCACGTCTTGGAAGGGGTCGTGGTCGCCGTCCATGTTGGTCGCAGCCTGCTGTGGTTGGCCCTCTGGAAGTCGGTGGACTCTGCTACCTTGACCGTCCTGGCTACCGTCTGAAGGTGGCAGCTCACGGCTTGCATACATATTGTGCTGGTGCGGTTGCTGGGCCATCGTCCATTCATTTTCCTGCGCATCCGTCCACGTGTCTGGCTCAGGTAGCTGCCATCCTAGTTCAGAAATTCCTTGGATAAGGGCCGCCATCGGCCCTGTCACCACGTTCCAACGTCCTCTAGGTCGTGCCCGCTGGAGTCGCTGTACGGCTGCATGCCAACCTCCTCGTAGTTTGTCATGGTAATCTGGCCACCGCTTCCAACGCTTAATCCATTCTGCAACTTGGCGGCGGAGCCCAACAGCTTTGGGGTCCCTCCCGAAGTAATGCAACAGCATCACCACGGATGTACTCCTGCCGCCTGTCGTGTACCCGAGCATGTCTGCTGCTTCAGCTCTTGCACGTCGCACCGCTGTTGGAGACTGGCCTATTGCAAGGACGTCATATGCTGACTTAGCACGGACATTGACTAAGTTGAGCGTGGCCAGCTTCCGTCTACGCTTGCCCGCCCCTTTGAAAACCCTGGCTCGGCGTATTCGTGCTCTGGCCGCTTTGCGTCTCTCCGTTGCCGTCGTGGTGCGCCTCTTGCGTCCTCTCGCCACGTCGATGCCGAGGTCGCGTACGCACGAGGCTCCTTTGACTGTTGCCCCTAGTTGCCGAACCGCTTGCGAGACTGTTTTTCAATACTTGGGTGGGATGCCATCACTGCCGACTTGTCCGACATCTCCAACTTGCTCTCAATGCATCCTTTGACCAACTCGACCGCAACAGTGGTCAGCTCGTGCTTGACCTGCTTGTACGAGCCGCCTGACCTCGCCGTGGCATCGTCCACATACTGTCTGGGAAGCGCTCGGGGTACCTGATGGTGAGCTCGTCCCAAAACTTCGTATAAGAAAGTCCTTGCACCATTATTTGCATTGTTGCACCCTGATGCGATGCTGTTGCCAGGGATCATCGGTGGAGCGAATGCACCTCCTGCTCTGATCGCTCGCGGAGCGAGGTATACCAGACAATTGAGGTAGAGCTCCACGGGGGGAAAATCAAGCGTCAAAGCGCGATCAAACAAGATCGGGATGCTGATCGAATCGTAGAACTTTTTGATGTCCAAATAGATTGAGCCCCACGCTTGCGTTCCATCCCAGGCACTGCTTTCGTCCATGGCCATGCTGTAGAGAGCTGCCTGGAGGGCTGACGACTGGGCCACCGCTGCATCCCAAAAGGCTGCCTTCTTGCTGCCCCACTCTGCCATAGTTGGTTGTCGGATTCGCCCCCAAAGTCGCATTGGTAAAGGTATCAAGCCGATCGGCCTCTCGTCTCCAGCTTTCAAGTTGGATCCTTTGCGTAGAAGTTCATACCAAATGTGTAACCATTGGTGCGGCCATGAAAGGCTTTGCTCACATCTGGTCAGCAAGACGGCCAATTCCTCTTTGGCCTGGGGTGCCAACGCCTTCAGATGCTGCGCTTTCCACATGTCCGAACCTTGGCCTGAGGAATTGGGCGTCGTCCTGAGAGCTGCTTCCAATTGGTCCAAGGTGATGGGTTCACGCTCAGGACGGTCTGCTTCAGCCCGTGAGCGCAGCTTCTGCATCTGTGCCTTGGTCTCGTTGTACCCGTCGTGCTTGGTCCATCTTGCTTTCCATTGTCTGGCTCTCGTCTCCACCGCACTTTGCAAGTTGGCGATAACTCCACTGCTGTCGGGGTCGATGCACAGCTCAGGGAGCGAGAGGGATTCGGGCCGCTTGAGATATCCATGAGCCTCCTTCATGTTGACGTCCATGGCCTTCCTTGCCCAACGGTGGATGCTCTGCTTCGCTTTCTGCCAGGCTCGCTTGCCGTGTCGCTCAGCCCGCTGCGCCGCTTGAAGTATTGCTTCACTCCACAACTGATGGCCTGTGTCCAGCTCTGTCCTGCGAATAATATCCAAGGCCCAAGAGTCTTCTTTCTCATCTTGGCGTACACAGTTGAGGCTGGACGGTGGCAGTGGTGGGTACTCCAATGATTCGATGTGCGTCAATTGAGATCGTAACATTCCTCGAAGTTGCTGCTGCCGAGTAGAGCTCTTTGAAACTGCCAATTGCCGTAAGAGAGGTCCCATTTCCACCCAGCGGTCATGTCTGGCTTGTTCTGGTTCCTGCGCGCGGTGTTCACGCCGAGGGGCTACTGGGACCAAGCGGTACTTCACTGGCCGTCCTCGAACCGTTTTAACTTGGTCTTCTCTGTTGCACAAAATGGCCAGGGCATGGTCTGCTGCTTGTGCCCATCGAGTGTACTGCTCGCCCAACTGCACGCTGCTCGCTTCTGTTAACTGAAAAGCCTAACTGTCCACCGTGGTTTTGTCTGGGCTGAATGATTCACAATGTTCTGTCTGCCTTCGAATATCTTGCCATACATCGTCCGAGACCGTAGCCAATACCTCTCTGGAGTACGTCGGTTCAAGGAGCTTGTCGATGTCTGCTCGTTCTTGTTGGAGAGCTTGTTGTTCTTCCGTCAGGTCTGTGTCGTAGATTATGTCATCCAACTCTGGTTGGTGCTCCGTAAGCTTTGCATGCTGCTCTCGGTCTCGCTGCTTCCTTTTGCTGCCTTTCTCGACGCGCACCGTGATGTATGGCACTTTGTGCTGCTCTGCCCTAACAGGAGACAAGATCTGCAACTTGGCTGGCTTCCTGGCGATACGGATGCGCAATCCAACATGAGGTCTCCACGGGACCTTCGTTACCGCCATGACACCACCCAAGAAAGGCCTGCATATTGGTGGGCAAATGACATAATCTAACATGCGGCCTCTGCCACTCGTACACGTCGCATCGATGTTCGGGCAAACTGGGGTAACTTTGAGCTTCTTCGCCCACGTGGACTGCGTGAACTCGTCTGGGGTAACCTTCCAGTCACCCACTGCCATCCACGGTGTAGAGATACTAGCCGTCAACTGTGTCAGCTGCTTCATCTTCGCTGCATTGGGCCCTGTCAGGCCCGGTCCGCTGTCGAGGTATACCACGAAGAGTGTGATACGTGTTCCTCCCTTCAAATCCCAGTGCACCACCGCAATGTCATTCAACTCCTTCTCGAAGGCGCTGCTCCCCTTGACGGTGGGCAGGTGCACTGCAGTCTGGAGGTGCGAGCGACGTAGCCAACATACTCCCCCATGGGTACCGTTTACTGATCGCCCCGTCTTTCTGGCTGCTGTCCAAGTGTACTGTGAATGCCAGCCGTCTGGTTGAAGCCGCTGGGCCTCGCTGGCTGCGCTCGTCCTCTGAAGGTGGCGTTCCACTAAGCCCACCATGTCGCATTTCGAACCCAATATGAAATCACGAACTGACGCATTGTACTGTGAGATATTCGCCACGAATACATGTGAAACACGGGTCCTGCTCACCGCTGATGGGGTCCTGGAACGTGACCTTGCGCCGAGTGCTAGGACCACGTCTTGGACTGCGTCTTTGCCGCCGCAACCGTCTTGCTCCTCTCGCGAATGCGTACTGTGGTCTCCAGGTACCTGTCCACCTCGTCAGGGTTCGTGAAGTCGCACGGCTTGGTCTGTTCTGCGGCTGGCTCCTCTTGGACTTCATCTTTGGCCTGGGTGCCCCCAACTGATGGTTGTCCTCCGTTGCCACGGCGCCTCTTGCACTCTTGAGCCTTGTCTGCGAACTTGCGGAGGTTCTCGGCGGCCTCCTTGCGGGCCTGGGTGGCCCCCTTCGCCGCTTCCAAGGTCTTCTGCGCTGCCGCGGCCGCTTCCTTGGCTGCCTCGTACTCTTTCTTTTCTGCTTCACCCAGGAATGCCAGCTCTTCACTGCTGAGCTCTGGGGCAGCTGCATCGTCATGGACTGTCGCTGCTGAAGGTGGTTGTCCTCTGTTCGCCTTCTCACGACACAAATCCACTTGTTGCTGAGCTTCTTTCTCGGCGATTTTGTTGTCAGCCAGCTTTTCCAGGATGTCATTTTGTTCTTCTGCATTGCGTTGGAGTCGCCTGCGTAGCCTCTCTCCCGCCGTCGTGACCATAAAGGATAAGGACGGAGCGCCTTGGCTTGCCGTCCTCCACCGTCCGTTCTCCCTCCCCCTTCCTTTCACACCACACACGCCTCGCTTCCGTCCAACCTCTCCGCCCTTTCCCCTTTCCCCAAAAACAAAAAAGAGAGGAGAGGAAGAAGGGAAAAAGAAGAAGAAGAAAAAAGAAGAAGAAAGAAGAAGGGAAACATTTATAAAGTGAAATAAGAAAGAAAATATCCTCGAAAGGCTTGGGCGCTGGTGGCGGTGCTGGCTCGGGAACTCGTAACTGAGGGCACGCTCGCTCCAACAAATCCAACTGCTCCTTGGCGTTGCCGTCCTTGGCCGCTTTGCACTGATCTGCGAGGAGGGCGACCAGGGCCTGGGTCTGTGGATCTGGCGGGGCTGTCTCCGTCGATATGCTTGACCACGTGGTTCCACACTTTGCGCACTTGGCCTTGTCAGCGACACGGTCAAAATAGATCCAACTGCTGCCGACAGGAGAGCAAGTGCTGCACACCGCAAAAGGCCTCCTCTTCCCGCCCTGATACTCTTTCTTCGAACGTGAGTGCGATCGAGCTCTGCTAGCCGCTCGACCTCCTTCGTTCCAGGGCGGGCGCGTTCCTCCCATGTATGTCTCGTAGCCGTCGTCGTTCTGCTGCGACTTCTGCCACGCCTTGAAGGCGCGCCCCTCAAGCCGCGAGCGCGCCTCGCCACCTGCCGCAGGGCAAGCAGGGCGGACGCGCGGCGCGCGCGCAACAGTGGGCCCGTTGGACCTGCTCCCCTGCAAACCTCTCGGGCCCAGATGCTTGAGATAGCAAATGCGTATAAGGTAGTGTGGAGTGAGGACGAGGAGGGGAGGGGAGGAGGAGATGAGGAGGAGGAGATGGGAGAAGGGGGGGTAGAGGTAGCAGTACAGCAGGAGGAGGATGTGGATGAGGAGAAGGGGAGGGTGGGGAGGAAGGAGGAGGGATGAATGATTTTGAGGAGGCATTGAGCATAGAGATCGGAGGAATGGGGGAGGATGAGGATAACGGAAGAGCAAGAGGAAAACAAGGGGTGGAGGGGGATGAGCGGGAAAAGGCAAGGGGGATAAGGAGGAGCATGCGCAGCCAAACCATGATATTCACATGTTTTTTTTTATTTTTTTGGTCAGGGAAGCCACGAAACCTTGCTATTCACAGTTTTTGTTTAAGTTTCTCTGGTTTTCAGAAGCTCCACAAGCTTGGCCAGAGGGGGGCGCGGGGGGGTTGTGGAGCTTCTGAAACCAAAAGAACAAAAAAACATGTGAATAGCATGGTTTCGTGGCTTCCCTGACCCCCCCCCCAAAAAAAAAACATGTGACTAGCATGGTTTGGTGGCCACGCCCCGTTCCGCAAGCCTTCCTGGCGAAGGAATAGGAGGGGAAGGAGAACAAGGAGGAGGAGGAGGAGGGACAAAGAAAGAGGAGTCAGAGTGAGAGAGAGAGAGGGAGAGAGACAGAAAACACAGCAATGGGACCAGGGGGGCGCTGGGGGGGGGCTGACCATATATATATAGAGAGAGAGAGAGATAGGAAAAAAAAAAAAAAAAAAAAAAAAAAAAAAAAAAAAAAAAAAAAAAAAAAAAAAAAAAAAAAAAAAAAAAAAAAAAAAAACTTAGCCCTCAGCCCCCCTGGGATCGCCAGACACTGTTTTTTATCGTGTCTGGAGCAAGGCACGTCATTCACAGCGGCAAATGATTAGCGCTCAGGCGCAACCCGGAGAGACTCCCATCAGCAAAAACGCGCACGGGAACTTAGACCATCTGAGAGCGACCAGCCGACGAGGGGACAGGACGAGCAGGAGCGAAAAGGGGACGCGAGGCGAAAAAGGGAGAGGAGGGAGGGAGGACTTGAGCAGACACGTCGACGGCAGGCGTCGATGCGGCGAGCCCTCGGGGCAAAGACACGTCACTTCAGCTTGTCAAAAGCGAGCAGGGACTTAGCCCTCAGCCCCCCTGGGATCGCCAGACACTGTTTCTATCGCGTCTGGAGCAGGGCACATTATTCACAGCGGCAAATGATTAGCGCTCAGGCGCAACTCGGAGAGACTCCCAGACCCGAACAGGAAGACGAATGGCCAGGATGGCCGAAACAAAAACTCAAACCTTAAACCTGTTCCAGAGCGTCGGAACCCTAAGAGATTCAGCAGATTCTATCATCGACGAGACACAGCTTTTGAGAGCGCTGGTGGATCGGAGGCGGCAATGGCGGTCCAGTGCTTTCCTCCTGGAGCCCTGCCAGCGAGCTCCTGATGCCGCAGGCAAGATCTGCTACAAATTTTGCCGTTGGCGAGACACCAGCGCTGCAGCCTCGAGAGACAACCTCCATTCCAGGAAACGATACGAGTGCACTTTTTCCACGGCGTCCCGAAGTGGCACTGATGAAAACGAGCGCTGGAGAAGTCAGAGCCACGCGTCAGGCGGCTCAGACGAGGAGCCATCCACATCAACGATCTGTCTGGGTTTTCCAAGAGGGCTGGCACGCGAAAGCGTCTGCACACGTCGATGAGCCTGCAGGTGTCGAATAACGTGGCGTTACCCAGAGTCAGACGAGCACGCTGTGAGTCAGTGAGCACGTCCAGGCCCATGGTGGCCTCTACGCTCCGCAGCGGTTGCCGAGGAAAACGCCGAGCACGAAGCCGGAGCTAATCCACCCCTTGATGAGACGCTCGACACACCGCACCAGTAAATCCCCATGAACACAATGCTGAATGTCAATGGTAACGACGCCGTAGCCAGCAGCTCGAAACTTCTTTGAAATCCCTGCCGAGCCTGCGAACAGCTCCAAAAAGACGCAGCGGCGCCGCCGCGTGGCCCCCTGCACGGCAACCTGGAGCTCATGCCGCAGCTGGCGCAAGATGCCAGCGGTAGTGCGGCTCAGCGGCGGCGAGCAGCCGGCCTTGCGCTGCCTGCGCTGGCTGGCCGCTTCCGCACCGCTCGGGCGGAGCTCAGGACGGCGAAACTCGGCGGACCAGCAGCAGCCGCCGTGGCCAAGCGCGCGATGTGCAGCTTTAGCGGGTCGGGCACCTGGTCGATGATCCCCGCGCGGACGAAGCCGTTGCCCGCGAGCTCCTGGAAGCTCAGTTCCACGAGGGCCCCGAACAAGTAGGTGCTGTCCGGGACGAGGCCGATCTCGCGCAGCAGCTTGGACTCCTTGGCGTACCTGGCCATCGACGAGGCTGCCTTCCAGCGTTCTCGACGACGGACCTGCTCCTTTGTCCTCCGATTGGACAGGAGGTCGTCCGACGCCCCGCCGCGCCTGAGGGAGTAGAGGTGAGGCCTGAGGCTGCCCAAGCCCAGCAGCGACACGGCCTGGACGAACACCTTGCGGAGATCCGCAGGGCTGAAAGCCCACAGTCGCTGCCCGGGCGGCGTCGCCTTCGAGAGCGCCTCGAGCAGCGGGTTGAGCCACGCGCCCAGGTCCACGAGCACCGACTCCTCGAAGAGGCCCGTCTTGCCCGGCTGGGCCTCCGCCACGTCGTGGAGCAGGAGCCCCCACGCCTGGTAGGCGGGCCCCGCAATGGCGGAAGGAGCCACCAGATGCTGGGCCTTCGGCTCGACGCACTCGCACGGGCAGAGGTAGCACACTAAGGACACCATGATCCACAGCGCCATCCGCGACTGGCCGAGGGCCAGCATGACACCCGCGATCGCGAAAGTAGCCGATCGCGGCAGCGGGCAGCGTGTGAAGCTGGGCACCCGACGCTTCCAAGCCACCGCCGCGCGCCAGCTCTGCAAAAGCCCCGACTTGCCAGCACGCCGCACGTACCCCCCAAAAAAAAACAAGAAAAAAAAACCCCCGAAGGAGCGCCCCCCCAAAACCCAACAAAAACACCACACCCCCGCCCCCCACCCCCCCCCCAAAACCCGGCAAGAAGTGCGTCAGCGCCGCAAGCAGCTGGCTCCCCTCGGCCGCCGCCACGCCAGAGTGGAACTGGCTGTTGAGGAAGAGCAGCACGGCCAAGTCGAGCTCGCGGCGGGTGGCCCAGGAGATCTAGTGGAGGATGCGGTGATCCGTGAACTTGCGGCACGCCGAGCGGTAGAGCTCCTCGGTCGACTCCTTGATCGCCAGCTGCTCCAGCGAGGTGAGCCCGGTGACGGGCTTCCTGCCCTGCAGCAGGCACCGCGCCAGTGTGGCGCGAGTCTGCGACTGCCGACTGCGGCCCAAGGCCCCGGGAGCTCGCCGCGCCATCAGCTGTCGGACTGTCGGGGCCGCCTGTCTCGGCAGCTGGAGAAGGCTCAGCCCAGGCGCGCAGAGGGCGCGCGCCCGAGAACCACCCTCTGTGCCCACGTGAGAACGGGCCCGAGGGGTCGAGCTCTGAGGCGACCCACCGAACGTAGACCCGAGATCCCGCGGCCAGGCTGAGAGCTGCCAGCTTGTGAAGAGGCCCTCTAAGATGACGAGACCGCGCTCCCCCCCTGGTGGCCGCGAGG
Organism: Prorocentrum cordatum; assembly: GCA_963575745.1. Lineage (NCBI taxonomy): Eukaryota > Dinophyceae > Prorocentrales > Prorocentraceae > Prorocentrum > Prorocentrum cordatum. The sequence goes on from CAUYUJ010002506.1 coordinate 18,341, forward strand.
GCCAGGGGCAGGTTATCGACCAGAGCGACAATACGTTTACCGTAAGCCTGCGAACTCCGAAGAAAATGGCGAACTGCTAACACCAGTGCCTCCCCCTCGAGCTCCAAGATGTCGGGGCCCTCCGAGATCTGCACCGCGGCCACGCCAGCCCAAGACGAAGCCTCCAGAACATCTCCAGGGATCTCGTCGAAGACGGCCTCCGAAACGTTCAGGAAGGGGCCTCCAAGAGATGTGGAAGATGAAAAGCTGGGCAGTGGAGGTGACGAGGGGCAGAGGTGACGCAGCGCTCTTTCACGGGCTCGTGAACCACCCTCGACTCGACAGCGCCAACGCTCGGACTGACGCCCAAGCTCCGCGACACGGTCGGTCGGGAGCCGCCGCCGCACAATCCCGAGCCCGAACTCGGATGCATCGGACGCGACCACCAGCCCATGCCAGCGAGCGAGCACGTCGGCCTGTAGAAGATGAAGCAGGCATCTCACGCGCCACAGCTCCTCACGCACCGAGCGCCTCAGCGCTAGAGCCTGGCTGCCGGCCTTGGCGGCGAACGCGTACGACGCCCGCAGCAGGCGCAGTGCTTCACGCTCGAGCAGCGCCGACCACGTGACATGGCCAAGCAACACCTTCATGAGCAGCCCGCTGCACTTGCCAACGCGGAGGAGCTTCTCGATCGACAGCCGCAGACGCCACAAGCACTTGGGCCGGACTGCCAGGAAACGACCCTCCGAGAGGCTGAGCCCAAGGAACTCCGCGTCGTGGCTGGCCGGCTCCCGGTCGTGGACGACGAGTCCCAGCTTCTCGAGCTGGCAGCGCACGCTGTCGCAGTGGCGGCCCGTGCTGCTGGCCTCCGCGCCCATCACGAAGGAGTTGCCCACGTAGCCGGCGGCCACGGGGGGCTCTCCATGCCGCGCCTGCCGCCCGGGCTGACCGTCCTCGATGAGGCTGCTCGCCGGGAAGCCGCCGAGGCTGATGCCGCGCCTATGGGCGCCCTGGCACAGGTGGAGGGCCCACGAGAAGCCCATGGGCAGCACGCGCAGACGCGGCGTGATCGGCTGCCCCGCACCAGCCGGCAAGTCGGAGACCCCGCCGTTCAGCGGCATCCCCGCGCCCAGGCTCGGCAAGGAGAAGCGCCCGACCATGTCAGGCGGAACCAGCATGTGAGAGAAAGCCGCCTCCAAGCCCCCCGAGGCGACGAAGACCTTCTCATCCGCCTCCAGCGCGCCAGGAAGCCGAAGGAGTACGCAAGCGCGTCGAAGGGGCAGACACGAAATCACAGTTGATGACCCGCGTGTCGAAGATGATCCGAAGGCGATCATCTTTGCGCTTGACGAAAAACAATCCGAGGTCGCCGCCGTGCCCACGCTTCCAAGTCAGCATCCCACGGCGCCAAGCCTCTCTCAGAAATGTAGCATATTCACGAACGTTGTGCTGCAGCACCGGGTCGACGCATGCGCCCCGAGGGCAAGCCTCCGCGCGGGGGCTCCGAGCAGCCTGAGACGGTCGTAGCACGCGCTCCTTCCAATCCCTAAGCCACGAGGCGTCCACTTCACCAAGCAAGTCGGTCAACGGGATGGGCTTGCTGGAAGTGGAAGGCCAGGCGATCTTCTCGCCGTCGTAGGGAGCGACGGGCCCGCCACCACTGGTGGAGCCGGGCGCGCCTGACAGGAGCGCACGGAGGGCTCCCCGTCCTGAAAGGAGGTCTGCAGGAGGTTGCCCGACACGTCGATAGCAGCGGCGAACGTGATCCAGGGCCAGTCGCTGACCTGCATTGAGGCTGACGCCGGAGCTGGAAACAAAACTGCCGCACAAGTCATTCAACGCGTCCGCGCCCTCGGCAGCCCAACGATCAACATGGGCAGCGCGAAGGCAACGGCGGGCAACGCAGCGGCTGACAGGGACCATGTCAAAAATGTCGGTCTCAAGCTCCAAGGCGGGCAGCGGGGAGAGGTCACGCTGGCGGGCCTCCTCCATGACCTGAGAGGAGCGGAGAGCACCGTGGGCTGGTGGTGCGGCGGGGGCGCCCAAGATCCCCGCCGCGGGGCGATCGCGCATCGCCACCCTGCCCACGCTGTCCCTTCTTGCCAAGCTTCATGGCGGAGGGCATCGGGAGGGCTCGTTCCTCGCGCCTTGGCAAGTGCGGCCTCACGGGCCAGATGTGCGGCCGCGACGGACTGCAGCAGCAGGCAAACACAGAGGTTCTGCTCCACGATCCCGACGTCCGACGGAGCTCAGCACGTAGGCTGGAAACGCTCCCCCTCCTCCTCCGCCGCCTCCTCCTCCTCCTCCGCCTCCTCCTCCTCCGCCTCCTCCTCCTCCTCCTCCTCCCAGAGGTGGGGCGGCGCGCGTCTGACGCGATACGTTCTTCAGAACGTGGGCGCACACGCTGAGCTGGCACGCAACGTGTTGCCACTGACGCATGGAGCATTCCACGGGCGTAGCCAGACGGCTGAGGGCCTGCGATCATGTGAACGCCCTAGCGGTGACCCCCCCTGCATGTGCTGGTGAACCAGGGCGGCGCTGGTGAACCCGCCGCCGCAGGGCGGAGGCCGACGCATACCTTCCCCCCTCCCCCCTGCGCGCCGCGAGGGAGATCACGACGGAGGGCTCTCGGCGACACGCTATGCCTTGCGAGTGGGTAGCGTGTCGCTGCGCTCCGCGTGCGGGAGGTGGGAAAGGCTCGCGACGTTGACGCCTGGGGACTGGGACATGGATAGCGTGCCGCGCCGCAACGTTGTGGGCCAGAACCGCCGGAGCGACACGCCAAGCCAACGTTGCTGACCGTAGCGCCTTCGATAATGTGAATGTCACCGCCGAGCTTGAAAGTCGATGTCCCGCTGCTGCTAGTACTGCCCATGCGTCCTGTCTGTGCCACCACGCGGCCGAGGGCGCGGCCAATCTTTGCTCCGGCACTCTCGGCTGCAAGCAAGGAGTGGCCCTGGGTAGGATTGACCTTTGGTGCGCGGCTTGCGGAGGGCAGCAAGGGGACCAAACGCACCCGCGCAAGACGCTACTGTCGCACTGCACTCGGCGATCGGGAGACCCCAGTGCGCCCGCACCAAAGGTCACTCCGGCGAAGGGTCACTCCTACATGTAGTCGACACTCTGGGAAGTAGAGCAGATTCTCGGAAGCCCTCTCGTGCCGTCAGGGCCCCATCCCTCTTGGAGGCCCCCTCCCTGGTGAACCCCCCGGGAGAGGCGAGCACATCGAAGATGGGGCGCCGAGACGTGGGGCCTCGCGGGCGGGGAGGCCCCGAACAGCGCAAGCTCAGCCTGGAAACCCTCTCCTCCTCCTCCTTCTACAATTACTCAGTATGAATACTACTCTCCCTCTTCCCCCGATGGCGGCCTGAAAGTATTCGACCCCCCCCCCCCGCGTACTGTTTTTTAAACACAGGATTCCCGGGAGTTGGGTTTTCGCCTGCGTTTTTTTTCAAAATGCTGCTCTCGCTGAGGCGCCGGCTTCATTTCTGCTCCCGCATCGTTCCGAATCGTGCTCCCGCTGCAGCGTGGGCCTCATTTTCGGATCGGTGTTTGGCCTCCGTCGTTCAGGATGGCGTTCTCGCCCCAGCGCGGGCCTCTTTCTCGCGCGCCCATCCGCCCGCCACCACCGCGCCCCACCACCACCAGCACCAGCATCAGCACCACCACCACCACAACCACCACCAGCACCACCACCAGCACCACCACCAGCACTAGCACCACCACCACCACCACCACCACCACCACCACCACAACCACGCACACACGCACGCACGCACGCACGCACGCACGCACGTGCACCACCACCCACTACTCACGCGCGCGCGGAGCCACAGGTCCGCTACGACACGCGTCCGCGGATAGAGAAAATCAGCGCCATGGTAAGGGATGGGAGGGAGGGGTAGGACGTCAGATATGACGCGAGCGCACCTAGCTTGCCCTTTCCCCCTCCCCCTCCCCCTCCTCCTCCTCCTCCTCCTCCTCCTCCGCCTCCTCCTCCTCCTCCTCCTCCTCCTCCTCCTCCTCCTCCTCCTCCTCCTCCTCCTCCTCCCTCCGGCAACGGTGGTGGCGAGAACTGCCCATCGCTTCTGAGCCCGTTCGGCGTCCGAGCGCCGACCTGGCCACAGCATCAAGCCCACCTGGCCGCGGCCCTCGGCGGGCGGCCCTGCGAGGCGGGCTCGGACACCGCGCGGGCCCAGCAGGGGCCCTCGCCGAGATCCGAACCTGAGGGGGCCCAGGGACACACGAGCACATAGGCACACATCCCTGGATCCCCCAGATTCCCCCCCCTTGGTTCTGGACTTCCGCTTCCCATGTATAAGTTTACACACAACTATAAGTGTGTTTATATACATATATATATATATATGTGTATATGTGTATATATACACATCTATATATGTATATATATGTATATATATATATATATGTATGTGTTTTTCCCACATGTTCCTGGGGATCGCCGTGTGTATATATATAGGTGTGTGTAATCCCACACGGTCCTGGGGATCGCCGTTTACTTTTGCCTGTGTCTCTTGTTCACTCCTGACTCCTGACTCGCCAAAAATCACGGCCGCAGCCCTATAGATCCCATCTTATTCTGCGCCATGTGGAGCCGGATCGATCTGTGAGGGCCCCCCGGGCCCGGAATCAGGCGACATCGCCCGTCGTCACAAAAATGCCGCGCCCAGGTCTCGAGGTCATGTCGGCGGCGAGCGAGGGAGGGAAATGAGAAGGAGAAAGCCTTCTCAGAAGGCGGCGGGACTTTTCAGAAGCCCTCGCGCCTTCTGAGAAGTTTCTCGTCTCTTCGGGGAAGGCTTCGAAAACTTCTCAGCAGGCCCAGGGACTTCTGAGAAGGCCAGCCCCTTCTCACGTCCCGCCCTCGCTCGCCGCCGACTGCGGGGCGCCAAGGGGGATTCACGATGCAGTACATCGATGCGGACATGTGTTTTCTTGGCATTCGCGAGCAAGCACTTTGCGAGTAATGGAACGCGCTCGGTGAGTTATTTGGACGCCCAAGACGGGTACGGAAGGAATTTGTACAATGCCCAACAGAACATGTTGTCCAAAATCGACAGCGGCCGCTGTTGGGCGGGCGGCATTTTGTCTTCAATGACAACGTCCGCGGCGGCGCGGACGGCGAGTCCTGTTCAAAATGAACAGGAACTGCTGTTGGGCATCGTACCCCTTCTTTCCGTACCCATGTCGATCGTCCCGAAGTCTTGGGGTGCCCAGCGGGCCGGCGGCGGGGGGGCGGCGCCATCGGCCGCGCCCGGAAGAAGAAAAAAGGGCACAAACTGAAACTCTTGGCGCTCCGCGCGGATTTCTGGGATCTGCACTGGACCTCCCGCCCCTGGCGCGCGGAGCGCGCCAAGGGGGCGGCGCCGGAGGCGCCGCCAGGGGGCGCGCAGCGCAGATCCAAGAAATCCGCGCGGAGCGTCAAAAGTGTAGGTTTATACCGATTTGTCTTCCTCGAGAGGGGGGGCGGCGCCATCGAACGAGGCTGGCCAGCGACAGTCGCCAAGGACGGGCCGACGGGGCGAGGAGGCAAGGGCACCCTGGGGAAGGTTGCCCCTCCTTACTGCGCGGGTTGACTGTATGAGTGCCCAGCGGGCCGGCGGCGGGGGGGCGGCGCCGTCGGCCGCGCCGTCGCCAGCGGCGGCCACGCCCAGCGCGGCAGCGCCCGCGGCCTCGCCAGCGCCGGCCTCGCTGGCTGCGACCTCGGCGGCGGCGGCGCAGTTGATGTGGACCTTGAAGGACGGGGTCCAGGCGCCCTGCTGGGGGGGAAGCGCGGCGAGGGCGTCGACGACTCCAGAGTCGAAGCGTGAGGGACCCTGCATGAGGAACGGGGCCCCTTCCCTCTACAGGCTCAACGTCGATGCTCCCTGGCAAGCTTGAGGGGCACCTGAGCATAGCTGTGCGAAACACTGGAGGAACACTCTGGGCCTCCCCCCAGCGAAGAGGGCTCCTCCTTCCGCGGCGGCGACTGCACGAGAACAGCGAGGGGTGAGGATCGGAAACGAGGAGGGGGAGGCGGAAGGAGGGCTACGACGGCCACGACGGCCACCACGGCCACGACGACGGCGAGGACGGGCGAGGACAACGACGACCACGACCATGGCAACAACGAGAGGAGAACGGCGACGACGACAACGACGGTGACCACGACGAAGACGACGACGACGACGGCGACGACGGCAACGTCGATGGCGACGGCAGCGGCGGCGGATGCGACGGCGGACGACGCCGGCGGCGACGACGACGACGACGACGCAGGCGAAGTCGACGGCGACGGCGGCTGCGACGGAGGAGGAGGACGTCGACGACGACAATGACGACGACGAAGACGACGACGACGACGACAACGACGACGACGACGGCGACGACGGCGACTGTGACGGCGACGGCGATGACGACGAGCGACCAGTGACGAGTCATGGGTCCCTGGTGGCCCCCGAGGACCTCCTGAAGCCCCCCTGGGGACTTCCACTGGCCCGAAAGGAGCCAGCAAAAGGACGACGGCGACGGCGACAACAACGAGGACAGCGACGGCGACGACAACAAAGCCGACGACGGCGACGGTGATACGGGGACAGCGACGAAGACGAAACCGACAACGACGACGACGGTGGCAGCGACGATAAGAACAACGTTCACCATAAATATGATCCAACTGCCTGGCAAGTCCCGCCACCATGCCAGCCAAGCGTTATGGGCGGCGACTGTTCGAGGGGGAGAGGGAGGTCGACACGTATGAGACCCGTGTCTCCAGGCTTATCAGAGCCGTGAACAAGATGATGAGTAAGAGGATGGTGGGGAGATAAACGTTGACTGCCGTCGCTGATAATGATGGTGATGATGCTGATGCTGTTGATGATGATGATGATGATAATGATGATGATGGTGGTGATGATGCTGCTGATGCTGGTGAGGGTGAGGATTGTGATGATTATAATGATGATGGTGGTGATGATGACGCTGACGATGACGATGATGGCGATGAAGATGATGGTGATGATGACGATGATGCTGATGATGATGATAATGGTGGTGGTGACGATGGGTATGCTGACGGTGACGATGCCGAGAGAAAGCCGATGGTGGTGATGATGGTGATGATGGTTTTGGTGGCGATGATGGTGATGATGGCGATGATGGTGGTGATGGTGATGGTGCTGATGGTGATGGTGATGATGGTGGTGGTGATAATGATGGTGATGATGATGGTGATGATGATGACGACGATGATGATGGTGGCGGTTATGATGATGAGGCTGATGATGATGATGATGATGATGATGATCACCATCATTATCATCATCATCATCATCATCATCATCATCATCATCATCATCATCATCATCATCGTCACCACCACCACCATCATCATCATACTCAACATCATTGCCAGCATCATCATCAGCAACATCATCATCAGCATCATCATGGTGTGGGAAGTCTTGGGGCTGTCTGGGCCTCATGTGAGGCAGTCTTGAGGGTCCCTTGGGGGCGTCATGGAGCCCTCTTGGCCGTGTGATGGGTGTCTGAGGGCCGTCGTGTGCCCGTCTTCGCGCCGTCTTGGGCCGTCCAAAGGCCTTCTTCTAAGGCCGTCTCAGGTCCAACGGGAGGCCCTCTTGAGCCGTCTTGGAGAAAAAGGAAAAGAAAAAAAGAAAAAAGAAGAGAAAAAAATTGGAGGAAAAAAAAAAAAAAAGTAATGAACAAAGAAAAGAAAAGAAGAAGAATAAGGAAATAAAATGGAAGCAAAAAACAAAGAAAATCTTGGAGCCGTGTTGGATGTATATTGGGCTATCTTAGAGTCCTCGTGGGCCGCCTTGAGCTGACGGCAGCCCGACAAGGAGAGAATGCGACAAACACCATAGGGGGATCAATGACTTTGGCTTCTCAGGACCCCGTTGGAGGTCCTCTTGTGGCCGGTTTGGGCCCTCTTGAAGGCATCTTGGACCGTCTTGAAGCAATTTTTCGACCGCCTTGGGGCCATCTTGGGCCGCCTGTGAGGCATCGTGGGCCATCTTGGTGTCCTTGGTTGCCTGCCCGGGCCGTCTTGGAAACTCGGAATGCATACCCTTCGCGTTACCCAACCCTCCTGTCTTGGGTTTCATTTTGAACAGGGCACCGTGGTCTCCACCTCTCCCGCCTCCCCTCTCCTCCCTGCCTCCCTCCTCCTGCCGCCTGCGTCCGACTTTATCCCCGACCCTCCCGCACCTCTCCTCTCTCGTCTCCTCCTCTTCGTCCGCCTTCCTCCTCCTCCTCCTCCTCCTCCTCCTCCTCCGCCTCCTCCTCCTCCTCCTCCTCCTCCTGACCTCTCTTCCTCCTCCTCCTCCTCCTCCTCCCCCTCCTCCTGCTCCTCCTCCCCCTCCTCCTGCTCCTGCTTCTCCTCCTCCTTCTCCTCCCCCTCCTCCTCCTCCTGTTCCTCCTCCGGCTCCTCCCCGTCATGCTCCTTCTCCTCCTCCTCCTCCTCCTTCTCCTCCTCCTCCTAATCCTCCTCCTTGCTTCCCCTGGGCCTGCGAAGGGCGCAACCGTCGCCACCTCCGTGGGCTCCTGGGAGGTCCAGCGGAGTGGAAGAGTACGCAGACCCAGCTGGGACCTCGCAATTCCACGGGGGCTGCGAAGTGCGCAACTGTCGCCATTTACGCGGGCTGCTGAGAGGCCCAGTGTAGTGGAGGAGTACGCAGACCCAGCCAGGACCTCGCAGCTCCCTGAGGGGTTTCCCTGAGGGGCTGCGAAGGGCGCAACTGTCGCCACATGTGTTTCCACTTTTAAGTGCTGTTCATACGGCGCCCTTTTGACTGCACTTGTTTGTTTGCTTGTGTTTTTTCCAGGTCGTGGCCGCAAAGTTCAGGCCCACACCTGTGAAACAGTCCATGGCTCAACTCCAGGCTCAGAAACACGCCTACGGGAACAGCGAAGGAGAGTCGCACACTCATGGCAAGCAGCCGTACGACTAGCGCTTGCCTATCACACACGGCGTCACCATGCACAGTCACAGGAAACACACTGCCCAAGCACTCGCCGTCATCTTACAACTGGCGAGCAAGCAAGTGTGCGCGGCAGACCGTGGGACTGGCGCCTGCAGATGCTGGCCGCAGCGGCTGGGTGCCTGGCGAGCGGCAGACACACCCCACAAAAAGACAGTGCAAGCGCAGGGGGCAGGGCTGAGAGGCTGACAGCCGAATGCGCCGTTGAAAACTGAATTCGTCGATATCGTCCTCCTCCGCCACAACACGCACCCATCCCACAAGCTCCTTCTTCCTCTCAGGAGACTGCTCCTCCTGCCTGGTGGCGTACCCCGAAGAGCGAGAGGCGCACGAGTCATGCATGAATGACACTCAGATCTGGGTTTGGATGAATCTGTCTCTCGCGCTGGTCTTGCTTATGCTTGTTATACAGCTGGAAGAACGCGTCGATGACATTGATGGCCAAGATCAACGCAAACACCAGAGCAAATGCCCCATCCGAAGGCCTTGCTGCTGCAATGACTACCATGATCGAAAGAACGAACATATACATCCATTTCAGATACTCGCGGAACTTCCACCAAGTGACCCACGGGTGCAGGGGGTAGACGTCGTCATCCTTCACGTCTCGAAACGACGCTTCCAGACGAGACGGAAGTCTGGGAGTATCTTTGTCCCGTCTTGTCCAGAGCCAAGCGGAGCTCTCATTGTTGTACTCCAAGAGTTTAGCATGAGCCACCCCGATAGCAGGGAAGTTAGTCAATGCCAGTGCCAAGACCTTGCCTGTGGCTATTTTGACATTCTCTGGATGCGCAGCTATCTGATTCCCTGGACTCCAAACGATACAACGCAATCTCTGCAAATACGCTGCACGACTAAGTCCATACGAGTGCACTCCAAATGTCGCGGGTATAACTGATACGATCAATCCGATGCGCTGACAGGATGAACCCCACTCGCCTCCGAGACCAACACCATCCATATACCTCGCAACCTCGTCTATGCACTCACTAGCTCCCCTCAATTCGCTGATATCTTCTTCGATGGTTTCCGATATATCAGCCCTCATGCTCCTCCCGACCGGCTGAGGTACAAGAATCAATACACCCTGCAAAAATATCGGCAGTGTTCTGAGTACCATGTCATTCAGCTTTTGGACATACGTGGCCAACGAACGGTCTCTAACACCTTCCTTTGTCAACCTGGACATCGATATAAACATTCCTAGGTCGTAGTGGACACCCGATACGATGAAAAGGAAAGCCGAACTCATTACATAAAATGCATAATCCGCCGGCCCCATTGTGGGGCCATCAGGCTGCGAGGATTAGGCTGCAGCGCCCTGCGCCAATTTCAGTTGCCATTCTCCAATGGTACACTCCTGCTTCCTGTTTCCGACTGTAAGTTGTTCAAGTCCGCGTGAGGGGGGGGAGCCGAAAACCACCCCGTTGCCACCCCCAAATCGCGTTGCCTGAATTCCTGGGGGGCCGTGGGACACATAAAAATACATGAGATTCGCGCTCCCGAGGCAATAATCCCTGGTAGACTCTGACACCTCGCGGCCGGCCCCGTCCAGGTCCAGGGGTGGGGGTAGGGGGAGGGGTAAACCCCTTCCCGAAAGGGAAGAAGGGCGGTGGAAGAGGAAACGCTCTAGACTACCAACGCCCAGAGGGCTGGTGTGATTACGCTGTGCTCGCGCCCCCGAGGTCACGATCCTTAGCAAGTTACTCCACATTCTCTCCCCCGAAACCACGACCCCTTGCAACATACACCGTCTCCGCGTCCCCGAGGCCACGATCTCCCACAAATAACCCTACATTCGCGCCTCTGGGGGCCACGAGACTTACGCGACATTCGCTCTCCCGACGCCACGATCCTTCGTAAATTACTCCACGCTCGCGTCCCCGAGGCCACGATCCCTCGCAAATTGCGCTGCGTTCGCGTCCCCTTGCAAAACAAGCCATATTCGCACCCCCGAGGCCACGATCTTCCGCAATTTACATAATTAACTGTCGCGCCTCTGGGGCCACGATCCATAGTAAATCCCACCAGCCCTCTGGGCGTTGGTGGTCTAGAGCGTTTCCTCTTCCACCTCCCTTCTTCCTTTTTTCGGGAAAGGGTTTAACACTGTTCCCTACTAATCAAAGTGAGGGGGCCGAACGGCCATTCACTGTCCTTGGGTGCGTGGCTGAAGTGGGTTTCCGCGGTGCGGATTCTTGTTGTTGTTGTTTGTTGTTGTTGTTTGTTGTTGTTGTTGTTGTTGGTGGTGTTGTCGTTGTTGTTGTTGTTGTTGTTGTTGTTGTTGTTGTTGTTGTGGTTGTGGTTGTTGTTGTTGTCGTGTTCCTGTTGTTGTTGTTGTTGTTTGTTGCCGTCGTTTCCTGTTTTAGTTGTAGTTGTTGTTTGTTGCCGTCCGTCCCACCCGCAACACCCCGCCCATGCGACCCACCCCGGACCCCCCCGCGAACCCACCCCTCGACCCATCCGCGACCCCGCCCGCGACCCACCCCGCGACCCACCCCGCGACCCACCCGCGACCCCATCCGCTACCCACACCGCGACCCACCCCCGACCCACTTCCCGATCCACCCCTCGACCCACCCCGCGACCCACCCCGCGACCCACCCCCCCGACCCACCCGCGCGGCCACCCGCGTACCCACCCCCGACCCGCCCGGCGGCCCACCCCGCGACCCACCCGCGACCCACCCGCACCCCACCCGCGACCCACCCGCAACCCACCCGCGACCCACCCCGCGACCCACCCGCGACCCACCTTCGACCCAAACCACGTTCAAGGTACAAACCGCCATTTTCGGCGCCTGCGGCGGGCTTTTTCTTGCATTCCTTCCAGGTGGAGAGCCCGCGACCCACCCCGCGACCAACTCGCGACCAACCCGCGACCCAAACCACGTTCAGGGTACAAGCCACATTGTTCGGCGCCTGCGGCGAGCATCTTTTGCATTCATTTCAGGTGGAGAGCCCGCGGCCCACCCGCGACCACGTTCAGGGCACAAACCAAATTATTCGGCGCCTGCGGCGGGCATCTTTTGCATTTGTTCCCGGTGGAGAACCCGCGGCCCACCCGCGACCCAAACCGCGTTCAGCGTACAAACCAATTTTTTTGGCGCCTGCGGCGGGTTGCTTTTGCATTCCTTCCAGGTGGAGGTGGAGAGCCCGCGACCCACCCGCGACCCAAACCACGTTCACTGAACAAACCAATGCCGCACAAGCGCGGCGGCGGATTGTTGCATGCCGTCTGAGCCCGCTACGACCTCTTCAAGCCCCGCGCATCCTTACCAGCCCGTCCAGCAACTTTGCCCTGGCGAGTTGCCTTGATAAGAGAAGTCGGGGAGCACAAAGTGGACAAAAGGATTATGTTGCCGTTATATTGGGAAAGGAGGGGGCGGCAAGAGGAAAAAAACTGGGGACGAGGAGGACGCGGAAGAAGAGAGGATGCAAGGATAATGTGGAAAAATATGAGGAAAAGGAGCAGGAGGACGAGGAGGGGGAGGAAGGGGAGGAGGGGGAGGAGGAGGAGGACGAGGAGGGGGAGGAGGGGGAGGAGGGGGACGAGGATGATGATGGACGAGAATGGGAGGACGACGGTCGACGCCGATGAGGGGGAGGACGACCATGGGAGGACGATGATGGAAGGACGAGGGGGGGAGAGGGAGGACGAGGAAGAAAAGGAGGAGGACGACGAGGTCGAGGAGGAGGATGACGATGACGATGAGGACGAGGACGAGGACGAGGAGGAGGAGGAGGAGGAAAGCGCCATCGACAAGGAAGGTAATTAGGGGCCACGAGGTCCGCCGGCTCGACGACGCCCGCGTCGCCCGCGCCCGCCCCCTCACTCTTATCCGCAATTGCGGGGTGCTACGTAAACCCCCCCTCCCCCAAGCGACTGGTAGCCAACCAGGAACCATGAGGACACCCTCCCACCATCCCTCCAAACAAAAACCATACAACACACACACACTCTGCCTCCAAATTCGGAGCATGGGCAGCCAACCCGAGGCGGCCTCCCCCCTCCATCCCTGACAACAACCTGTACAGATTACACTTGGCGGCGACGGCGGCTGCGGCGGTTGCGGCGGCGGCGGCGGCTGCGGCGGCTGCGGCGGCGGCGGCGGCGGCGGTGGCGACGCCGACGGCGGGGGCGGCGGCGGCGGGCGGCGGCTGCGGCGGCTGCGGCGGCGGCTGCGCGGCGGCGGCGGCGGCGGTGGCGGGCGGCGGCGTGGCCGGTGCGTGGCGGCACTGCGGCTGCGGCGGCAGCGGGCTGAGGCGGCGGCACACACAGCGTGGGTGATTTGGCAGCGGGGGCGGCGGCAAGCGGAGGCGGCGGCGGCGGCGGGCGAGCGCGGCGGCGCGGGCGGCGGCGGACGACGGCGGCGGCGGCGGCGGCCGACGGCGGCGGCGGCGCGGCGGCGGCGGCGGCGGCGGCGGGCAGCGGCGGCGGCGGCGGCGGCGGCGGCGGCGGCGGATTGGCCCCCAGTAGCTGCCCATCCAAAGACGACTGCTGAATATGCTGAGGCTCGGGCTAGACTCGGGTGCTACGTATGTGTTGGGAGGGCGGGTGGGAGTGTGCGAGACGGCTTGCGGGCGGGGAGGGAGCCTTGACCCCTCCCCCACCCCCATCCCTGGACCTGGACGAGGCCGGTCGCGAGGTGTCCGAAGGTACTTGTTCGCCCAAAACGGCCCCAAGAGGGCCTCAGAGAGCCCACGATGGCGTCCAAGATCGCTCAAGATAGCGCGAGATGCCTCGAGATGGCCCCCAAGATGCTCCAAGACGCCCCAAGACTGCTCCAAGACGGCTCTAAGTTGCCAAAAGAGCTCCCCAATGATGCCCCCAAAATGCCAAAGCCTTCCAAATTGAGATAATCAGTGTGTTTGGGTTTCTCGCCTTTTCGCTTCCGATGGCCATTCGAAGCAGATAGCTCCAAGATGGCCCAAGAAAGCTCGAAGAGGGGCCCAAGGGAACCCAAGAGGGCTCCCGAGGGGAGAGGCTGATGAAGGGAGCCACATTATTTGAGCGTTGTCGCTTCCGATGGCCATCCGAGGCCTCAAGATGGTTCCCAGATGGCCCAAGAGGGCTCCAAGAGCGTTCCTAAGGCTCCCAAGAGCGCTTCATGAGGGCCCGAGGGGGCGCCCAGGAGCCCCAGGAGGCCCCAACAGGCGTCCAAGAGGCGTCCAAGAGGCTCCCAAGAGACCCCCAAGAAACCCCAAGAAACCCTGCGAGGCAACGGAAACGTTCCAAGAGGCGCCCGGGACCACCAAGAGGCCCCCAAGACGCTCCAGCAGGCCTCCACTGGGGGACCCTTCCTCTGTGTGCTGCCCACATCCCTGATCGAGGCAAATCCTCTGAGCATCGTTTCTGGATGGGCTGGTAGGGTTACTTTTGTGTTGCCAGCCGCAGGCGAGCGCGCCGACGGCGTGTCAAGGTCCGGGCGGGCCGCGCGAGGTCCTAAATTACCTAGCAGGAGCAGGCCTACCGCCGCAACTCAGGCCGAAACCAGGAAGGGGCCGAGGGGGTGGGGGGCAGTGGGCTGCAGGTTGCCACTGGCCTCAAACGTGCACCGTGCTGGAAACGCGCTGCTGACTGCCAGGGGCTGCTGACTGCCAGGGGCTGCAGGCTGCCGTATGTGAGTTGAACTGCAAGGACTGGACAACCTCTGCAACTGAGAGGCTGCCAGGGCGGCCCGAACCGTAAGGCCTGACCCACCAAGTAAACGAACTGAGTGCGCGTGAATTGACCAACCGAAGTTGGAGCGCAGCCAAAATGGCGCGCAGTAGCACCAAGATGTGACCAGGGTGACGGCAGACAGGTGTACGGACTGCCCAAGATGCCCACAGTGGTCCAGCAGCAGGGCTGGTGGGGTTACTTTTTGTGATTAGCGGCCCGCAAGGAAAAGTCCACAGGGCGGGGTCACCGAGGCTGGGGCACAGCGCAAGATAATTAGCGCGAGAACGCGCGGACCATGCAAAACCACTGGGCCGATGCCAGCGGGGGAGAAGCTGCCACAGGTGGACAACCGAAGATTATTTGCAAAATCACTGGGCAGATGCCAGCGGGGGAGAAGCTGCCACCGGTGGACAACAAAAGAACACAAGCCAGACCCGCAGGTGGGGAAACCTGGCCGGTGACCGGAAGAAAGAGCGCGAAACGGCAGGCGGCCACAAAGGGCGCGGCAGACAGGGGGGGGGAGGAAAGGAGAACAGGAGGCCTATAGCGCTGCGAACTCAATCACGTTGCACCCAGTGCGCAGACGCCATCGAGCATGGCGATCACTCCCGACATCAACAATGGGGGGAAGCCACTTGGCACACAGCTAGACTTCCACTGGTGAAGCACGAGGAAGGGCCTTCCAATAGCCTCTGCACCACGGCCCGCACTCACACGGGCAGATGCCTGGGTGGGGTTATTTCAGCCGACCGCAGGCGCAGGAACCCACAAGGTGCCGCGGGAACCAATGCGCAGTGACGTGCCCCTCGAACCCAAGAGGTGGCACGAATCAGTGGCCAGAGCCATCCACTGCGTCAGGGACCGAGGGGGCGATGCCTACGGCAAAACGGCCGGGTCCCCCGCGGGCCGGCAACGCGGCCAAGACCTTGGGGGGATAAACTCAGTCGACCACACGGGCTACAGCCCACGATGGCTGGTGGGGTTACGCGAAGCGTCTAGAATTGAGCCACAGTTGCGCCCCCGAGGCAACGATCCTTCTTAAAATCATGCAGCAGTCGCGTCCCCGAGGCCAGCAACCCTCGCAAAGTATGCGGCTCTTGCGCCGCCAGGGCAACAATTTCGCAAATTACTCGCTATTCGCGTCCCCGAGGCCTTTCACCCTTACAAATTGCGCAATTCTTGCGCCCCCGAGGCAAGACATCTTCTTCAATTACTCAAGTCGTGCGTCCCCGAGGGGACAAACCCTTGTAAATTATACCAGGCTCGCGTCCCCGAAGCCAGAATCCTGAGCAAATTCCCAACATTCGCGCCCACGAGGCCACAAACCCTCGCAAAGTGCTAGATAGTCGCGTCCCCGAAGCCAGAACCCCGTCGTATGTTACTCAATGTTCGCGCCCCCGAGGCCACAAACCCTAGCAAAGTGCTCAATGCTTGCGTCCCCGAGGCAACAAACTCTCACGAACTATGCAAGCAAGATGCGCGTCCACGTGGCCATAAACCTTCGCAAATTCGGAAATGTTCGCATTGCCGAGGCCAAGAATGTTCCAAGGCGCCCGAAGATGATTCAAAGACAGCCCAAAAGGGCCCGAAGCGGCCCCAAGACCGCCACAAGAGGCCTCCTGGGAGAGCCCCAGGAGGCCAACATCGTCGATATTACATACTGTGTTTGAAGGAGTGTGGGGTTCTCGCATGTTCGGCTTCCCGACGCTCGAAGATGGCTTAAGAAGCTTCCAAGACAGCCGAAGACGCTTCCAAGAGGGCCCCAAGACGGCCCAAGATGGCTCCAAGATGGCCCAAGAAGCGTTCAGAGAAGCCCCGAGAAGCCCCCAGGAGGCCCCAAGAGGCCCCAAGAAGCGCCCAAGACGCGCCAAAGTGGCCTCAAGAGCTCCCTCTCAACCTCTTCCTCCGCCTCCTCCTGATCTTCCCCGCCATCCTCCCCCAAATGTTCCCTGAAGGGTTTCCACAGCGGCTGGGGGAACACATGGTCCGATAGCTTGGGCTCTTGCCACAATGCTCGGCCACATGGGCGATTCTAGAAGGCAAGGGGCGGCGGTGATTCGCAGTAGGCATCTTCGATCTGCCGCCCACTGTTGATTCATCACAGGGATGCCTGGCGTGCTGGATCCTTTCGGTTTTGGTTTTGGTACTATTTCCACAAGCACTCTCCCCTGGGGTTCCGGCCCAGCCCGCTGGCCACCCGGAAGGACCTAAAAGGGATCGCAAGACCGGGTTGCAAAGGGCTTTCTTCTCCATGCGGTTCCGAGATGGCCCACGATGGGCTCCAAGACGGCTACGATGGCCCTCGAGTTTGTCAAGATGGTCCAAGATGACCTCCAAGACGCCCCGACAAGGCTCACGTTGCCTCCAAGTCCGCCCAAGAAGCTTCGAAAACGGTCCAAGCGGGCCCAAAGAGGCCCCCCAAGAGGCCCCCAAGACGGCCCAAGAGGCCTCCAAGAGGGCCTCCAGGAAGGCCCGAAGAGGCCAAGTTCATTGATTGCCCTTAGGTCTCAGGTGCTTAAAGGATGTTGGCATTTGCTCTTGTTAGGCGTGCCGACGGCCCGAGACGGCCCAAGAGCTCCAAAAGATCGCCCCAAGATCGCCCAAGAGGCCTCCAAGACGGCCCCAGAACGGCCTCAGAGGCCCAAGACCGCCCCAGGAGGGCTCCAAGACGGACCGAGAGGCCTGGCCTCCAAGACGGCCCTGAAGCGCCCCAAGCGGGCCCCCAGTCTGCCCGGAGAGGCCCCCAAGTCCGACGGCGCCAGACGGGCCAGGAGCCAACCAGACCGGCCCAAGATGGCTCTAAGATGGCCCAAGAGGTGCCCAAGAGGCCTCCAAGTCGGCACAAGAGGCCTCCGAGAGGTCCTCCAGGAGGCCCCGAAGAGGCCAACATCACTGATGCCCCCCAGGTTGTTGAAGGATTGTGGCAATTGCTCTCGCTATGCCTTCCGACGGCCCTAGAGGGCCCAAGAGGCCACCAACATCGCCCCAGAGCGCCCAAGAGGCCCCCAAGATGGCCCCAGAACGGCCCATGTTGCCCCCAAGACGGCCCCACGAGGGCCCAAAGACGGCCCAAGTGGCCTCCAACACGCCCAAGAAAGTCCCCAAGACGGCCCTGGAGCATTCCAAAAGGGCTCCTAGTCGACACAGACTGCTATGGCCCCGCTAGACCCACTGCCCTGATATCTGCTCTCCTCCCCTCTATATCTCTATTGTTCTCTCTCTCTCTCGTTCTCTCTTTCTTTTTTTCTTTATTTCTCTCTCTCTCTCTCTCTCTCTCTCTTTTTCTCTCTCGAAATGGCAACGCGTTGGTATCACTGATGCTGGTGGCAAGCGCGAGGGTGCTCGCGCGATTGCGATGAAAGGGAGCTGTTACGGTTGCGGGCCAGCTTGCAATCCTGCGCCTCGCAGGCGCACGCCAGGAGTCCAGCGACAGTGCGTCGCTGCAAAGGCTTGCGCCAAGTGCCAAGACGTGTTCGGTAGCAACGTCTTGGGAAAACTTGAAAATACATGATGAGACCCTGGGGCCTGAGGGCTCTACGAGGGCTCTTGGGGATACCACTCAGCATGGCTAGGCTGCAAACGAAATTTGGAACACGATGCCCCGTGAAACGCGGATATGTGTAAACGGGGGCGCCCAGTGAGCCCAGACATGCACGCAGGTGAAAGCTCACACTCGGCCTCCAGAGGCCATCTGCCGCAAGAAGGCTCTAGTCAGGCAGGCTCCGGGCTGCGAGTTACATGCCCAAACATAGGAATCGATGTTGCGACATCGAGGCGCGCCGCTGACCCCTGCATTCACTGAAAGCACAAAGCGGGGGCGCGGTCTTACCGAACCCCGCAAGGCCACGTGTCCGGCAGGGCACAACTGCTCGCAGGGATTGTCGCGGGCGAAGTAGACGAAGACCTCCAGCATCGCATCTCCGTCATCATCGGACACGGGTTTGCCATGGTCGAGCTTGTCCATGCCTGCGGTCTGGCATTTCCTGGCACTGCGTTGGAAAGGATCACCCACCAATCTCCAGCGCTGCCCTGCTCTGAAAAAACTTGGTCCAACCGTCGGCTAGCACAGCGTAGTTGCTGTGGAACCACCGCATATGGAGGGCCGTCAGCTCCAATTGCTGTCGGATGTCAAGACACTCGATCTTCGTTGTTTCATCGCGCAGCCAAAGGCCAGCCGACTCACACTTCTCGATCGCGCAATAGCCCGATGTCCCGCTTCAGGCTGAGATGGCATCGTTTTCGCGCTGCTCGGAAGTCCACTGGGCCGCACACTAGCTTGCGTATGCAAAACCGCGGGTTGCTGATCTCGTCCAAAGTCCCAGTCATCATCTGGACCTCCGAAATCGCACTGCTTCTGGCCACGCGAAGCAACTTGCAGGATCTGTATGAAATAGGCGCCGCAGTCTCCGCCGAACCGCTGAGTAAGGACAACGGGGCCAGAACGGTTGTCCGCCTTGGGACTCGCCGGTCGCTCTCACAGCCCAGGCCGCGTCACCCCAGCCAACCGCGGCGATCTGGTCGACGGCCGGAATGAGCGCGACCACGTCGGCAGTGTTGCGCATGTTGCAGATCAGCGCGTTAATCGTCTGGATGGTTGAGACCGCGGCCGTCGGAGTCCTGGCATGGAGCAAAGATACTTATGCACTGAACCACGGGGCCGACTGCTGCGCGCGCCATCCGAGTGCACCAAGTCGGCCTCGCAGGCCCGATCGCTCCTTACCCGAACCCCCCCCCCGTAGGTCTTCGGCCACGTCGTACCTTGTTGGGTTCCACGTTCAGGCTGTAGTTGTCCTGAGCGGGGCTGCAACTGAAATCGTCAGACTGTCGGATACTGATGCCGCGCTGGACGAAGGCGCGGCTCTCCCAGGGCGTCCACTCTTCTGGATATCCATACGCTTCTCGAGGGAGGCCAGGCTCGTCTGGTCAGCAGCGATCATCATATCATCGACGCGTAGGATTACCATGCCAACCAGCTTGTCAACGTCGCAGAAAACCCAGAAGCAGGGCTCGCACTGAGCAGCCTCCAGCTCGAGCTTCTTGAGCGCGTCTTGGAAGTGGAGCCACCACTTGCGAAGAGCGTGTAAGAATCCGCACACTGGCTTGAACAACTGCAAGGCCCGGTAGTCGTCCACGCCGAATGCCTGGCGGACATATCCCGGAGGGGCCGCGTAGAGATTACTCTTCTCCTTGTCGGCCTCCCCCTGGAGGAAGGCCGTCACTGCGTCTGCTTTCTCCAGCTTCCACTTGCGTCAGGCTGCCATGGCCAATGGAAAATGACGCGCCCGTCGCGAAGCGACGGGGGGCTCCGTCTGGAGGCGGAGCAAGCCGGGGTCGATGAAGCCGAGCATGACCAGTCTAGCCGCGCCTCGGAGAACGCCGCCTTGCCCCAAGCCGAGCCTCGTTCCAAGTCGAGCCTTGGCCCAGCAAGCCGGGGTCGACGAAGTCGAGCCGTGTTCCAGGTCGGCACGAAGCGGCAGCGAAGGAGGAGCGCTCCTGCTGAGCCTCGAGTAGCAGCTTCTTCTCCTCCGCGGTCGCCTTCTGGATGGAGACCCCCACTCGGCCCTCGCGGGCCTCAGATGCCACGAAGTTGCTGGGGTCGCACATGTACGCCATGAGCGCGTGCTCGCATTTGAAGGGGATGTCCAGAACGATGAGCTCATTATCCTCCTTGGCCTCATCGCACTACTGGGCGCTGTAAGCGCGCGCGTAGTCCCCGTAGAAATCCCCCTCATGCAAGAAGTACAAGAAAGCCACCAGGGTGGTAGCGTCGACCAGTTGCGTCCTGACAGGTGGCCCTGGCGACCCCGGGGCTTGCCGATGACGCTTGTTGTTGGCATCAGGCGCCGTCGCCTCTTTCAGGTCCTCCTCGTCCGTGTCCACGGTAATACGGCGCCGGGAAGCGTGACCCCCCTGGTCGTCTATTGGAGGGGCCTCCACGATGATCTCTTCTTCAGGCACTCCAGCTTTTTCGCCGGGCTGACGAAGGCCCGGAGGAACCTCTGGCGTTGCTGGATGGATAACAAGGTCTGGATCCGCGCTCGCGGCGAGCCAAGGGCTTCCCTTACGTCGCACCCTCCTAGGCAGTTTCGGCCCGAATATAAGAAGTCCTTCGAGTCCTGTAGTGGCCGAAGGCAAGCTGCCACCTCCGCCACCTCCTGGCCCAAGGCGCTGAGGTTCTCCCGGGGGGGGGGCCGTAGATCGTTGTCCTCGTCGATTGCCCAAGGCCCGCTCGGATTGCCCGCGAGGGCGCGGGCGCTGACCGACTCGCCGTCGCCCGTTGCAAGGTCCTCGCCTGTCGGCGGGGGCCCGTTGGACAGGTCAATCATCTCGTTGGCGTCGAGATGCTTCTGGACCTCTCCAAAGGCCCATGTCCCAGGATGCTCGCGGCGCGAGCGCAGGGGATCCATCGCCTCCTCCGACGGGGTGGCCGGTCGAAGCTGCTCTGGAGCCACCAGGTAGGAGGCGACCAGCCAACGCGATGTTGACCAAGGCCCCTGGCAGGCCAGGTCGATATCCAGAGCTCGCAGGCTCGCGACTCAGAACTGGCCCAGGGCCGCACCAGTGACATCGCCCCAATATGGAGCGAGACTGCCCTTTCTTCCGCCGGGCTCCTGGTGGGAGCCGCCTGCGCACGAAGACCAGGTCACCAGTCTCGTACTTTCGGAAGGACCTGGACCTGGGCGCCTCGGCTCGCTCGTCGCGGTCCGAAAAATTCCGCCTGGATGTGTGCCAGTCTCGACAGTCGTCGTACTTGAGCGTCTCTGCTGAAGGTGCCGTCCAACAGTTCGGTGCTGACGAGAGGCAGGTTGCGCGGCTCGTCGGACAAGTTGACGGCGGTGCCCGTCGGCGTCCGACCCGCGCACCGTTGAAGCGGGCTGAAACCGTCGATCCGGATCAGGTCGTTCCTCGCCGCGATCTCGCCAGTCGGCACCTTGGCAGAGACCGTCACAGCCAAGGCGTCGAGTGCCTCCTTGAAAGCCTCGGTCGCGCGCTCGATCTTGCCGATCCGCCAGCGGGCGTCGGCGGCTAAGGAGAGGCAGTAGTTGCCCAGACCCTCGGCCCACTCCCGGGTCGCGGCGCATGGCCTTTGGGCGCCCCATCCAGGGGAAGCCATTTTTTAGCGAAGATATGTCGGGGGTCTCCTGCGCGCACTTGTCGAGTCTGTCCTGGAGCCCCCCTCTCGTCGATCAGCCTCGCGTAGAGGATGCCGGAGCCAGCGCCAAGGACCGACAGCGCCATCGCGCTCGCGTTCGTACCGCGTCGGGTCCACGAGATGGCCTCGACGAGCACTTCGTGACCGTTCTGGGGCTGCTCGACCGATGACGCAGGGGGCCGCGTCGTTGGTCGGTGAGCATCGTAGATGCCGCACTTAAAGTTCAGGGCCAACAGCAGCACCTTTGGTCTAGCGCCTCGATCTCGACGGTATCGAAGTAGGTGAGCCCGAGGTAGGTGTCCATGGTTGGCATGGATCAACCTGACGTCGCTCCCGAGCTTATGGATCGTCTCGTTGGCGAGGTCGTGGATGCCTCTGCCGCCCTTCCGTCGTCGATCGGCAGGCGGCTGCCGCGTGGCAGCCAGGCAGTGGCAGCGCACAACCTCATCCTCGAAGTAGTTGGGGTTCTAGCTCTTCGTCAGAGCTCTGAGGGTCTTGCAGCGCAGCGTCTTAGGGTAGTTTCCCGGCGCATCCTTGCGCGGGCTGCTCTCGATCTCCTTGTGAGAATGGTCTCCGCGGCACTGCGCGGGCTGGAGAGTAATCCAGATCCCCTTGTCCTTCGTCTGGAACTTCCAGCGCTTCCTCATGAGCCCCCCAGCATTTGGAGCTCCGAGTCCACGCGAGAAGCCGTCAACAATGACCTTGGATGGGAGTGCGCTGTGAAGACCCTTCCAGCAGGTCCTCTGCCGCGAACGGTCGTCGTGGGAGTGCTCTGCGAGGGCCAAGCCGCGCGCGTTTAGAGCCCGATGTTCGCGTGCCATTACTTAAGATCACGTGGCGCTTAGCCCTCTTCTTGCGAAGGTAGCTATCCTGCTGCTCGTTGCGCTGGTTGACGTGCTGCGTAATCGACCAAGGCCCGTCCGCAGGGTGGAGCGCTGACGCAGATCTCTGGGCGCTTCTCGCCAAGAAGGAACTTCGCCTTGCGATCGCTCGCAACGGTAGCCTTTCTTGTTGCACACCTGGCCAAGGTTCGAGCCCAGGTGGGCGCGGGCCTCCACCGCCGCCAAGCGGCCGGAAGTCGCGAGGGAGCACATGGCCCCGAACAGAGCCGATCTTGTCGAGCGGGCAGCTGCCCAGATAGCCCGACGCCGATGACCCGTCAAAGGGCGGCTGCCGTCGCCGAGCCAGCGCGTCCCCCTGCACCGCGCGTCGCCCAGGCCTCCTGAGTCGCGCGCGCTCGGCGGCGCCACCCGCGGGGCCTCACCTTCGCGATTGGCTCGCGCATTGCGACGCCCCCTCTGCAAGCAACGAGGACGCTGGCACTCCTGAGCGCAATGGGCCGCGATGGCCGGCTCCGCGACTGCGGAAGCCGCCTCCGTCTCTTTGATCTCCACCCCCTTCTTGATCTTGATCGCCGGGGCCGCCGCCCCGCGCTGCTCGATTACGGGCGCGATGATGCGGTCGATCACCTCCTCCTTGTTCCCAGCATGGACCAGCCCCCAGCTCCTGCGCAGGGGCCTGAGGTGGTTGGGCATCGTGACGATGCTGCGCTGCTCGCGAATCTGCTCCGAGCTGAGCGCCGCCGACGCAGTCAGCTCCGCTACTTGGTCAAGAAATCTGACTTTGCGCTCTCGATGGCGTCGCGCAACTTCCTGTTCTGCTGGATCGGCGCGGCCGAGGCGGCCGACTCCTTTGCCTCCCGGCGCGACGGACTGCGAGTCTCGAGCTTCGCCTGATGTCCAAGCTCCGCCGGTCAGGTCGGGCACCGAGTGGGCAGCAGCTGCACCAGCAGGTCGACGCTGCCCAGCTTCCACTTCTCGAGATACACTGTCTTCAAGAAGGTCTCTAGCATGAGTCGCGCCGGCGGCGCGTCGCCCTCGATAGCAGCTTCTCGCAGACCCACATCTCCCAGAAAGGTAGGTGCTCCAGTAAGAACATCTCCGACAGCCGCGTCACGTCCCTGCCCTGCTCTGGGCCCGCAGGTGGCAGCCCCCCCCGCGCCCGCGGCTCCATCTCCTCGTTGTCTCTCCACTTGCTGGCCCTCTGCTTTGAAGCAGATCGTCTCGCGGTTGAGGCTCGCGCAGATATGGGAGATATGAAGACTGCTGAGAACTGAGCTCCTCGCTCGACTCGTTTGCGCCGAAACTGGCGATGGAACATGATGGCGCCGCGGCCCGGTGCTTGATCAGCGCGGGGACCTCGGGAACGACCTCAGGAAGTTGACCAGGCCATGGCCTTTAGCGGGCCGGAGTTGGTGACAATGATGCCTGGGGAGCAGGTGAAAATCATGTCGCCGCAGGCGCGGGTAATGATGACATGCCCGCGGGCGCGGGCAACGACGATGTCCCCGCAGCTGTAGGCGCTGACGATGCCCCTGTGGCTGCGGGCAACGATGTCCGGGGGCCTGGCGGGGCCCCAATTGCGGGGGTCTCATCTGGGAGCTCTTGGGGGGCATCGGCAGGAGCACCTGGGCGTTCGCTGTCAATCGGCTGCTTGTTCTCGCATTTTCCCTCCTGCACCGGAGCAGTCTCGGGCGTCGGGGGCGCGCGCCCCCAGCTGAGGATGGCCACGAAGCGGCAAGTCGGCATGCGATGCAAGTGGCTGCGCAGGGTGGCCGCTCGGAAGGGCGAGCAGCCGCGCTCGGCGCCCGAGCTTCTCGAAGTAAGCAGCGCGCGCCGTGCAGTCGATCGCGGCTCCCGGGCGGCTCGAGACACCACCCCAACTCTGCAGCGGAGCGTCGGCGCCCAGGATGTCGGTCTCGAGCTCGCCCTCCGCGCCGGCTATCTCCAGCGGAAAGGTGGCCTTGCCGTTGCAGGTCTCGGAGTTGACGTCGCCGAAGATTTTAGGTTGACTTCTGGCCGACGATAATATTGACGTTCCTGCCTGTCTGCTCATAGACGGTGCCTGGCAGCTTCTCGGCGGCCTATATGCCCGCGATGCTGGAGGCAGCGCCGATGTCCAGAATGCCGGAGCCCTCGGAGCCAGACTGCTTCACGCCCGTGCGCATCCACTCTTCGCCCTGCTCCAAGGTCGCCCAGACGGGAGAGGTCACCAGACGATCAGAACGCGGATCCCGGTCGAGGTATCGTAGATCGCCTCGTCGCGCCCGGTCAGATGGGCCCCCATCTCCGCGCCTCGCTGAGCGCTGAAGAAGTCGAAGCTCGAGAAAGCCTTCTTCGGTCGATCTCGACCCCCTCGGCTGCCTGCGGATGAAACTCGGTCTCGGTGGTCTTTCGTATTACCTCCACATTTCAAGCGCAGGCCCTTCTATGCGGGACGCGAGCGGTCTCTACTCTTGGAACTCGGTCGATCACGTCGCTGTCCGTCGACGCGCCCTCGCCCCGTGGAAAACCAAGAGCCTCGGGATGCCATTCGAGGTCCATGGGGCTTCTCGTCGCGCGGGCTGCGCATCCACTGGGTAGGAATTCCTCGCCGTCTTCACTCGACGAAGCAGGTCCCGAGCCTGCTCGAAGCTGCGCTGCTGAGCTGCGAAGGCGGTCTCGGCCTCCTCTATCGCTGGAGCAACGTAGAGGGGCTCCTCGGGATCTTTGGATCTTCCTCCGGCTGGGTATCGTAGGACGCGTTCGAATCGTCGCAGTAGCCATAGCCATGCTGAACTTCATCTTCGTCATCTTCCTGATCCCCGCCGGCCCGGACCCTGCCACGATCCGGGCGGCAGTGATCTTTGCCCTGGTTATTGTCGCGATTCGTCGAGTCGCCATCTGGCCAGGATACTCGAAACTGCTCCGATGCTCTCGCAGTCGAGGTTACCCTCCACAACACTGATCACTGCTGCACGCTCGGTCGGGGACAGTCTGGATCTTTGCAGCAGTAACCACCCACGGAGCTGGTCGATGGGGAACCGCCCGGTTAAAATCGGCTCCGAAATCGGCATGCTCCAGAATTTCCTGGAGCCCCGTCCTGATGAAGCTCCAGAGCTTGAGGTTCAGCTCTCTCGCTTTGTCGGCAGGAGTCCTCGGGGCCCTCGAGCAAGATCTCATGGAGGAATCAATGCATCTCTGTGTAGACGTCGTTCCAATCCGTCGCCCGTTTGGCGAGAGGCTGATGTCTCTGCTTCTCGAAATATTCGGTGGCAAATCCGTTGACCAAGTCGTGATAGGTTTCGTAATCGCGGCGGACAAAGGACGGCATAACAAGAGTCGCGTCGTAGATCGAATACCAATCTGGCCAAATACTTCCCAGCGTCCTGGATGGGCTGCGCTCCGAGCATTGCGCGGACGTGTCTGGGCAACTCAATGGCGCCATCGTCCTTCTAGATGCGGCCCCAATCAACGTGCATGGCGGCCTGTCTAGCTCGTCGCCCGAGTCGTCTCCAGAGTCTGTGGCCGAACACATTTCGTTTGTCACGCCTGGTCCCGCGGATAGAGGCCTTGGCGTCTCGCTCGTAATCGTTCACCTTGGTGAAGTCTCCGTTCCACTCCAATACAATGTCATCTCCAATGCTGCGTTTCGCCATTGTGTCGTAGCACGCTGTGCTCCGTGAATATGTTGCCCATGGAGCTTCACAGCTCCGCAACCATGCAATGGCGCTGCCAGAACCACTGCCCTGAGATGAATCCCTGGATATTGGTCTCTCTCTTCTCTCTCTCTCTCTCTCTCTCGCCTCTCGAGGTTTCGATAACACTGATGTTGGTGTCGGGGATGTACGGGCAATGGGAAGCACGAGGCTGCTCGCGCGATGGTGATGAAAAGGGGCTGTTACGGTTGCGGGCCAGCTCGCAATCCTGCGCGTCACAGGCGCGCACCATGAATCCAGCGACACTCTGTCGCTGCAAAGGCTTGAACCAAGGCGGTTTCAAAAGAAACGTCCTGGGGACACTTGAAACATTTATAGAATGAGCCATCTGGGGCCCGAGGGCTCTACGAGGGTTCTCGGGGATACCATCAAGCATGCCTAAACTACACACGGAATTCGAAACACGATGCGCCGTGAAACGCGGATATATGTAAACCGGGGTCCCTTTGTGAGCGCAGACATGTATGCAGGTGTAAGCTCACACTCGGCATCTAGAGGCCATCTGTTGTGTAGTAAGGAGGCTCTAGTCAGGCAGGCTCTGGGCTGTACGTTGCACAGCGAGGCCCCCGAAACAATTCCCGACGGAACCAGACGGGCCAGGAGCCCACCAAGACGGCCCCAAATGGCTCTAAGATGGCCCAATACGGCTCCCAAGAGGCCTCCAAAACGGCCCACGAGGCTCTCCAGGAAGGCCCGAAGATGCCAAATGCATCGATTTCCCTCCGGTTTTCGGGAGATATGTTTGCTTCGGTCGGCCTTCCGACGGCCCGAGACGGCCCAAGAGCCCCGAAAGATCGCCCAAGAGGCCTCCAGGACGGCCCCAGAACAGCCCAAGAAGCCTCCAAGACGGCCCCAAGAGGGCCGCAGAAGGCCCAAAAGGCCTCCAAGACGCCCAAGATGGCCTCAAAGACGTCCCTCGAGTCAAGTCGGCCCAGAAAAGCCCCAAAGACGGCTTCCGACGGCGTCGGACGTGCCAGGAATGCCCTGAGACCCCGAGAAGCCCCCAAAGGCCCTCAAAATGCACAACGAGGCCCCCAAGATGCCTCCAAGAGGCTCTCAGGAAACTCCCAGGAGGAGGCGCCAAGAGTGCCCCCAGAGGCTCCCAAGATGCTTCCTCCTCCTCCTCCTGCTCCTCCTCCTCCTCCTCCTCCTCCTCCCCTCCTCCTCCTTCTATTTTTCCTCCTCCTCCTCCTCCTCCTCCTCCTCCTTCTATCCTCCTCCTTCTGCTCCTCCTCCTCCTCCTTCTCCTCCTCCTCCTGATCTTCCCCGCCGTCCTCCCCGACGTGTTCCCCGAAGGGTTCCCACAACTGTTGGGGGAACAAATGGCCTGGTGCGTTGGCAGAGCACTGGCCACAACGCTCAGACGCATGGGCGATTCCAAGCCGCTTGCTCCCCCAAGCGTTCCCCGAAGGCTTTCCCTACCGACTCGGGGAACAATTGGCCCGATAGCTTGGCCAAGCTCTAGCCCAGCTGTCGGCCACATCAGCGCTTCCACAAGGGCAGGGCGCGGCGGCGATTCGCCGTGCGCGTCGTCGATAACGCCAACGTCTCAATACGCGCTGATGGTTCCAATCCGCCCCCGCAAGATGTTCGCAGATGCGCCGAGACAGCGCCGAGACGCACCGACGCGACCCTGATCTACCCCATTAGGATAGAGAGGGGGCCGGCGGCAGGGGGCGAAGCCCTTACGAATAAGACATGAGCCGTGCAATCAGCCATGAGGCTGCATATCCAAGCTCAATACCGTGGGGGTGGACCACTTCGACCTCGCAATATTTAGAATCGTGTGACATCATGCCGGGGAATCCAGAGACTATGCCCTGCCCAACAAGTTGCAGAGTGAAGAAGTTCAACTTGAGGATGATCAATACAACCAGGGCGTAAAACTTCTGCTTCAGAAAACCCATATTGCCAGCAGTCTCATCTGCTGGCGCCTCTTCCATCCGCTTCTGCCGATCGTACAAAGGAGATGCAACGTCGGTCGTGCACCATACGAACTGGACATATGTTGCAGAAAGGCAAACGACAGAATAGGCAGACCACGCGGCAGGATTGCATGCCACGGGCCAATCCAAGCATGCACGAACCCACTTAAGAATCGGACGGAACAGCTCGAACACTGGGGATACGATGCTCATGACCGCGAAATCGCCCTTCATGCCCTGCATGACCGCATACACTGGCGGAGAATCACTTGAGTCGCGCTGGGAGGGAAGCAGATCAAATCCACTCTCGATCAGCATTGCGTCCACCAAGAACTGGACGTAGACTCCAACACTTATCACGGTGGCAATTACAAGAAGAGCCACTGTCCGATAAGTCCACTTGACGAATGGGTGCCTCAAGAACTGCCACAGCTTCCCCTCGTACTTCACGGCAGGAACTTGACCTCCTGAGACTCTTGTTTCATTCGTAGCTCGCTCTGCGACGGACTCCATCAGTGTGAGGAGCATGAAGAATAGCGACATCATCAACAAACCGAACAGATAGTGATTAGGAAGGTGACCGCCGCAAACAAGATAATAATGAAAGTCAGCATTGTGAATGATACAATTCCCCACCACAAGATGCAATATCCAACGATGTTGAATGGATGTTCACTGTCTCCCGCGGCCTTGCCACCGTGCAACAACATATACGGGAAATGTGCGATGCGAACTGCGAGGCTGCTCAACATCTCGGTTTTACATACTTTGTGGGCCAAAATACATAGTACCGTAGATACCAGAGGGGCCACAGCAAGGAATGGGACAAGCCACACAACCATCACCGTCATGAAGGCGTAAATGAACATCTCGAATCCTCGGGCTTCGATGGGCGGCTCAGCGGCCCGCACGGCATCGGCCTCCGACGTGCGGCAAATCTTCCACCCTGTAGATTCGACGCCGTCGTCAGAGCTCCACAGGATCGCCCCGGTTGCCACGACGTCCTGCGGGCCCCGCGAGAAGTGGCCCGAATAGCGCTTCCCGTTCACGGTGAGGACGTCGTAGTTCCTCTCGCTGCGGAAGCGGATGGCGCTGACGCTCTCCTGCGCCCACGGGTTCACGGAGATCTCGCAGCTCTGCTGGCCACCGTACCTCGGCTACACGCAGGAGAGCGACCCTGGGCTAGAGTGACCTGTGGTGCGCGGCCCAGTGTGGGGGGCCCTTCGGGGACACCGCCGGGCGCGCAGGCCGCTGCTGTCGCATCGTGCTTGGCGATCGGGGTGCCCCACTGGGCCCGCACCAGAGGTCACTCCAGCGAAGGGTCACTCAGACACGTCGTTCATTTCTCATCGTGCTCGTTTCTGCTTGTGCTCGTGTCTCTGCTTGTTCCTGGCCCCCTGGTGGCCAGGAAGAGGCCCAGGACAGAGGCATCAGACATGAGAGGATCCTGGCCTCCTAAGATACCCCCGAGAGGCCTCCCGAAGAAGCAGACGTGAGCAACGTGTGCGCGTGCAGCCGCGCACCGTCCCGGGTAGTTCGGGCTCTGCACGCAGGCCCCGACCTGCTCGCACGGCCCCCGCACCGCCGCGACCCACGAGGCGGCGGCCGCCGGGCCGCGGAGGAGGGCGGCCGCCGCCCAGGCCCCGGGGCGGCACGGCCACGGCGCGGCCCGCCGCATCACGGCGGGGGGGCGGCGGGCCAAAGGGCTGGAGCCGGGCGCCCTTTCGGTCTGCACTTCTGGGGTGCTCTTCTGGTTCGTCGCGCTGCCCTGTTCGTGTGCAGCATCTGCTGTGCTCGTCTCGCTGCCCCCTGCCCTTGCCGCCGCGGCCCTCTTGTTTCAAGTGTTCTTGGGCGCTTGTCCTACAGCAGCGCCGCTCTGTGCCCATTTTTCGGGTGGCTGTCATTGCCCTCGCTGCTGCGCGCATCTGATTTCACTTCTGGCCGCTTCTGCGCACTGCGGCTCTTTCAACATGTTCGCCTGTATTGGGCAGTCTTGGGTATAGCCACTACGTGTTTAGAAAGGGTTGGGTACGTTCCTGGGTAATTTCACGGAGGTTCGTCGCTTGGGAGGCCTTGGGGCGCGTGGCAGCAGCGCCAGGGTGTCTGGAACGTACGCGATCCTCGAGCGGGAGCTTGGGATGACGGGTCTAGGAGGTGGCAGCCCTGCGGGAACTGCGCAATCCTCGACCGGGTGCGCATGGAATGAGGGATCAGGCATTAGCCGTCATGCGGAAGTACGCGTGGAATGGGGGTTCAGGCATGAGCTGCCATGCGGGAAGTTTACCATCCTCGAGCGGGCAAACGTGGAGAGGGGGGGTAGGGACTCCATGCGGGAAGTGCACCCATCCTCGAGCGGGCACGAGGGAAGTGGCCTCGGTGAGTTGGGGGGGTATGCGCGCACGAGGTCCGAGGGTAGAGGAGGGGCGGCCCCTCGCTAGAGTCCAAGAACCCTAGCAGGTAGACGCTGACATTCTTCCAAGCCTCGACGTGCACAAGGCACGGTGGCGGGCGTCTCGGAGGTTCGCGCTCTCCCAGGCGCGCGGAGCGGGCCAGGGGTGGCGCCCGAGGCGCCGCCAGTGGGGCCCAAGGCCGATCCAAGAGATCCGCGCGGACCTCCGGGAAAGTATGCAGGTGTTTTAGGTCGGGCATGTCCTCCTACAGGCGGACTGTGGACGAAAAATCAAAAACTCGAACATATCCAGCACAGATTCAAAATAGTCACACAATCGTCCCCCGACTATGCTTTGACTATTCTTGTATATTCCTCCTGTAGAGGGACATGCCCGACTTACGTGTTCCTCTGACGTCGTCTCTGCTCGTCGTCTCTGCTCTTGGGGCAGGGGTCCTCCCTTGCTTGTCGACGTCGCTTGCCTTTGTCTCGGCCGCACGTGGCGCGCACGTCTCTCTGAGAGCCGGCGCTGCGCTGCGAAATACTTGGCACCTCCTCCTCCTCCTCCTCCTCCTCCTCCTCCTCCTCCTCCTCCTCCTCCTCCCCCTCCTCCCCCTCCTCCTCCTCCTCCTCCTCCTCCTCCTCCTCCTCCGACTACTCCGCCCCCTCCTCCTCGACCTCCTCCTCCCTCACTCCCCCCTCCTCCTCCCCCCCTCCTCCTCCCCTCCTCCTCCTCCTCCGCCTCCTCTCCTCTCTCCCCCTCCTCCGACTAACTCCGCCCCCTCCTCCTGACCTCCTCCCCCGCCTCCTCCTCCCCCCCCTCCCTCCTCCTCCTCCTCCTCAGTCTGCCTCCGCCTCCTCCGCCGCCGCCTCCTCCTCCTCCTCCTACTTCCTCCTCCTCCTCCTCCTCCTCCTACACTTACCCCCCCCCCTCCTCCTCCTCCTCCTCCTCCTTCTCCTCCTCCTCCTCCTCCCCTTCCCCCTCCGCAGCAGCAGCAGCGTCCTTCTTCGAGCGGGATCGAGCTGCGAGGGCCCGGGGCCCACACACCGGGCGGAAGCGCCCTTGTTCTGGCAAGAAGTGCAACGCCGAGAGCTCAGGGCCTGCGGAAGGAGCCGATCTCTATATACGCACGGACGCGTCTTCTGGCCCCGCACTGAAGCTCGCACAGGAAAGCGGGTCGGGGCGTCTACGGGATACTGGTGCATACATTTTGTCGATGCTTCCCTTACCCCGACGTCGTCCCAAACCCTCACAGGAAGTCGTGGGATTGAAGAACAACCCGCGATCCCCAGACCCCCGACTTCATGATTTCTCCATGACGTCAACCTCCAGAGGTCTTGACCCATTGCCAGGCACCGTTGTTGCATCCTGAGTCGTCTTTTCACGGTTCCGAGGCCCAGTAAGAGCCCCCAGATGCCGAAAATGGCGAAGAAACACCCGTCGTGTTTTGTTTCATGACTCGAGGGGGTCTGGGTCACAGGGCAGGATGTTCTTCCAGACAAGCGCGACGGCGGCGCGCGACGCGGAA
Source organism: Prorocentrum cordatum (assembly GCA_963575745.1). Lineage (NCBI taxonomy): Eukaryota > Dinophyceae > Prorocentrales > Prorocentraceae > Prorocentrum > Prorocentrum cordatum. Next base: position 50,510 of record CAUYUJ010002506.1, read on the forward strand.
GAGGAGGAGGCAGAAGAGCAGGAAGAGGAGGAGACGGAGTAGGGGGAGGAGGAGGAGGAGGAGGAGGAGGAGGAGGAGGAGGAGGAGGAGGAGGAGGAGGAGGAGGACGTGGAGGAGGACGTGGAGGAGGACGGGGAGGAGCGCAACGGCGGCGCGCAACGCGCCGACGAAGACGACACCGAAAATGGCGGCGGCGCCGGCGGCGCCGGCGGCCGGCGGGCAGCCGAGGCCCGCCGTGGCCGCTTGGGCGGCGCCGCGCGGCCACAGCTGGGGGCGCCGTGCTCCCGGCCCCAGTTGGGAACCCGGGCCCCCGTCATCCCTCCCGAACCTTCTCCTCCTCCTCCTCCTCCTCCTCCTCCTCCTCCTCCTCCTTCTCGTCCAGGCTGCCATTTGGGCTCCCACGCGCGCGGGGGCGCGCGGGGGGGGCGTCCATCTGGCCCCAGACGCCGGCGGCCCGCGGCGATTGCGGGCGCTGGTGCACCTCGACGACGGCTGGCCGCTCGCCTCGACGGCGCTCGCCGTCGCCAGCCTGGCACAGGCGGCAGCGGCGGCGCCGCGCGGAGGCTCGCCAGGTCCTTCGCGTCGCGGAGGCCCGCAGGACGCTGGCTGGCCACCACGGCGAGGCCATGGCGCAGGACGAGGCGGCCCATGGAGCCCCTTGGCGCACAGCTCAGGGGCGTGGCGGCGGTGGCCCTGTGTGGGCATGCGCGGCCACGCGGGCGTGCGGGTTCGCCAACAACTTCGCGACCCGCGAGACCTGCTGGGCCTGCGGCCTCGACCGCCAGGGCCGGCCTACGGGAGCCAAGGGGGCCCGCCAGCCCACCAGGCCGCGCTCGGCGTCCAGGCCTCGCTCGCTGGGCGCTGGCGGCGGTCGCCATCTTCGCGGCGCTCCTCCTGGGGCTGGCGGCGGGGGCACCGCGGAGTCCAACGCGGTGGCCAAGTGCCGTAAGGCCCTCATGGCGCTGCGCAGCATCTATGACGAAGAGCACTCCCTCGTCGTGGCTGCCAAGGCCGAGCTCAGCCAGGCCGAAGCACAAGAGCGGGCTCACATGGCGCCTGCCGACGTGCTCCGCTCGGCGCTGGACAGGCAGGCAGCGCGTGAAGAGGGGCGTGCAAAGCTCCAGACGGAGGTCGACGCCCTGGCAGCCCAACTCAAATCGGCCACCGACAGGCTGGACCGCGTCAAGCTGCAGCTTGTGGAGTCCAACGAGGAGGTGGCGCAGGCCCAGCTGGCCAATGCGGCACATACCGCACCACTGGGCGGCGATGCGGCATCTTCGGTGGCGGCGCTTCAGCAACTTCTCCAGACAGCCCACAACTCCATCCAGCAGGGCCAGGACCGCAACATCGTGGGCGGTGCCATCCTGGAGCAGCTGGTGGGACACGTGCGCACGCCGGGGGACGCAATGCCGAGGCCGTCTCCGCCAGGCCAGACGGCGATGGAGGTTGAGGCCTTTCGCACCGCGGGCGGGCAGCCCGCTGGCGTCGGCGCCCACACAGCAGCAGTCACAGCAGCCGCAGCGCCTGCAGCACCAGGCGCAGCACGTGCACCAGCAGCACCACCAGTCGCAGCAGCACCGACGCCAGCAGGAGCAGCAGCGGCAGCGCGGGAGTTTGCGGGCACCACGTAGACGAGCCACGCGCCGAAGGGCGCGCACCAGCATGGGGGTTGTCACATTCAATGGGCATTGCTGGCGATCGTGCCAGCAGTTTTGGCAGAATGGAGCGACAGATGCGCTGGTGGTAACGGCTCAGGAACTTCGACTTGATGGCGAAGCGTTGGATCAGGCGCGAACATGGGCGACGAGAAATGGATGGCAGCCATTCAGTCCGTGCAGGCGCCTGGCTTCCAAGCTGCCGAGCGCGGGCGTGGGGATCTTTGTCAGGGCGCATGTATCCACTACTCTTCTTAGTGGTGCTGGGGGCGTTACGGATGGGTTCGAGATCGTACGTTCGTGGGCGGTGGCAGTACACGTACATGCTGGGATCAAAGGAGGCTTCATCGTCGGGTCGGCGTACATGGAGTCGGTCCCAGACCCCGACTTTCTCACCGCTAACTATCAGAAGCTCATGCGCATCGCGGAGAGCATGCGCTACTTCTCCGCCCCTTTCATTTTCGCAGGTGACTGGAACACGGAGCCTGCCAACATGGAGGTGCTGGGCTTCTTGCAGATCATGCCTGCCATTGCGGTGGCCACTCAAACGTCGGGCACTTGTCGTTCGGCAAAGACGGGCACTTACAGCACCATCGACTACTGGCTGGCCTCACCTGACTTTGCGAAGGCTTGTGGCGTCCCCTACGTGCTCGACTCTTGGGTCCCGAGGCCCCGCTATCCTGTGCGCATGGATCTCGACGCGAAGCCCAGGGCGCACATGCAGATGCACCTGAAGGCGCCCAAGCCTTTCCCCAAGCAGGCGCCGCGGTGCTCACGGGCCAGTCCCTTGTATGGACCGCCCAAATTGCAACCCTACCTGGACGTGGTCAGGCAAGATGCGGATCTGGGACAACCTGAAGATGGTGATCAGGCACAGCGGCGGCTCGACGGCCTCCACGCCAACTTCATCTCGTTCGTGGAGCAGGACCTCTGCCACATCAACCAGGTGGACGCGCAGGATCGCGAGAAGTATTGTGGTAGAGCGGAAGCTCCTGCATATGTCTGGCGTCCAGCGGGAGGGCCCATCCTCAAAGGGGCTCCAGCAGCTGGCCCCGAAGCCCGCTGCATGCGCAACGTGACCTTCGCGCTGCAAGACCTGGCCGCTCAACTTGAAAGGGCAGAGCCAACAGGTCATCTTTCGCCAGCTACCACATCGGTTTCGACTTACTCAGGCGTCGTCGGCATCGCGGGCTCCAGCTCTCAGTTGAAGTTTGATGCCGGCATGGCTGCGCAGCGGACGGCGCCACGTGATCGTGACAAGGATGCAGTTTCTCGCGTGACATCTACTTATTCAGGTGACGCCAACGACTCGGGCTCCAGCTCTCATTTGAAGATTGCAGTCGGCATGGCTGAGAAGCGGGCATCACCACGGCATCGAGCAAGGACAGCAGCTTCCCTTGGGAATTCTACTCATTCAGGCGACGTCGGCGGCTCGGGCTCCAGCGCTAATTTTAAGTTTGTCGCTGGCATGGCTGAGCAGCAGGCGGAGCCACATGGACACGACGAAGGGCCAGATCGAGGAGGGCTTCGCGACGAGAGAGGGCACGACGATCAAGACCAAGGCGATCGGGAGGGACCTACCCCACCGAGGCGTCGGGGTCCAGGTCTTATTGGGCCCAACTGGGCGCGCATCACGAGGGCTCTTCGGCCAGGTCATCGTCAGGACATCCACGCGACGGAGGGCGTGGTGCTGTTCGAGTGGGCTTGGCCTGTTCTACGTTATGCGTGCAGACTGGAGGCCTCACAGTACATCCTGTTTGTCAAAGCTCTCGCCCTGACCTTCGAAGGCCATGCCAAGGTTCTCGAGCAGCAGGCAGCCAACAAGAGGGCCAAGAGCTTCCACAAGTGGGCCCAGGACGCGCTGATCACAGGCGCCTCCCCAGTCTCCGGCATGACCAAGCTGAAGGGGCGGGCGCACAATGAGGTAGACAGGTTCGGTATTCGCTCAGCGCTTCCTCAAGCAGTAGCAGACAGCCAGATGGACATGTGGAATGACATATGGCAAGGTGCAAAGGTCTCCAAAGCTGCGGATAAGGACATCATCTACAAGGACGTGGGCAGCATCACCTGTGCCGTCAGCCTCGGCGACAACGAGTTCGACGTCGAGCACATTGCAGACAGCCAGGACGACCTGGTGAAGCTCATCCGCACCCTACCATGCGAGGCCATGCAGGTACCCACGATCGATGACGTACGGCGTGCTTCGAGATCCTTTGCGTGGAAGACGGGACTTGGTGCTGACGCAATGCCTCCACGAGCGTACTCTCTTTTGGTCGACGACGCCGTGGCCATGCTCGTGTACCTTCTATGGGCTGCGGAGGCCTGGGGGCGATGGCCCACCACCATCATGGCCATTCACGTGATGTTGTTGGCGAAGCCCCAAGGCGGCTTCAGGCCGATAGCCTTGCTGCCGTCCATCTACAGGGTGTACACCAAGATCAGGATCGCCCACGTGCGCAGGTGGGCGGCCAACCACACGCGTCCTTACCTCGCGCTGGGCTCAGGACGATCTACGATAGATGTGGGTGCGCGCGCAATGGTCTACGCTGAGGCAGCCGACGCAAGAGACCAGGACGCCATCATCACAGCCCCGATGGACATCAGCAAGTGCTTCGACAGGCTCAAGTGGATCAAGATCATCGAGGCCGCCAAACACGTTGGGTTTCCGCTCAGCGTCCTGCGCAGTGTCCTGGCCATGTATGCCGCTCCGAGGCGCATTCGATGGGGGACGAACTTCTCATATGCCGTCAGGGCCACGCAAGGGGCCCTACCTGGCTGCTCGGTGGCAATGCATTTGTTGCAACTGATCATGATCCTGCCCTTCGATATTTATCAGGCGTCGATCACGCAGATACCGCGCACCCTGGACATCTATGCAGATGATATCACGCTTCAGATCATGATGAAGGCGAATGAGATTGTCCAGGCAACTCAGGCGGCTATCGGCAGGTTGGCGGTGGTCCTCCAAGCACTTGAGCTTCCCATCGCCAAAGACAAGGCTAAGATCCTGGGGCAGCGGAGGACATCGCAGCGCAAGTGGTTCGAGGAGTTTCTCAGTATGGCTTTCAGGTGGTCAACAAGCTGAGCGTCCTTGGCCTGGAATGTCGTGCATGGGGCTCGTCTGACCTACATGGAGATCCACAAGCGCGTCCGGAAAATCAAGGAGCGGATCCCGAGGTTCAGGAAGCTCAAAGGCATGGCGAAGCTGGCCAAGCGGATCGCTCGGCCATGCTTGGCGCCTGGCATGACCTACGGCCCCCATGCGGTGGGGGCCCCGCCAGCCACGGTAGCCATGATGACGAACGTGGTCCGCTCAGGCTGGAGCAAGACACCCACGGCTTCATCCACATGGCTTGCATCGCTCTTGGAAGAAGGTCCCAACCAGATGCCTGATGCGATGGCGGCCGTGGAGCCCATCTTCACTTGGGCGCAGTTGGTGTTCGACCAGAAGATCCCCATGGACACGATCGAGCGCGCGTGGAAGATTCAGTCGGCAGCTTTGGCATCGGCATCGGCCCCATGGAGCTCCATCGCGGGACCTGCAGGCGCCGTCACCCTCAACCTTAGGCGTCTGGGCTGGAGGGCGCATTCAGCCACGCATTGGGAGACGGGAAACGGCATCACGCTGAAGCTGGACGAGGTTGCACCCAAGTGGGTGCGCACGATGGCGAGACGCAGCTACAGATCGGTGAAGTGGGAGGAGTGGGCATCCAAAGTGGGACATGCAGCTGAACACCCACCTGCCCCACGCGACCCGCGAGGTTACTGGATCGAGCCGATCGCAGCCATGATGCACGCACCTCCTGAGGCGTCTACTTGGAACTTGCAGCCCAAGGCCAGAGGCGCCCTCAGGTCCACCATCATTGGAGCGCAATGGTCACAACAGCGCCTCTACACCATAGGCTACGCGGACTCTCAGATGTGCCAGTATTGCGGAGACGTTGTTGGCGATTTACACCACAGATTTTGGAAGTGCCCCCGTTGTGCAGATACGAGGACAGCTGCTGTGGATGATTTGATAGTGGACATGGTTAAGGAGGCTTCCCCTAATGACCCCTTCTACTCCAGGGCGCTGCTTCCTCGAGCAGTACTCCCAGATATTCCGCCACCCCTGGACACGCAGAGGTGGTGGTACTGCATGGGAGGCCAGACCATGGACATCACAGGAGAAGTGTTCACTGATGGATCGGCCAGGTCACCATTATATTGGCCTGAGGCGAGCCGTGCAGGATGGGGCATTGCCATCTTAGCAGGCAGGCGCCTTCGTGGCATGGCCTTCGGCCCCTTGCCAGGGCCCCAGCAGACAGCGCAGCGGGGCGAGATCTATGCCGTGCTCCAGGTGCTCAAGCACGGTCACCTCCCGCTGCACATCAAGACCGACTGCCTGGGCCTCGTAGAGTCGCTGGCGTTCGGCAAGGAGCATTGCACGCACGGGAGGAGGGACAATGCAGACCTGTGGCGGCAGCTCTGGCATGCGATCGAGGATTTGGGCGGGCTCAGCGAAGACCTGCAGATCACGTGGGTCGAGGGCCATCAGACGTCCCTGGAGGCAGGCGACAGCATCGACAAGGTTGGGAATGACTTCGCGGACGCGGCCGCCAAGAAGGGCACGGCGCTCCTCGGCTTCCCCGAGGACGCCTACGAGGAACACAAGCGGCTGCTCAAGGCGGTCAGGCAGGTCGCTGCCTGGATAGGCAGCTGCCAGGTGGACATCGGCGTCGGCGACCAGCTCGACAGGGTCGCCACCGTGGGCAGGAAGGCTCGCCGCGGCGGGCGCGTTCAGCCAGCTCGGGCGCAGTCGGCTGGACCAGACGGCCTCTGCGGCCGCGAGCAGAGTAAAAGACACCAGGTAGTAGCGGCAGGCCGCGGCTGGCGCTGCATGCACTGCCCTCGATTTGCCAGATCGCGTAGGGGCCTCGAGAGGCTCAGGAGGGAGGTTTGCCCAGCCAGAGGAGGAGGACGTCTGGAGGGCGGGGCGTCATCGTCTCACAGGGATGTTAGACCTCGGGTCACCTCCCCCCCGCCTCCTCCTCCTCCTCCTCCTCTCGTGGAGCCTCCTTCCCCCTCGGTCCTCCCCTCGCTCGTGCGTGAGCGCCGTTCTGGATCGGTCGGGGGCGCTCCCCAAGGGCTTGCTGGGACTCCAGAGGCCCACCCCTCTCCTCCTCCCTCGCTTCGACCTCCCTCGCCTCACCTCGCCTCGCCTCCCCCTTCCTCGCCGCCGCCGCCGACCCCCGTCGCACCTCGTCCGAGGGTCAGGTTCGCGGAGGTCCTGGAGGGACCTGAGCGGCCCCAGGAGGCCATAAGGGGCGCGGTGGGTGCGGCGACCTCGCGGGGCGTGAAGCGAGCGAGGAAGGGCACGCCGCCGTCCAGAGCGGACGCGGTGGTGCCCAGAGCCCCGTTGCCACGCTCGGGGGAGGTCCCTCCCGCGAGCGCTCGGGGCCATGTCCTGTATCTGTCTGGGGACCTGGTGGGGTGCAGCAAGTGTGGGGCGTTCTCGGCCAGAACGGCGCGCACGCAATTGTTTTGGGATTGTGACCCAGAGGCTGCCCTTAAAGATAATCCCCAGCGAAAGTGGAGACGGGACAACTTTATGAAGGGCACCCACCCAAAGGGGGGGAAGGCCCCACCCATTCCGACCCCCCGCAGGCTCGAGGTCACGGACTCGGCGGTCCAGTGGCTCGGCCTGCTTTCCAGATAGTTGTTTCTGCTAACTCGTTTAGCTTTGATCCGTCCTCGGTCGTTTCGGTCCCTGGCCCCCGATCCTGGGCGTTTTCCGTCGGGACCTCTCGTCGCGGCCGTGATGCTTCGGCTGGGCCAATGCGCCCTGGGGCCCGAAATCGCTCTGTGCTCGATTGCGCGTTTCTCACCTTTTCCTGCCCCCTGTTCCGTCCCGAATCCGACTCGGCGCGTCGCTCCATGGGCTCGCGACTCCTCCTTCTCGTCCTCCTCCTCCTCCTTCTCGTCCTCCTCCTCCTCCTCCTCCTTCTCCTTCTTGTCCTCCTCCGCCCTCCTCCTCCTCCGCCCTCCTCCTCCTCCTCCTCCTCCTCCTCCTCCTCCTCCTCCTCCTCCTCCTTCCCCAGGCCCCCGACGTGATGAGTGTTTCATAACGTCGACCCCCGGGCACCTCGGCCCGTTCCCTTGGGGCCGGTGTTCCATCCCGAGTCGCTCTCTTGGACGGCCCCGGGGCCCGGCGTGAGGGCCCCATCGGAGGCCGAGGAAGGGCGAGAAGCCGCCCGTCGTGACTGGTTCATGACTCCGTGGGGTCTCCTCCAGGAGAACAGGGGGCAGCGAAATCCAGGGAGACTTCATGGCTCTGGCCATGATACCTGCCCCGCCCCAGTCATCACCCACCCCCCACTTGGCCGCCCCCGGAGGGAGCGGACACGCGACCACCGCTGCGGACAAAGCTTTGGCCTAGCAAAGACCAGGTGGGCGATGCCATGGCCTCTAAAGACTAGCTACACAGGCATAAACTGTTGAGGGTCCGCTCGGATCTCTTGGATCGGCGCTGGACACCCCCCCTCCATGGCGTGCCGACACAAGAAATGCGCGCGGACCTCCAAAACTTTATCCTTACTCCCGCACCAGCGGATGCCTTCGGGCATCTTACAGTGGGGGCCCGACCATCGGAAACAGTCCACAAGAAACCCAACCCTGAGACCCCAGGACGTCCAGCGACTTGGTGTGGGAACGGCACGCTTTCCATGGCAAAACCATCGAGACCTAAAAAGCCCAGGGCACCCTGGAGGCAAGCAGGGTAATCCTTGGCATGGGGCTCTAAGGGATTCTATGGATTCCCTGCGGAATTCCCATGGACTCCTGGGAATCCCCTGGGGGTCCCATGGGAGTTCCCATGGCAAGCTGCACTTCTCTCCTAGGGCAACTCCGGGCGCTCCGGTGCCGCTCTGGACGGCGTGTGACCGCCGCGCGTCGCCGCAGTAGCCGCCGCCGGGCCCGGGCGGCGGTCTGGCCAGCTCGGCGCCGCCCGCCGCCGCGTTGCAAGCGCACGGGATCGCTCTGGTTCGCACTGGTCTGCACTGCGTCGATCGCGTTGCATCGCTCTGCACTGCCTTCGCGTTGCTCTGCATGAAGCGGTGCCTCGCGCTGCGTTGCGTGCGTTGCGTTGCTGCGTGTCCTTGTGCTGTCTTGCTCCGCCCTGCTATGCATGGCTGTGCACTGCTCCCTAGTGCTTTGCATTGCGTTGCATTGATTTGCAGTGCTGTGCCCAACACAGATTACACCACATGTATTGCACCATCTAGATTGCACCACAGTGATTGCCCCACCTAGATTGCACCGCATACGTTGCAAGGCATCACTGTTTGGGGTCCTCACTGGCTAACATGTGTACTATGTGTTGCTCGTCGAGATTAGTCAGACATAGGCAAGATGAAGACGATTCAGGACCGACATGACTCCGGGATCTCTGAGAGCTGGCGGGCCTTCTGATGTTGCATAGCGTTCCAGAACGTTCTGAAAGCGTTCCAGGCCACTCTGAAGCACTTTACCTGCATCCAACGGGGGGCGTCCAAGCGAGGGGTTCGCAAATCATGGCCCGCAGCACGTGCGCTGCCCAGGGGGGGGGAGGGGCACGGGACGCATTGCGAGAAGAGGAGGAGGGCATGAAATCCGGGGAGACACCTGCCCCCGGCCGCGATACCCCCCCCAAATCATCACCGCCCTCTTGGCTTGGATGCCAATTCTTGGAACCTTCCTGGAGACATTCGCTCCACTCGCGCGTCGAAGATGCGTCGAACGTCCGTCGATTTGAGTCGACCCTGAGTCGAACCTGAGCCGAACCTGAGCCGAACCTGAGCCGAACCTGAGTCGAACTTGCGTCGAACTTGAATCGAACTAGTGCCGACCAGCTCCGTTAGGTGGGCCCCAGGAAGGCCCCCAGAACGAGCACCTAACTCGGCCGCCCCCGACGGGCGCTCTGAAGCGATCCACCTCCCCCCGAGGCCTGCCCCACAGACCCCTCAGGTTGCTCGGGAGCACCGGCCGAGGAGCCCCCCAGTTCATCCCCCCCCCTCCCCCGAAGGGCGCTCGGAAACGACCCCTGCCCTCCCCCACAGGCACCTCTGGGTGCTCGGGATCACGGCTCCCCACGCCAAGGACCCCCCCCTCAGGTCGGTCATCCCCCCCCCCTCTTCCCAGACCCCGACGCCACGAGTTGTTTCTCACGACGACCCCCAGGAGTGTCGAACCATTCCCCGGGACCGGCTTTTCATCTTGAGTCGTCTTCTCACGGCCCCGAGGCCCGGCGAGGGCCCACAGAGGCCGAACATAGCGAGAGGATCCTCCCTCCGCGCCTCCTCTCCATGGCTCGAGGGGCCCGGGTCCGAGGCCCGCACCGCAGATCGGGGGCGCGCAAACATGGATCAGCGATCCATGGCCTTGGCGCGCAGTCGCCAACTCCATGGATCGGGGGAGGTGCCCTCCCCCAAATGCGGCCAGCGCCGCCTCGCTCGGCGGCGGAAATCCGCGACTCCCATGGGAACGGGCCCCGTCGCTAACTCATGCCCTCTTCATTCATGTTTGCGATCGCCTGAACAGGCCCATCAAAGGATGTTCTAAAAGAACCATTTTGTGGCCTGCCCAACATGTTCTTAGAACATGTCTGGCTGGGGCTGTCTTGGTTCAGCAGGTCGGACTTATACGTTCTGAGAACACCGCTTCTCTTCTTAAGAACACATTATGGGGCTCTAAAAACATGTCTTTGGAGTCCCGAAACGGTGCGGTGACAGACCGTGCGGTGACCTCGAAATCCCACGAGACCTCACCGCACGGTCCGTCACCGCACGGTCTTGGGAACCCGGAGGCCCCTGTCGCCCGAGACGTCCTCGGAGAACGGCCCGAGTCCCAAAGCCGTGCGGTGACCCCGAATCCCCACCGAGTCACCGCACGGCGTGGTCACCACCCCGTCTGGGGACCCCCGACAATCTCGTGGTCGGCGTGTGGGAATGCCGGGACGGTCGGCCCCTGCTCCACTCCGGGTGCTATCGGGAGCACGGCTCCCCCCGGCCGAGCGGCCCCGGCCCTGAGCATCGCTGCGCCGATCCCCCTCCCCCGCGGCGCGGCCTGGGCCCCTCGCTGGCCGATCCCCCACCCCCCCGGGTAGGGGGGGTCTGGGTCGTGCTCTTCGGGCTCCGACGAGGGGTGCACCCCCCACTGGGGTGGTACTTTGGCGGGGGCCTCGAAGGGGATGGTGATGGGGATGGGGATCGGTTATACGCCCAGACATGCGACGTCCTGAGTTTCCCACGACGGCGTCCCCTGGAAGTCCCGACCCCGTCCCCGGGACCGGTCTTTCATCCTGAGTCGTTTTTGGACGGTCTCAGGGGTCCGGCGAGGGCCCCCGAGGGTCGAAACTAGTGAAAAACCTCCCGTCCTGATTCTCTTTTACGACGCGAGCACGTCTGGGAACGATACCGAGACCCAGCCGGGGAAGGGCGGCGCGCGCCCCGCGCGCCTCCCGCTCGGCCTCCTGCGGTTCCAGCCGCGCGCCGGGCAGCCAGCGCTGCAGGGCCGCCGCCCCGCCCTCGGGCGCCGCCGCCGCCGCCGCCAGCGGCCTCGGCGTCGCCGTCGCCGCGGTCGTCGAGGTCGTGGGAAGTTGCGAGGGGCCCTGGTGCGGGCACACAGGTCAAGAGACACGAGTCCCAGGATGCCCCAGGTCTTCCAATATCTTCTGGGTGTTCGTCCGTTCCCCCCCCCACTTCCCACATGTTTTCCCATGACTTCCTGGGGGTCGACGATTCATTGTCTGTGTTTTTTGTCCACTCCTGAGAGTGGTCATGGGCGTGGGCGTGGTCGTGGTCGTGGTCGTGGTCGTCGCCGCTGCCGCTGGCGTCGTCGTCGTCGCTGGTGCCGCCGTCGCCAGCGGTGTCGGCGTCGCTGTTACGGTGTCGACGTTGTCGTCATCGCCGTCGTCGTCGTCGGCGTCGCTCTCGTCGTCGTCGTCGCCGCCGCCGCCACCGTCGTCGTCGTCGTCGGCGGCGTCGTCGTCGTCGGCGTCGTCGGCTTCGCCGCCGCTGGTGTCGTCAACGTCGTCGTCGTCGTCGTCGCTCTGGTCTGGGTGGTCGAGGTCGTCGCCGTGGGCACGGTTGTGGTCGTTGCCGCCGTCCACCTCTCAATCCTCCTGCTCCGCGTCATCGTCCTCCTCCTCCTTTTCTTTCTCCAGCGGTAACAACCATGTGCGTGTCTCTCGAAGTTCCTTCTTCCCCTCGTCCTCCTCTCACCTCCCCTCCCCATTCCCCCTCCTCTCCCTCCTCCCTCTGCTCTTCACCCTACAGCCCTACAGCTTCTTCATACCCTCCCTCCCTCCCTCCCTCCCTCCCTCCTCCTGGCCCTCCTCCTGGCCCTCCTCCTGCGCTGCTGGCTTCTCACTCCTCCGCCCTCCTCCTGCGCCTCTCCTCCTCCTCGCCCCTGCGCCGACGAGCTCCCCGGGGACAGCCGACGGGCCTGCCGGGGCCCCACTGGTGCGGAGGAGGGAGACACGGAGGGAGGGAGGGAGGGCGGGGGGAACTTGATTTCCGGGGATGGACAAAAGGACCCTTTGGAGGAGGAGGAGGAGGAGGTGGAGACGGAGGAGGAGGATCGAGGAGGATCGAGGAGGATCGAGGAGGAGGAGGAGGAGTAGGAGGAGGAGTAGGAGCAAAACTCCATCTGGGGAAAGCAACTCCGGGGGGCCAGACCCGGGGCTGGACCCGGCGGGCGCAGGCCTGCAAAAGAAGCGCGGCCGCGACGCCCTCTCGAGGACGGCACGAGTGCCCCGCGCAGGCAGCCGCTGCAGGGCGCGGGCTCCACCAAAGCCTCCACGGTTTCCTCGGGCTGCACCCCTGCGGAACGCGGGGGCTCGGAGCCGAGCGACCCCCCCCCCGCCGTGACAAAAACTGCAGCGCCGGGACCTCAGGGAAAGCCGAGGCTTAGGTCGGGCATGTCCCCCTACAGGCAGATTTTGGACGAAAAAAATACCCCCAAAACATACCCCAAAATGATCAAAAATAGTCAAAACATCGCCCCCCGACTATTTTTAACTACTCAACGCCATGGGCCGCGGCGCGCGGCGGGAAGCCCTCCCGCCGGGAGGCCGCGGCTGGCCGCGGCCGCAGCGGGCGCGCCAATTGAGGCGCCGCTCCGCCGAGGCGCGGCCGCCGCGCCCCACAGCGAGGCGCGGCCGCGTCCGCGCCCCGCCGAGGGCGCGCCGAGGAGCCCTGCCGCAGAGGCGGCAGGCAGCCTCGGCCGGGCCCAACGGACCTCGCAGGCCCCGCGCGGCAGGGCGCAGTTCCTCCTCCTCCTCCTCCTCCTCCTCCTCCTCCTCCTCCTCCTCCTCCTCCTCCCCCTCCTTCGACTACTCCTCCTCCTCCTCCACCTCCACCTCCTCCTCCTCCTCCTCCTCCTCCTCCTCCTCCTCCTCCTCCTCCTCATCGTTCTCCTTCTCCCCCTCCTCCGACTACTCCCCCTCCTCCTCCCCTCCTCCTCCCCCTTCCTCTCTCCTCTCCTCACTCCTCCTCCACCTCCCCTCCTCCTCCTCCCCGTCCCCCTCCTCCTCCTCTCTCCTCCCTCCTCCCTCCTCCTCCTCCTCCTCCTCCTCCAAACCCTCCCTTCCTGTACTCCTCTCCCTCCTCCTCCTCCTCCTCCTCCTCCTCCTCCTCCTCCACCACCTCCCCCTCCCCCTCCTCCTCCTCCTCCTCCTCCTCCTCCTCCTCCTCTTCCTCCTCCTCTGGCGTGATTTGTTGCGCGATGCTGCATTGTTTTAGCTGGGACCGACCGTCCCGGCATTCCTATAGGCCTAGCAGGAAATGTTCTTAGAACCCGAACATGTTCTAGGAGCAAAAACAATCCTCTTAGAACATTCACCCGATGTGTTATAACAGGACAGCCTAAGCCAGGAATGTTCTGAGAACACTTCGCGCAAGCCACAAAAGGTTCTCAGAACATCCTCTGGTGGACCTAGCAGGCGAGCCAGGACGCTTCCGCCACTGCCTGAGTTTTGTTGGTGCAGCGTCGGATCTCAGGGCCTGTCCCGGCCCCTGTCGGCGACCTTCTGAACCCGGGTCAATCCAGACCCGGGTCAGCAGGAAACTAACAACTGCAGTGCAGAAACAAAAAAACATGCAACGCAGGTCCTCGCAAACCCGGGTCAGCCAGCAGGCGCGGCCGCCCCGCGGCCACGAGCGGCTCGCGGACCCGGGTCGGCCAGAGGGGGTCCTCGCAGGATCCTGCAGGATCCGGCGCTCTGGCTGACCCCAGTCTGCGTCGACCCCCGCCTCGAGGCTCCCGACCCTGGCGGGCGGAGGCGGACGCGACGGCGGCCGCTCGATCCATCCTGGGCCTCCGCGGGCCCTCGCCCGGCCTCGGGGCCGCCCGACCCAGAGGCGCCTCGGGACGGAGAGCCGCAGATGCTCCAAAGAGAAGCCACACGCGCTATACAACAACTGAGCGAACGAATCCTCCTCCTCGATCCTCCTCCTCGATCCTCCTTCTCGATCCTCCTCCTCGATCCTCCTCTTCGATCCTCCTCCTCCTCCTCCTCCTCTTTTTACATGGGGGCCTCCCATACCATCTTGCCGGCTCTTGCGATTCGACGCTCATCGGCGTCGAATCGACGCTCATCGACGCCAAATCGTCGACGTCATGGGAAGCGTCGATGCTGAGTCGTCGACGCTGCATCTCGGGCGGTCGACGTGATGGGAAACTATCAGGACGTCGGGGTCGGGGGGCGGGGGGCGGGGGGGCGAAGCGCCGGCGCGGCGGGCGGCGGCAGGGGCGCGCAGCCGGAGTGTGCTCGTGTGTCGTGTGTTGTGTGTTGTGTGCTATGTTGTGTGCTGTGTGTTGTGTGTGTGTGTCAATGAGAATGGAGGGGGAGAAGGAGAACGGAGGAGGAGAAGGAGAATGGTCGAGCCTGTGGAGGCCTCCGAATATGGGGAGAAGGAGAACGGAGGAGGAAAAGGAGAAGGAGAAGGAGAAGGAGGAGGAAAGGATGAAGAACAGGAGGACGGAATGAGCAGCGAGGACAGTGCCCACGGGGGGGCAGGAGGGGGACGAGAGCAGGGCGAGGGTTCGGCGGCAACTCATGGGAGCCTCCCATACCATCTTGTCGGCTCTGGCGAATCGACGCTCAACGATGCAAAATCGCTGCAAATCGACGCGAACCGACGCAACATCGGCGCTTTCTTAACGAATCCCAGACGCCAATCGACGCGAATCAACGCTGAATGCGGAATTATGAGGGTCGACCAGGCCCCCATGAATTTTGCTGCAGTGGAGGCTGGTCCGCAGTGGTGCGGGAATGTCGTGCCTTCCATCGACACGAAACATCGAAGCCCAAGAAGCCCTCGAGGCAAGCAGGGTGTTTCTTGGCATGGTGTTCCACTGTACCGAACGATTTGGACGCCCGAAATGGGTACGGAAAAAATGGGTACAATGCCCAACAACAAATGCTGTCCCAAACCAACAGCGGCCGCTGTTGGGCAGGCTGCCTTCTGTCTCAAATGGACACAGGCCGCGGCGGCGCGGACAGCGAGTCCTCTTCAAAATGAACAGGGACTGCTGTTGGGCATTGTACCCATTCTTTCCGTGCCAATCTCGTTCGCGCAGAAACGAGCAGGAGCAGGGGGGACGCGAGAACGGAGGAGGAGGGCCAGAGGCGGAGAGACCACGACCACGGAGGAGGGGGATGGGGCAGCAGCAGGGGGGGCGACGCGCACGGAGCAGCAGGGGCAGGGGGGGAGGAGGGGAAGGGGAGAAGGTCCGCCTTATCCCCCTGGTCCCTCCTCCTCCTCCTCCTCCAGCTCCAGTTCCTCCTCCTCCTCCTCCTCCTCCTCCTCCTCCTCCAGCTCCAGCTCCTCCTCCTCCTCCTCCTCCTCCTCCTCCTCCTCCTCCTCCTCCTGCTCCTCCTGCTTCTCCCGCTCCTCCGGGCAGCAGGGGCGGCAGCAAAAGCAGGGGCAGGGAGAGGATGCAGAGGGGGAGGAGCGCAGGAGGAGCGGCAGGATGAGCCAGGATGTATCGCCACTGGGCAGCGCTTCGCCGATCCCGATCCCCAGCGGCGTGGCCTAGGCCCCCCACCCCTCGGGCCGATGTGCCCCCCTAGATGGGATATATATATATATATACATATATACACATATATATATTCATATATATATAAATAAATAATATATATATATATATATATATATGTATATTTATGAATATATATTTACATATATGTATATATACATGCATATATATATATATGTTCATATATATATATGTGCTCAGCCCCACCCCAGCACCCCCCCCAGGGCCCGTCATCCTCATCATCATCCCCATCGCATTTCTCCTCATCCTCATCCGAATGATTCTGAGGATCAGGATGCGGAGGAGGATGATGATGTTGATGATGAAGATGATGATGAGGAGGAGGAGGAGGGCGGGGATGATGATAAGGCGGAGGGGGCGGATAATGTTGAGGATGCGGATGAGGATGAGGATGATGATGATGATGGTGATGACGAGGAGGAGGGGGATGATGATGATGATGATGATGATGACGATGACGATGATGATGATGATGATGATGATGGTGATGATGATGGTGGTGGTGATAATGATGATGATGCTGATGATGATGATGATGATGCGGAGAATGGCAATAATGATGCTGACGATGATGATGATGAGCAACATGAGAATGATGAGGTGGATGATGCGGAGGGGGATGATGATGATGTGGATGATGAAGATAAGGAGGAAGGAGGAGGAGACGGAGGAGGATGCGGAGAAGGATGTGGAGGATTATGCGGAGGAGGAGGATGGGGGGGAGCTTATTCGCTGGTGGCGTCATTACCATTCGGCGAAGGGGCTTGTGTGTTTGATCTACGTTCGTGTGGCCACGTTTCGACACTAACCGTGGATAGTTTCTTGTCTCAGTTATCTTGCTCCTCTTCCTTCTCCTGGTCCCTCTTCCTCGCGTCTCTCCGCCTCATCTCTCGTCCTCATCTCTCCTCCTCCCTCCTCCACCTACTCTTCTGCCTGGTTCCCCCTCTTACTATTCAGCCGACTCTTCTTCCTAGTCTCACTTGCTCTGCCTGCTTAGTGTCTCTTGTCCCTCCCCACTCGTTCTCCTCCATTTCTCCGCCGCTCAGCCCCAGATGATAACTTCACGCGCTTCCTTCCCTAGATGAGGAGGGGCACTTGCAAGGGGGGCCAGTGCGGCGACATGACAATAATGATAACAAGGGGGCGGGGGCCGAGGGTGATGGGGATGATCAGCAGATGCATAAGGACGATTACAGGACGATTACTAACCAGACAGCAAATCCCGCCGATATGCCGCTGGCGCATCTGGGGTTACCTTAACCCTTGCGGCGCACTTCACGCTTTGGGCGCCTGGGGGCATTGGGGGTGCCATCGGGCCACGCGGCATCACCCCTCGATGAGGGGACCTCCCAACGCCGAATTTTATTCAAGGCCTCTTGGCCTGCAGGGGTGGGGTGCCCTTTGCACATGCCGACGAGGCCCGCCCCCAGTCTACCACCCGCGGGGGTCTTCGAGCCTAGGCGCCCACACCTCCAACAAAAAATCTGGCCATACAATATTGCTGCATTGTGCGACTCATGCACCGCCTTGTCCCCGATACTGCACCGAGGGGGGAGGCGCACAGGTAAACCTTGAGACTCTACTCTATGGTACTGGGGTCCTGGACATGCGCCACTGCGAAGCCAGTCCAACATAGAAAACTCCCCAGGGCCACTCTGGCAGTGGCAACACACCCAGGAGGGGCCGACCTTGGGGACCTGGTGCCCCGAAGACGCTTCAAGAGCCTTCCTTACGCGCCAGGCAGCGGGCGGCACACGGCAGTCCTTACGCGGGCGGCTCTTACGCTCGTAGACGGCACAAGCGGACGCCGCGTTGACCATAGCCAGCCTCCTCTGGACCAACCACACTTTAAATTCAGCACGGGCTATATCTCTGACCTCTGGGTCAATTTCAGCTGAAACCTGCTCAACTCCTAGTTGGGCGAATTTGTCGGCAAGGTCATTGCCTCGGGAGACACAGGGGGTCTGGACCAGGGAGGCTAGCGAAACTCTATCTAGGTGCGAATTGCACTTACTGAGCATCACTCGTCGACCTTGAGCTTCGGAGAAGACCCTCTTCCACCAACCTCTGAGTTCTCCCGAGGTGTCCGAGGAACCGTGCCATCCGTCGTAAACGATCTGGCTGTCCGTGTAGAACCAAAATGGAGGCGCGCGTCGCTGCTCGAAGCCGAGCCGCCCAGGAAGGCCAGCTTGCACTCGATGCGGTCCTCGAAGTTCACCGTGCCCTCGAACGCGACGGCCGGCCCGTCCCAATCGATGTAGTACAGCAGGCAAGGCGTGCCCCACGAAGGCGGAGGCGGTACGGAATTCCACGTGGATGGTAGTAGCCCTCTTAGCCACAGCTCCAGGTTGGTCCCGTTAGTAATGTCTCGGACTGCTTCATCACATAGCTTGGCGCTCTGACGGATCCACGGGTGGTCCTGACCGCATGTGTGAGGGCAGCCCCAGACGCGGTGGGCCATCGTCTCTTTCTGGCCTGTCGCGCACCTGGTACATACTCCATCACACTCATAGCCTTCAGCACGGCAACGATCTTCGGTCCAAATGGTATTGCAAATAAATGCTTCTAGCGCACCAGATTCACGATGTGACTCTGTACGTCTCATTCTCTGTAGGGTTCTGCTTGCTGTCGTGAGGTCTGGCGTAGAACTCCAGCCTCCTCCGTGGCGATCTCTGGCCGCCTGCTGCCACAGCTCCTTGATGCCGTCCGCCGTGATGATCGCCATGAGTTGGGTGGTGTCTTCATCTCCGAGTATGCAGTCTGACTGCTGAGATGGCGGCACTTTCCGACGGTCATTGTCTTCCTTTGGAGCTGGGACCTGACTTGGCACATAGATTTCAACTTTGGTTCCAGCTCCTCTTTGCTTATTTGTGTAAGAACCCATTCCAGCCAGAAACTGCTGTCCATCTGTGTTGTCCTCCACGTCTTGGAAGGGGTCGTGGTCGCCGTCCATATTGGTCGCAGCCTGCTGTGGTTGGCCCTCTGGAAGTCGGTGGACTCTGCTACCTTGACCGTCCTGGCTACCGTCTGAAGGTGGCAGCTCACGGCTTGCATACATATTGTGCTGGTGCGGTTGCTGGGCCATCGTCCATTCATTTTCCTGCGCATCCGTCCACGTGTCTGGCTCAGGTAGCTGCCATCCTAGTTCAGAAAGTCCTTGGATAAGGGCCGCCATCGGCCCTGTCACCACGTTCCAACGTCCTCTAGGTCGTGCCCGCTGGAGACGCTGTACGGCTGCATGCCAACCTCCTCGTAGTTTGTCATGGTAATCTGGCCACCGCTTCCAACGCTTAATCCATTCTGCAACTTGGCGGCGGAGCCCAACAGCTTTGGGGTCCCTCCCGAAGTAATGCAACAGCATCACCACGGATGTACTCCTGCCGCCTGTCGTGTACCCGAGCATGTCTGCTGCTTCAGCTCTTGCACGTCGCACCGCTGTTGGAGACTGGCCTATTGCAGGGACGTCATATGCTGACTTAGCACGGACATTGACTAAGTTGAGCGTGGCCAGCTTCCGTCTACGCTTGCCCGCCCCTTTGAAAACCCTGGCTCGGCGTATTCGTGCTCTGGCCGCTTTGCGTCTCTCCGTTGCCGTCGTGGTGCGCCTCTTGCGTCCTCTCGCCATGTCGATGCCGAGGTCGCGTACGTACGAGGCTCCATTGACTGTTGCCCCTAGTTGCCGAACCGCTTGCGAGACTGTTTTTCAATACTTGGGTGGGATGCCATCACTGCCGACTTGTCCGACATCTCCAACTTGCTCTCACTGCATCCTTTGACCAACTCGACCGCAACAGTGGTCAGCTCGTGCTTGACCTGCTTGTACGAGCCGCCTGACCTCGCCGTGGCATCGTCCACATACTGTCTGGGAAGCGCTCGGGGTACCTGATGGTGAGCTCGCCCCAAAACTTCGTATAAGAAAGTCCTTGCACCATTATTTGCATTGTTGCACCCTGATGCGATGCTGTTGCCAGGGATTATCGGTGGAGCGAATGCACCTCCTGCTCTGATCGCTCGCGGAGCGAGGTATACCAGACAATTGAGGTAGAGCTCCACGGGGGGAAAATCAAGCGTCAAAGCGCGATCAATCAAGATCGGGATGCTGATCGAATCGTAGAACTTTTTGATGTCCAAATAGATTGAGCCCCACGCTTGCGTTCCATCCCAGGCACTGCTTTCGTCCATGGCCATGCTGAAGAGAGCTGCCTGGAGGGCTGACGACTGGGCCACCGCTGCATCCCAAAAGGCTGCCTTCTTGCTGCCCCACTCTGCCATAGTTGGTTGTCGGATTCGCCCCCAAAGTCGTATTGGTAAAGGTATCAAGCCGATCGGCCTCTCGTCTCCAGCTTTCAAGTTGGACCCTTTGCGTAGAAGTTCATACCAAATGTGTAACCATTGGTGCGGCCATGGAAGGCTTTGCTCACATCTGGTCAGCAAGACGGCCAATTCCTCTTTGGCCTGGGGTGCCAACGCCTTCAGATGCTGCGCTTTCCACATGTCCGAACCTTGGCCTGAGGAATTGGGCGTCGTCCTGAGAGCTGCTTCCAATTGGTCCAAGGTGATGGGTTCACGCTCAGGACGGTCTGCTTCAGCCCGTGAGCGCAGCTTCTGCATCTGTGCCTTGGTCTCGTTGTACCCGTCGTGCTTGGTCCATCTTGCTTTCCATTGTCTGGCTCTCGTCTCCACCGCACTTTGCAAGTTGGCGATAACTCCACTGCTGTCGGGGTCGATGCACAGCTCAGGGAGCGAGAGGGATTCGGGCCGCTTGAGATATCCATGAGCCTCCTTCATGTTGCCGTCCATGGCCTTCCTTGCCCAACGGTGGATGCTCTGCTTCGCTTTCTGCCAGGCTCGCTTGCCGTGTCGCTCAGCCCGCTGCGCCGCTTGAAGTATTGCTTCACTCCACAACTGATGGCCTGTGTCCAGCTCTGTCCTGCGAATAATATCCAAGGCCCAAGAGTCTTCTTTCTCATCTTGGCGTACACAGTTGAGGCTGGACGGTGGCAGTGGTGGGTACTCCAATGATTCGATGTGCGTCAATTGAGATCGTAACATTCCTCGAAGTTGCTGCTGCCGAGTAGAGCTCTTTGAAACTGCCAATTGCCGTAAGAGAGGTCCCATTTCCACCCAGCGGTCATGTCTGGCTTGTTCTGGTTCCTGCGCGCGGTGTTCACGCCGAGGGGCTACTGGGACCAAGCGGTACTTCACTGGCCGTCCTCGAACCGTTTTAACTTGGTCTTCTCTGTTGCACAAAATGGCCAGGGCATGGTCTGCTGCTTGTGCCCATCGAGTGTACTGCTCGCCCAACTGCACGCTGCTCGCTTCTGTTAACTGAAAAGCCAAACTGTCCACCGTGGTTTTGTCTGGGCTGAATGATTCACAATGTTCTGTCTGCCTTCGAATATCTTGCCATACATCGTCCGAGACCGTAGCCAATACCTCTCTGGAGTACGTCGGTTCAAGGAGCTTGTCGATGTCTGCTCGTTCTTGTTGGAGAGCTTGTTGTTCTTCCGTCAGGTCTGTGTCGTAGATTATGTCATCCAACTCTGGTTGGTGCTCCGTAAGCTTTGCATGCTGCTCTCGGTATCGCTGCTTCCTTTTGCTGCCTTTCTCGACGTGCACCGTGATGTATGGTACTTTGTGCTGCTCTGCCCTAACAGGAGACAAGATCTGCAACTTGGCTGGCTTCCTGGCGATACGGATGCGCAATCCAACATGAGGTCTCCACGGGACCTTCGTTACCGCCATGACACCACCCAAGAAAGGCCTGCATATTGGTGGGCAAATGACATAATCTAACATGCGGCCTCTGCCACTCGTACACGTCGCATCGATGTTCGGGCAAACTGGGGTAACTTTGAGCTTCTTCGCCCACGTGGACTGCGTGAACTCGTCTGGGGTAACCTTCCAGTCACCCACTGCCATCCACGGTGTAGAGATACTAGCCGTCAACTGTGTCAGCTGCTTCATCTTCGCTGCATTGGGCCCTGTCAGGCCCGGTCCGCTGTCGAGGTATACCACGAAGAGTGTGATACGTATTCCTCCCTTCAAATCCCAGTGCACCACCGCAATGTCATTCAACTCCTTCTCGAAGGCGCTGCTCCCCTTGACGGTGGGCAGGTGCACTGCAGTCTGGAGGTGCGAGCGACGTAGCCAACATACTCCCCCATGGGTACCGTTTACTGATCGCCCCGTCTTTCTGGCTGCTGTCCAAGTGTACTGTGAATGCCAGCCGTCTGGTTGAAGCCGCTGGGCCTCGCTGGCTGCGCTCGTCCTCTGAAGGTGGTGTTCCACTAAGCCCACCATGTCGCATTTCGAACCCAATATGAAATCACGAACTGTCGCATTGTACTGTGAGATATTCGCCACGAATACATGTGAAACACGGGTCCTGCTCACCGCTGATGGGGTCCTGGAACGTGACCGTGCGCCGAGTGCTAGGAACACGTCTTGGACTGCGTCTTTGCCGCCGCAACCGTCTTGCTCCTCTCGCGAATGCGTACTGTGGTCTCCAGGTACCTGTCCACCTCGTCAGGGTTCGTGAAGTCGCACGGCTTGGTCTGTTCTGCGGCTGGCTCCTCTTGGACTTCATCTTTGGCCTGGGTGCCCCCAACTGATGGTTGTCCTCCGTTGCCACGGCGCCTCTTGCACTCTTGAGCCTTGTCTGCGAACTTGCGGAGGTTCTCGGCGGCCTCCTTGCGGGCCTGGGTGGCCCCCTTCGCCGCTTCCAAGGTCTTCTGCGCTGCCGCGGCCGCTTCCTTGGCTGCCTCGTACTCTTTCTTTTCTGCTTCACCCAGGAATGCCAGCTCTTCACTGCTGAGCTCTGGGGCAGCTGCGTCGTCATGGACTGTCGCTGCTGAAGGTGGTTGTCCTCTGTTCGCCTTCTCACGACACAAATCCACTTGTTGCTGAGCTTCTTTCTCGGCGATTTTGTTGTCGGCCAGCTTTTCCAGGATGTCTTTTTGTTCTTCTGCATTGCGTTGGAGTCGCCTGCGTAGCCTCTCTCCCGCCGTCGTGACCATACGGAGCGCCTGGGCTGCCGTTTCCAACTCCTCGAAAGGCTTGGGCGCTGGTGGCGGTGCTGGCTCGGGAACTCGTAACTGAGGGCACGCTCGCTCCAACAAATCCATCTGCTCCTTGGCGTTGCCGTCCTTGGCCGCTTTGCACTGATCTGCGAGGAGGGCGACCAGGGCCTGGGTCTGTGGATCTGGCGGGGCTGTCTCCGTCGATATGCTTGACCGCGTGGTTCCACACTTTGCGCACTTGGCCTTGTCAGCGACACGGTCAAAATAGATCCAACTGCTGCCGACAGGAGAGCAAGTGCTGCACACCACAAAAGGCCTCCTCTTCCCGCCCTGGTACTCTTTCTTCGAACGTGAGTGCGATCGAGCTCTGCTAGCCGCTCGACCTCCTTCGTTCCAGGGCGGGCGCGTTCCTCCCATGTATGTCTCGTAGCCGTCGTCGTTCTGCTGCGACTTCTGCCACGCCTTGAAGGTGCGCCCCTCAAGCCGCGAGCGCGCCTCGCCACCTGCCGCAGGGCAAGCAGGGCGGACGCGCGGCGCGCGCGCAACAGTGGGCCCGTTGGACCTGCCCCCCTGCAAACCTCTCGGGCCCAGATGCTTGAGAGCAGATGTATAAGGAGGTGGAGTGGGACGAGGAGGAGGGGGAGGAGGAGGAGGAGGAGGAGATGGAGAAGGAGGAGGAGCAGGAGCAGGAGGAGGATGGGGGAGGAGGAGAGGGGGGAGAAGGAGGAGGGAGGAATGAGTTTGAGGAGGAGGAGCAGGAGAGAGCGGAGGATGGGGGGAGGATGAGGATAAGGAAGAGGAAACAAGGGGGGAGGGGGCGGGAGGAGGGGGATAAGGAGGAGCATGCGCAGCCAAACCATGATATTCACATGTTTTTTTTATTTTTTTTGGTCAGGGAAGCCACGAAACCTTGCTATTCACAGTTTTTGTTTAAGTTTCTCTGGTTTTCAGAAGCTCCACAAGCTTGGCCAGAGGGGGGCGCGGGGGGGTTGTGGAGCTTCTGAAACCAAAAGAACAAAAAAACATGTGAATAGCATGGTTTCGTGGCTTCCCTGACCCCCCCCCCAAAAAAAAAACATGTGACTAGCATGGTTTGGTGGCCACGCCCCGTTCCGCAAGCCTTCCTGGCGAAGGAATAGGAGGGGAAGGAGAACAAGGAGGAGGAGGAGGAGGGACAAAGAAAGAGGAGTCAGAGTGAGAGAGAGAGAGGGAGAGAGACAGAAAACACAGCAATGGGACCAGGGGGGCGCTGGGGGGGGCTGACCATATATATATATATATAGAGAGAGAGAGAGAGAGAGAGAGAGAGAGAGAGAGAGAAAAAAAAAAAAAAAAAAAAAAAAAAAAAAAAAAAAAAAAAAAAAAAAAAAAAAAAAAAAAAAAAAAAAAAAAAAAAAAACTTAGCCCTCAGCCCCCCTGGGATCGCCAGACACTGTTTTTTATCGTGTCTGGAGCAAGGCACGTCATTCACAGCGGCAAATGATTAGCGCTCAGGCGCAACCCGGAGAGACTCCCATCAGCAAAAACGCGCACGGGAACTTAGACCTTCTGAGTGCGACCAGCCGACGAGGGGACAGGACGAGCAGGAGCGAAAAGGGGACGCGAGGCGAAAAAGGGAGAGGAGGGAGGGAGGACTTGAGCAGACACGTCGACGGCAGGCGTCGATGCGGCGAGCCCTCGGGGCAAAGACACGACACTTCAGCTTGTCAAAAGCGAGCAGGGACTTAGCCCTCAGCCCCCCTGGGATCGCCAGACACTGTTTCTATCGTGTCTGGAGCAGGGCACATTATTCACAGCGGCAAATGATTAGCGCTCAGGCGCAACTCGGAGAGACTCCCAGACCCGAACAGGAAGACGAATGGCCAGGATGACCGAAACAAAAACTCAAACCTTAAACCTGTTCCAGAGCGTCGGAACCCTAAGAGATTCAGCAGCTTCTATCATCGACGAGACACAGCTTTTGAGAGCGCTGGTGGATCGGAGGCGGCAATGGCGGTCCAGTGCTGTCCTCCTGGAGCCCTGCCAGCGAGCTCCTGATGCCGCAGGCAAGATCTGCTACAAATTTTGCCGTTGGCGAGACACCAGCGCTGCAGCCTCGAGAGACAACCTCCATTCCAGGAAACGATACGAGTGCACTTTTTCCACGGCGTCCCGAAGTGGCACTGATGAAAACGAGCGCTGGAGAAGTCAGAGCCACGCGTCAGGCGGCTCAGACGAGGAGCCATCCACATCAACGATCTGTCTGGGTTTTCCAAGAGGGCTGGCACGCGAAAGCGTCTGCACACGTCGATGAGCCTGCAGGTGTCGAATAACGTGGCGTTACCCAGAGTCAGACGAGCACGCTGTGAGTCAGTGAGCACGTCCAGGCCCATGGTGGCCTCTACGCTCCGCAGCGGTTGCCGAGGAAAACGCCGAGCACGAAGCCGGAGCTAATCCACCCCTTGATGAGACGCTCGACACACCGCACCAGTAAATCCCCATGAACACAATACTGAATGTCAATGGTAACGACGCCGTAGCCAGCAGCTCGAAACTTCTTTGAAATCCCAGCCGAGCCTGCGAACAGCTCCAAAAAGACGCAGCGGCGCCGCCGCGTGGCCCCCTGCACGGCAACCTGGAGCTCATGCCGCAGCTGGCGCAAGATGCCAGCGGTAGTGCGGCTCAGCGGCGGCGAGCAGCCGGCCTTGCGCTGCCTGCGCTGGCCGGCCGCTTCCGCACCGCTCGGGCGGAGCTCAGGAAGGCGAAACTCGGCGGACCAGCAGCAGCCGCCGTGGCCAAGCGCGCGATGTGCAGCTTTAGCGGGTCGGGCACCTGGTCGATGATCCCCGCGCGGACGAAGCCGTTGCCCGCGAGCTCCTGGAAGCTCAGTTCCACGAGGGCCCCGAACAAGTAGGTGCTGTCCGGGACGAGGCCGATCTCGCGCAGCAGCTTGGACTCCTTGGCGTACCTGGCCATCGACGAGGCTGCCTTCCAGCGTTCTCGACGACGGACCTGCTCCATTGTCCTCCGATTGGACAGGAGGTCGTCCGACGCCCCGCCGCGCCTGAGGGAGTAGAGGTGAGGCCTGAGGCTGCCCAAGCCCAGCAGCGACACGGCCTGGACGAACACCTTGCGGAGATCCGCAGGGCTGAAAGCCCACAGTAGCTGCCCGGGCGGCGTCGCCTTCGAGAGCGCCTCGAGCAGCGGGTTGAGCCACGCGCCCAGGTCCACGAGCACCGACTCCTCGAAGAGGCCCGTCTTGCCCGGCTGGGCCTCCGCCACGTCGTGGAGCAGGAGCCCCCACGCCTGGTAGGCGGGCCCCGCAATGGCGGAAGGAGCCACCAGATGCTGGGCCTTCGGCTCGACGCACTCGCACGGGCGGAGGTAGCACACTAAGGACACCATGATCCACAGCGCCATCCGCGACTGGCCGAGGGCCAGCATGACACCCGCGATCGCGAAAGTAGCCGATCGCGGCAGCGGGCAGCGTGTGAAGCTGGGCACCCGACGCTTCCAAGCCACCGCCGCGCGCCAGCTCTGCAAAAGCCCCGACTTGCCAGCACGCCGCACCTCCGGCAAGAAGTGCGTCAGCGCCGCAAGCAGCTGGCTCCCCTCGGCCGCCGCCACGCCAGAGTGGAACTGGCTGTTGAGGAAAAGCAGCACGGCCAAGTCGAGCTCGCGGCGGGTGGCCCAGGAGATCTGGTGGAGGATGCGGTGATCCGTGAACTTGCGGCACGCCGAGCGGTAGAGCTCCTCGGTCGACTCCTTGATCGCCAGCTGCTCCAGCGAGGTGAGCCCGGTGACGGGCTTCCTGCCCTGCAGCAGGCACCGCGCCAGTGTGGCGCGAGTCTGCGACTGCCGACTGCGGCCCAAGGCCCCGGGAGCTCGCCGCGCCATCAGCTGTCGGACTGTCGGGGCCGCCTGTCTCGGCAGCTGGAGAAGGCTCAGCCCAGGCGCGCAGAGGGCGCGCGCCCGAGAACCACCCTCTGTGCCCACGTGAGAACGGGCCCGAGGGGTCGAGCTCTGAGGCGACCCACCGAACGTAGACCCGAGATCCCGCGGCCAGGCTGAGAGCTGCCAGCTTGTGAAGAGGCCCTCTAAGATGACGAGACCGCGCTCCCCCCCTGGTGGCCGCGAGGGCCAGGGGCAGGTTATCGACCAGAGCGACAATACGTTTACCGTAAGCCTGCGAACTCCGAAGAAAATGGCGAACTGCTAACACCAGTGCCTCCCCCTCGAGCTCCAAGATGTCGGGGCCCTCCGAGATCTGCACCGCGGCCACGCCAGCCCAAGACGAAGCCTCCAGAACATCTCCAGGGATCTCGTCGAAGACGGCCTCCGAAACGTTCAGGAAGGGGCCTCCAAGAGATGTGGAAGATGAATAGCTGGGCAGAGGAGGTGACGAGGGGCAGAGGTGACGCAGCGCTCTTTCACGGGCTCGTGAACCACCCTCGACTCGACAGCGCCAACGCTCGGACTGACGCCCAAGCTCCGCGACACGGTCGGTCGGGAGCCGCCGCCGCACAAGCCCGAGCCCGAACTCGGATGCATCGGACGCGACCACCAGCCCATGCCAGCGAGCGAGCACGTCGGCCTGTAGAAGATGAAGCAGGCATCTCACGCGCCACAGCTCCTCACGCACCGAGCGCCACAGCGCTAGAGCCTGGCTGCCGGCCTTGGCGGCGAACGCGTACGACGCCCGCAGCAGGCGCAGCGCTTCACGCTCGAGCAGCGCCGACCACGTGACATGGCCAAGCAACACCTTCATGAGCAGCCCGCTGCACTTGCCAACGCGGAGGAGCTTCTCGATCGACAGCCGCAGACGCCACAAGCACTTGGGCCGGACTGCCAGGAAACGACCCTCCGAGAGGCTGAGCCCAAGGAACTCCGCGTCGTGGCTGGCCGGCTCCCGGTCGTGGACGACGAGTCCCAGCTTCTCGAGCTGGCAGCGCACGCTGTCGCAGTGGCGGCCCGTGCTGCTGGCCTCCGCACCCATCACGAAGGAGTTGCCCACGTAGCCGGCGGCCACGGGGGGCTCTCCATGCCGCGCCTGCCGCCCGGGCTGACCGTCCTCGATGAGGCTGCTCGCCGGGAAGCCGCCGAGGCTGATGCCGCGCCTATGGGCGCCCTGGCACAGGTGGAGGGCCCACGAGAAGCCCATGGGCAGCACGCGCAGACGCGGCGTGATCGGCTGCCCCGCACCAGCCGGCAAGTCGGAGACCCCGCCGTTCAGCGGCATCCCCGCGCCCAGGCTCGGCAAGGAGAAGCGCCCGACCATGTCAGGCGGAACCAGCATGTGAGAGAAAGCCGCCTCCAAGCCCTCCGAGGCGACGAAGACCTTCTCATCCGCCTCCAGCGCGCCAGGAAGCCGAAGGAGTACGCAAGCGCGTCGAAGGGGCAGACACGAAATCACAGTTGATGACCCGCGTGTCGAAGATGATCCGAAGGCGTTCATCTTTGCGCTTGACGAAAAACAGTCCGAGGTCGCCGCCGTGCCCACGCTTCCAAGTCAGCATCCCACGGCGCCAAGCCTCTCTCAGAAATGTAGCATATTCACGAACGTTGTGCTGCAGCACCGGGTCGACGCATGCGCCCCGAGGGCAAGCCTCCGCGCGGGGGCTCCGAGCAGCCTGAGACGGTCGTAGCACGCGCTCCTTCCAATCCCTAAGCCACGAGGCGTCCACTTCACCAAGCAAGTCGGTCAACGGGATGGGCTTGCTGGAAGTGGAAGGCCAGGCGATCTTCTCGCCGTCGCAGGGAGCGACGGGCCCGCCACCACTGGTGGAGCCGGGCGCGCCTGACAGGAGCGCACTGAGGGCTCCCCGTCCTGAAAGGAGGTCTGCAGGAGGTTGCCCGACACGTCGATAGCAGCGGCGAACGTGATCCAGGGCCAGTCGCTGACCTGCATTGAGGCCGACGCCGGAGCTGGAAACAAAACTGCCGCACAAGTCATTCAACGCGTCCGCGCCCTCGGCAGCCCAACGATCAACATGGGCAGCGCGAAGGCAGCGGCGGGCAACGCAGCGGCTGACAGGGACCATGTCAAAAATGTCGGTCTCAAGCTCCAAGGCGGGCAGCGGGGAGAGGTCACGCTGGCGGGCCTCCTCCATGACCTGAGAGGAGCGGAGAGCACCGTGGGCTGGTGGCGCGGCGGGGGCGCCCAAGATCCCCGCCGCGGGGCGATCGCGCATCGCCACCCTGCCCTCGCTGTCCCTTCTTGCCAAGCTTCATGGCGGAGGGCATCGGGAGGGCTCGTTCCTCGCGCCTTGGCAAGTGCGGCCTCACGGGCCGGATGTGCGGCCGCGACGGACTGCAGCAGCAGGCAAACACAGAGGTTCTGCTCCACGATCCCGACGTCCGAGTCGGTGAGGCGGCACGTCGTCTTGAACATCAGATACCGCCCGAGAGGCGGGCCCCGATTCTGGCAGATGAATCTCCAGACACAGAGGCACGTCCTAGGCCCAGAGTGCCTCTGAACAGACCAGGGATGCTCGACCAACCTGAGCACACCACCCCTGAACTCGATGTGCCACTGACCCAGCATGTCGAAGGAGGCCGCAAGGACCCGCGGGTTGGGAGGGGCCACGCCAGCGCCAGCGGCAGGGGCCCCGGGCAAAGGCGCCAGGACGGACTGCGCCACGACGGGCGCCACCGGGGCAGCGGCTGGAGCAGCAGCGGCCGCAGCGGCCGGCGGAGGGGCCGCCAAGGCCCCAGGGACCGCTGGCGCGGCCGCGGGAGGCGCTCCAGCGCCAGGGGCGGCAAGCGGGGGTACATCGCCACCAAGGGCAGCGACCAAGGCGCCGACTCCCCCGCCCAGCCCTGGGGCGCCGTCAGCAGCCACGGCAGCGGGGGCTGCGGCAGGTGCGCTCGGGTCGACAAGGGCGTGGACGCCCGCGGCCACCCCGAGCACGTTCCCCGCGGCGAGCTCGAGGTTCAGGGTATCGCCAGCTGACCGCGCCAAAACCCGCAGCGACTCCGCGCCTGATAGCAGCCCAAGCCTCAGCAGTGGTTGGCCGGCGCGCGCCGAAACCGATGCACGGGAGTACCGCCAATGCCAGCGGGAGCACCGCCCTGGCCGACGAGCCCGACGACCTCTGCGATGTCCGGCGTCGGCGCGGTGTCCCCTATCGTAGCTGTCGTCCTCAGGAGTCAAGATGTAGGACAGTGCACCCCTCTCGCCCAACGTCACTCTCTCATGGAAGAAGGGGACCGGGAGCGCGGCATCTGACCAGGTAAACGGATCCAGCCATCACTGAGCCTGGGAGCGCCTGAGCTGGCTGGCTCGCGCCTGCTCGATCGCGAGGGCGTGGAAGTCAACCACCTCGGCTGACTCACGCTCGGGCCCCGGCCAGGCGCGCGCGCGGTCGCCGAGGGCGACGCGTGGGCGCGGCCCTTCGCCTCCGACAACCTGGTACAGCACACTCCCGAGCCGACGGACCAGTGTGAGCACAAGCTTAGCACTCTCCACGAAAAGCAGCCCCAGGAGCCCGGTCCCAACCTGCAGCGTCCAAGAAGGTGACGACGACTCGCCTGCCTCAGGGCAGGCCGGGCGAGGGGTACACGGTGAAGGGCACCCTGGCGTCGGGCTGGCAACCGCAGCTGCCGCGATGCAGTCCGACAGCGGTACCAGCACCTCGGGCGGCCCCTCCCGCTGCAGCGCCGAGAACTCGGGCTGGACCACGCCTGCAGCCGCCGAGGGAGCGGAGGGTGGCAGCCTCGGCGCAGCCTGCCACCACCAGCGCGCCACGCCTATGGCACTCAAGTGGCAAAAGACTGAAAAGCCAAGGCCGCGCGCGACCATGGGCTGGGGGCAGGCTGAGCCCCGCTAAGACTTGAGCAGACACGTCGACGGCAGGCGTCGATGCGGCGAGCCCTCGGGGCAAAGACACGTCACTTCAGCTTGTCGAAAGCGACCATATATAGGAGGAGGGGGAGGAGGACGAGGGGGAGGAGGAGGAGGAGAAGAAGAAAGAGGAGGAGTGGAGGAGGAGGAGGAGGAGGAGGAGGAGGATCCTCCTCCTACTCCTCCGCCTCCGCCTCGGCCTCCTTCTCCGCCTCCGCCTCCTCCTCCTCCTCCTCCTCCTCCTCCTCCCCTTCCGGGTCCCTTCGGGTTTCGAGGGGCGCATCCCCAGCTGGGGTGGTGGGATGGTGAAGCTGGGGTACCGTGGCCCGACGAAGAGGGGGGTCGGGCAGACTATACCAAGCCACGCTGTGCGCTTCTGGGAGACATCGGCACACGCATCGCATGCCGCGTGCCAGTCAGGAGCCAGCCAGTGCAATCGAGATCCTGACTCCAAGCCTCTGGCCTGAATCACCATCGTGCACCTTTAGCAGCGCGGAGGCTGCACGCAAACTGCCCCGTGTCCGGAAAGGCCGCCGCGAAGCGCGAACGTATATCGAGCCTTTTGCGTTGCCAGGTCTTTGCAAACATACCTTTCTGTGGGACGGGGAGCGCGACCACAGAAACGATGTTGCAAACATACCTGGCGTTCGCATCAAAGCGCCTTGCTTTCACATTCTTCAGAAGCCCTCCTGCTCATTGCTTGACGTTCGGCGAGCAGCAAGCCCACAGCGACAAGTACGAGTCCCGAGGCCTTCCGGCCATCAAACAGCTTGCCTGGAAACAGCACATGCGAGAGTAAAATCGACGCTGTTTTTCGCAACGTCCCGACTCCAACTGCAAACACTGATCCAGCGGTCCCAATCAGTTCGGTGTAGCACGTCACACTGCCAGCAAGGGACAAACCAATGCCCAATACAAGTATGATGGCGTGCGGTACTTCGCGAGCAAATGCGAGAACGCTGGAAACATTGCCGGAAAGTCCGACGGAGACGACACTGCCCAGTGCGCCGACAAGATTAGTTCGCGCCATGAGTGTGGCAGCATTTACCCCGGATCGCATCACACGCTGCTGGGCGTTTGGCACGAGGCCGTCGAAGAGACAAGACATACCGAGTGCGGCAACGCCGTAGAAAAACCAAGCTCCGCTTGCTGAGTTCGAAGAGGCTGGGGACTTCCCAGAACCATAAGAGAAAAGCGCCGTGCCCACACAGAGCAATGCTCCTGCTGCGTAATCGAAGATGCCGTATCTGGCAGAATTCCCACAGACGCTTGCGATGAGCATCGTCGGCAAAATCTTGCTCGATTTCGCAACGATCTTTAATGTGAAGTCAACGTAGAGCGTAGCATGCTGCGACATGCAGTTCGCAACGAATACCATC
Organism: Prorocentrum cordatum; assembly: GCA_963575745.1. Taxonomy (NCBI): domain Eukaryota; class Dinophyceae; order Prorocentrales; family Prorocentraceae; genus Prorocentrum; species Prorocentrum cordatum. Next base: position 82,470 of record CAUYUJ010002506.1, read on the forward strand.
GCAGCGATTGCGACATACCACGCCCACGCACGCAATGGTGATAGGGCACTGGAGGCATCTACCTCACATGCACTCCTCTGCGGCGCAAGCAGGCGCGGGAGGGACGCACAGCAGATGAACTGCGCAGCAACACTCCACAGTATGATTGCATGAGGCACGTCGGGGAGGGACACCAAGGCCTCGTTGAGCGTCTCGAAGAGCAGGTGGCACATGAAGAACCCGGCCGCCAACACCCAGCAGCGGGCAGGTGCACGAGCTCTCGGCACCATCTCGCCGCGGCCGCCCCCGCTGCAGATCCGACGAAACCCGGGGCTCGGACCGCGGCCTGGGCCCACACGGCCAAGGCCCGACCTCTCGAGGGCGAGGCGGCAGCCGTCCAGGCGATGCCAGAGGGGGGTCACAAGACTCACCCCGACACGCGGAGCCGTCCAGGAAGTGCGCCCAGAGAAGAAAAAACGAACGGGGCGGAGCCGTGATAGTCCACGCCCAGAGCCGCTCGGTCAGCGCCACCTCGTCGGGTCCGGTCGGTTTTCCCCTCCTTGATGCTCGGGGGCGTGGCCACTGCCCCGAGGCAGCGGAGCCTCCTCGGAAGCACGCGGGGGGCCCCAGGGCACGACCCCAAAAACTTCCAGGCACCTCCCCGAGCGCTCCGATCCCGAAGAGCCCCGGCCCGCGGGTGGCGACCGCCCTCGGCACCGACCCCGAGTCCCGGTGGTGCGGCCAACGCATGCCCTCTTCGTGGGCAAAGCGTCGACCCGCCCCCGCCTTCGCCTGCTCCGCCTCCTCCCCCAGGAGAGCACAGGATCGAATCGGCGTGTCGGATCGGCGTGTCGGAACGAATCGGATTGGCGGAAACCGGCAGGCGAGTCGGGAAAAGCCGAGACGCCAGACACGGCAGGCTAGCAGCTCTCCCTTGAGAAGTCGGATCCCAAATCGCAATCCGAAGTCAAATCGAATGGGCATCGGAATCCATCGACATCGAATCTAATCGAATCCGAGGAATCGGAATGAGCCCTGCCACCCCCATGCCCCACCCCCTCTTAATCGTCGGCCTCCACCTCCCCTTCCACCACAGCCTCGTCATCCGCAGATACCTCCTGGCAAGTGTTCCCCTTCTATCGCGTCGCAACAACTAAGACCTGTTGGACTTACTACAACCTCGAGGCAATCGAGACACACCACGACCTAATCCTTGCTCCTCTTCGAACGCACGCTGGCACACATATAAGCAGGGTGGTGGGGGGCATGCGTTTGGAGTCTGTAACATCGGGGGGGCGGGGGCCAGACATGCTCAACTTCATCGATGATGCCGCCATGACGATGATGGGCCGATGTTCCACCACCACTACCAGATGAAGAAGAGGGAGGAGGAGGAGGAGGAGGAGGAGGAGGAGGAGGACGAGGAGAAGGAGGAGGGGGAAAAGGAGGAGGAGGAGGACCTCCCCATCCTCCCTTCTCCTCTGTCCTACCTATGGTAGTGGCGGTGGAGAATTGGCCCATCAGACGAAACGTATGAGCGGTGTCCAGGTGGCCACGTGGGGACGACGATGCATCGGCATGGAGCTGCTTGAGACTGCCTGGCAGCACGCGCTCCTCTGCAACACCAGACTGCAGGCGCGAACACGGAGAGGCAGTCCCGATTGAGACTGGGAAGCACCGTCTTTGAAGGGGCCCTGGGACACACAACGAAATAGACACGAACAACAGGGTCCCCCATATGTTTCCCATATGTTCTGGGTTTTTTGTCTCCCCCCCCCCACACACTTCCCGTATGTTCCCATATTTCCTGGGGAGTCGACGATTAATTGTGTCCGTGCCTGTGTGTTTTTCACTCCTGAGCCTTACGCTCCCAGGGACGAGGTCGGCTGGCCGCCTCCCACGAGCTTCTGCTCGAGCCCCGGGGGCGGCCAACGCGTGCCAAAGACACGCGGCAAACGCACGGAGACCCTCACCGGCTTCCGAAGTCGCAAATACGTGGGAGCTCGACCACAAAACCCTCCACACACACAACAAAAAAAGCACACACACACACAAACACACACACACACACGCACACACACACACACACATTCACCCCACACACACACACACACACACACACACACACACACACACACACAAACACACACACACACACATACACACACACACATACACATAAACACGCACACACAAGAAACCCAACCCTGAGACCCCAGGACGTCCATTGATGTTTGGTGTGGGGACGTCAAGCTTCCCACAGCAAAACCACCGAAACCCTAGAAACCCAGGGCAACCTGGAGGCAAAAAAGGGGGGTCTCTTAGCACGGGCTTCCACTACAGATGGGTGACGATTCCCGCAGTGCGCTTTCCCCAAGGAGCTCGCCCTGCACGGGACAGCACTCCCTGAGCAATACTGTCGACCCCCCACCCCTGCGTAGCGTTAGTGAGCGTTTTCTTATCCGGCGCTTCGACACTGAACGAAGAGGGGGGGGAGGGGCGGGTCTGGATATGGACTCCGGACCTCTGCTTAGGGCGACTGTTTGCGATTGTGCGTCCTGTGAGGGGGGACTCCACCTGCTCGAAAGTGGCGCCCAAAAACAGCCAAGATCTACTCCATGGGGGGGGGGGCCCGCGTCGATCGGCAAAGCAATGAATAAAAAACGATCACTTGGCAGGTTGGTCCGAACGTTGTTTGCTGCGTGCGCCCGCAGTCAGTTCGCATGCTGCTTTTGGCAGGGGCAGTGGGCCGGCGCGCACCGAAAACCGCTCTGACCCCTCGCCATCGTGCAAGCAACCTCGCTCTGATGCTCATTCCTGAGGTTAGGTCGGGCGTGTCCTCCTGCAGGGGGATTTTGGACGAAACATAAAAACATGCTCGACAAATACACAAGCAATGCTCAAACATACATTGAACAAATCGTCCCCTGACTATGGTTTGACTATTGCTGGATGTCCTAAGGTTGACGAGCTCGAATGCAATGGCGATCTTTGGGAGGCCCCCTCAGAAACTGAGGTAACCCTTTGAGATCGGCGTCGAGAAAAGGTGATACCGATCACAAGGACAGGGATATGTTTGAGACTCGCACTCTTTGTCAAAAGCCATGCGATGAAGATCTCCCACGGACTCTTGAATCCAGGCGACAGGCAACGCGCGACATGATCGGCCGGATGTGCGATGCAGCCAGAAGAGTGCGGGAGGCTCGCGGCTCCTGGAGGCCGAAGTTGACAAAAAAAAAAACAGGATTGGAGACATCAATCCGCGACAAAGTCTGGGGACGACGGCGACGACACCTTCGACAACACACTCGACGACCCCCAGGCCTCAGACGTCGCGATATCTGCTCGAGGCGTGGACCCCTGGTGCTGTGGACCTCCTTCCCCGACCTCTGCTCACGGCCCCAACGCGCCCGCAGCAGGCCCCCGAGAGCCCAAACTGCAAGCCGATCCGCCGGAGGCCCGGGAACGACGACGAAGACGGCTACGGCGGCGGCGACGACTACGGCGACGCGGCGGCGACGACACCGCCGCGGCGGCAACGACGACAGCGACAACCGGCGGCGAGGACGCGGAGGGGGCGACGCGGCGCCGGCGGCGACGACACAGCCGCGGCGGCGACGACACCAGCGACGACTGGCGGCGGCGGCACGGCGGCGGCGACGACAGCGACGCGGCGACGGCGGGCTCGACAACGACGCGTTTCACGGGCCGCGCCGACGCAGCAGGAGCGGCGACGACCGCTGCGAGGGCGCGGCCGCAGGGACTAGCAGCGGCAACGCGGCGGCGGCGACGGCGGACGACGACGACGACGACGACGACGACGACGACGACGACGACGACGACGACGACGACGACGACGACGACGGCGGCGGAGGCGGCGACGACGACGACGACGAAAGCGACGCGGTGGCGGCGCCACCGACGCGGCGGCTGCGGCGGCGCGGCTGAGACAGCGCGGCGGCGGGGACTGCGAAAGGCGACGACCACGGTGACGGCCTCGGCGCCCTCGGAGGGGCCCACCGCGCGCGCGCAGCTGGTGGCCACCAGCGCCCGGAGCCTCGGCGCGTCCGCGAGCGCCGCGGCCACATCCTGGGAGGACTTGCTTGCTCGTCGTCGTCGCCGCCGCAAGAAGGCCTTAGACCAGGACGCACAAGGACATGCTAGTACTATGCGTCCTCCTTGGAGGCGCGCGTCCGACCCGAACATCTAGTATACCCATCTTGTAGTATATCGTTTACCGAGCGGTGTGGCCAAAAAGTGCCCGCCACGACGCATACTATGAGATTTCTCGGTTCGCGCGTCGCCCCTGGTGGGGGCGACGCGCATATTATTAGCATATTGGGGTGGCGCCGACAGAGTTTCCAAAAGTGCCCTCGGGGGCCGTTTGCGGGCCCCTGTGCCATCAAAAATGAATCTGGGGAGGCAAGCGGGCTCCGGGGACGGAGTCGGGACCTCTGGGGCCGAAGGACCTCCCCGCACGCTCCGCCACCGCCATCGAAGGCTCCCAAGCGCCCAAGACATCCTCCAGAGAACGGCCATCCCGAGTCCAAGCTCCCAATTCCCCAAAACCGTGCGTTCATCCCGAATCCTCTCAGGCTGACTACACCGGCATGGTCCCCGCACCGCGTGGGGGCCCCCAGGGGTCTCCAGGGTCCCCGAAAGGCCTCCGGAGACCTTCGGGGAGGAGGAGGAGGAGCAGGAGAAGGAGGAGGAGAAGAGGAGGAGGAGGAGGGCAGGCATGAGGAGGAGAAGGAGGAGGAGAAGAGGAGGAGGACGAGGAGGAGGAGGAGGAGGAGGAGGAGGAGGAGGAGGAAGGGGAGAAATGAGGAGGAGAAGGAGGAGCAGCGAGGAGGAGGAACGATGGGGGGGCGAGAGGGAGGAGGAGGAGGAGGAGGAGGAGGAGGAGAAGGAGGAGGAGCGAGGAGAAGGAGGAGGAGGAGGAGGAGGAGGAGGAGGAGGAGGAGGAGGAGGAGGAGGAGGAGGGGCCCCCCGGGAGGCGGAGGCATGCAGAGAGCGTGAAGCATCCAGCTGGCTGGAACGCACAGAGGCCGCGGAGGGCGGCGCGCACGCTGGGGCAGAAAGAAAGGGAGGGGGCGATGAGCGGCAGCAAGGAGCCGCGAGGAGAAGGGGGCGAGGGGCGAGGAGTAGCGAGGAGCAAAGAACCTCGAGGAGCGAGGGGCGAGGAGGAGCGAGGAGCAAGGAACCTCGAGGAACGAGGAGGAGCGAGGAGCAAGGAACCTCGAGGAGCGAGGAGCGAGGAGGAGCGAGGAGCGAGGAGCGAGGGGCGAGGGGCGAGGAGGAGCGAGGAGCGAGGAGCCTCGAGGAGCGAGGAGGAGCGAGAAGCGGAGGAGCGAGGAGGAGCGAGGAGTGAGGAGGAGCAGGGTGCCGACGAGGATGACTTGGGAGAGAAGGGAGGGAGAGTTCCTGCTCTCCCCCCTTTCCCTGCTGTTGTGTTGGAAGGCTCGAAGGCGGAGGGGAGAGGATGGCGGCGCCCGGTTGTCCTCCAGCTAAACAGTTCACGAGGCTCGCTCGCATGCGAAAACTCCCACAGCGTATACGTACGCAATGCTTCTATCCCTGGCCTGGAGCACGGATCCTTGGAGCCTCCCGGAAAAAGCGACGAGCAGGGAGCGGGAGGGAGCGCAGGGGAGCGAGGAGAGGCAGGGAGGCCGAGGAGGGCGACGAGGAGAGCGAACGGAGGGAGAGAGTTCCTGCTGGCCGTGCGGTGATGCCTGCACCAAAGGAGGGCACTGAAGGTAGAGACGACGAGGTGGAGGCAATGCCGTACCATCCTTCCTCAGACCGTCTCATTCCCGCCCCCCACGCTCCCTGTTTGTCTCGCCTGGGCGTCGGGATCTGGAACCGATCAGGGGCAGTGCGTCCTCTGCCCACCCCTGGGACAGCTGTGCTCGGGCCCAGCCTGGGCCCTGCCTGCCCTGGGGCCTGCTGCCGCTGCCGCTGCTGCCCCACGACCTGCTGGATCCACAGCCGTGCCGCGAGGCACGAGCTGGAGCGCCTTCGGGCCCCTTGTGGACCTCGGTCCTCAGTCGCCGGGCGTCGGCCTTTCAACCTGCTGCTGCTCCACCTCCTCTTGAAGAACTGAGGCAGCACGCGCGCGCCTGAGCGCGCGAGGGGCGGGCGCGTGTCCTCGACAACGCACTCGTCGTCAGAGGCGCGGGAGAACGGCAGCCACTCCCCGGGGGCCTTCAGCGCGCTCACGGGGAGGGCGGGTCTTCCTCCTTCCTCCTCCCTCCTCTTCCTCCTCCTCCTCCTCCTCCTCCTCCTCCTCCTACCCATTCCTCCTCCCCCTCTTCTCGTCCACTCTCCTCCTTGTCCTTCCCCTACTGCTCCTTATTCCCTCTCCTGCTTGTCCTCCTCCTCCCCCTCCTTCGATGCGTCATACAAGTCCTGTGAGTCGGGTGGGTCCTCCTATGAGTCTCTGACTTGTGGGCAGTATGGTCGTCACCTCCTCCTCCTCATCATCATCCTCCTCCTGCTGATTATCCTCTTCCTCCTCCGCTTGTGTCT
>CAUYUJ010002507.1:0-88962 GCA_963575745.1 Prorocentrum cordatum
GTCGCCGTATACGACAGCCCCCGAGTCGACAACGATGATACCATAGGGGCGATGCAATCCAGGAAATACCTCGCCCACCTCATTGCGCCATACAAGAGCCTGCGCAGCGCCCCAGTCATACAGAGAAGGGGAGGCAAGCATGGCTCGCGAATACGCGGAACCTCGGATACTGTAGCAAAACCTGAAGGCAATAGGAAGTATCTCTGAGGGCCTACTGGCTACGGATACAGAAGATGCTGACGACAGCGTGAAGTCATGGGCCGTCGGCAAGCCCTCGGCGAGGCGCAGCCGCGCAGAACAGCTCAGCCCGAACAGGCCCCAAGACAGCCTATGTGGCCCCAGCACAGATGGTCCCAAGACAGCCTATGAAGCAGAACGTGATGGCCCCGGGAAAATTGTGGCCCCAAGAAAGCCTATGGTGGCCCCAAGATACGTAGAGTATGTATGCTCAGGATACGTATGATAGGTATGATACGCATGCAGTTGTTACATATAACACTTTGTGCGCATGATAAGTATGATAGGCATGTGACAGGAGACAACAGTTGGTCACATTTTTGGGGCATATTTTGACCCGCAGGCAGTGGTTACGTATAATACATATTGCACGTGAGACAGATGAACGCGGAGACAAAGAGTTGGTCACATTTTTGGGGCAGATTTTTCTCTGTTACATAATACACATTGCACAAGAAAAAGACAGCCATGAGAGAGAGAGACGAAAGTTGGTCACATTTTTGGAACAAGTTTTGCCACACATGCAATTGTTCCGTATGACACATACTGCACATGATACGTATGAGATACATGAGACAAAGAAAGTTGGTCACATTTTTGGGGCAAGTTTCGTCCCACGTGCAGTTGTTGCATGAGTACACATTGCACAAGGTATGGCAGCCATGACACAGAGACAAAAGTTGGTCACTTTTTTGAAGCAAATGTTGCCACACCTGCCTTTCGTACGTATGATACATAGTGTTCATGAGACGTATGAGAGACAGGACACAGAGAAAAGTTGGTCACATTTTTGGGGCAAATTTTGTCACACACGCGGTTGTTACATAATACGTATTGCACAAGATACGTATGACAGCCATGAGACAGAAGCAAAAGTTGGTCACATTTTGGAGGCATTTGCCACACATGCAGTTGTTACGTATGATACGTATTGCGCATGATATGTATGAGAGACAGAAGACAGAGAAACGTTGGTCACATTTTTGGGGCAAATTTTGTCCCACGTGCAGTTGTTACATAAGTACACATTGCACAAGAAAAAGACAGCCATGAGACAGAGACAAAAGTTGGTCACATTTTTGGGGCAAATTTTGCCACACATGCCGTTGTTACGTATGATACATATTGCACATGATACGTAAGAGAACAGAAGACAAAGAAAATGTGGTCACATTTTTGGGGCAAATTTTGTCCCACATGCAGTTGTTATATAATTACACATTGCACAAGATACGTATAAGAGACATGGGACAGAGACAAAAGTTGGTCACATTTTTGGGGCACATTTTGACCCACATGCACAGCTTACGTAAAATACATATTGCACGTGATACGTATGAAAGGCATGCGCCAAAGACAACAGTTGGTCACATGCGGGCCCGGGTATTCATACATTAATATGTTATTTGCAACATCATGGCCAATGCCGCCGTGTGGTACGTTGTTTTGTTGTCCCGTCGCCATAACTCATACATCTTCCGGCGTGGGCCGTGCGCCGTAGACGAGCAGCTCACTATTTTCGCCCCGCTCTGCCTCCCTCCCGGGAGCTCACTGCATAACGCCCAGGCTCCTGAGGCGCCGGCGCTCGTCAGCCTCCGCAGCCGGCACCTTCAGCAAGTCTGCAAGGATACGTTGGCAGCCGGTCCTTTGGGATACACAATTCTGCCGTAATCCTCTGCGCTCACAAATGAAGTCCACGATATTGTTGCCCATGTCATGGCACAAACAGGGTCCGCGTCATACTCCCCTTGATCTGCACAGGCAAACTCGAGGCCTTTCCCCTCGTCGTCAGATGACGATACCGAGTCGTAGCCGCGCTCCAGCACCTCGCCAGCCTGCTCAGGCCCAGCCGGGAGGAAGTCACTGCGGCGGACCTCGCCGAATACATAACAGCCCTCGCGAGACTTAAAGCGGCTGCAGGCAACGTAGCCATGCCCTCTCGCAGCCACTCTCTTCTTCTGCTCGAAGTAAATACAGCCGTGAAAGAGATCCGCACCCTGGGCTCGACGCACCGTGGTCGCATACCCGTAGCAGCAGGGCAGGAAGACCTCCCCATTCTCCTCGATGGGGTGCACCAATACCATGTTTCCCGTGCCCACCAGCCTGGCTGTAAACACGGAGTTTCCACGAAGCGACTCGCATACCGTGGCCAACGCCCCATTCACAAAGCCTCGCTGCTTGTCGAAGTTCCGACTGAGGCGAATGACGATACCAGGTCTGGCCAAAATACGTAAGTCGGACTTCGTGGTCGGGTCGCAATACCCACCCTTTTGCAGATCGGCCTCACTAATGCCGAGTAATGCCAGAGCCGCTCTGCATACCTCCGACGAGCCTGCGTTCGTACACGTGAGCCATGAAAACGGATGGCCTTTCTCCGACGCCAACGCCATACCGCGCTCAACACAAGCCTCCAAGGACTCATGATGCCAGTGGCGGTCGCCAAAATACTCCGTCAAACACGCTCGATCTGGCTGAGCCTCGCGTATACGATTCAGGAAAACCAAGTGCTGCTTGTCTGCGGTGCGATACACGGTCTTCAAATCAACCTTGTCCATTTGGTCGCAGAAGTGCTCGCACTGGCCCCCGCTCAATACTGGCTGCAACTGCTTAAAATCGGCGACGATACCAGTGAAGGGTTTGTGCGGCTGCTCCCGCACCGAGACAAAAAAACGCATCCATTCCTGGTCTTCATACTGGCTGCCTTCATCGCAAAGAATCAAATCAATACTTCTCAAAGCCGAGGGTGGAGCCCAGCGGACCTTGCCGTCCTTCCCGGCCCTCTTATACTTCAAGACTCCTTGTATCGTGTCCACTCGGATATTCTCAATACCAGGTCTGTCCGGCAGCTTGGACTTGCACTGGTGCACGAGATACCCCGTGGGGCACACGATCAAGACCTGAAGAGACTCACATGCCCAAATGGCCAGCTCCAACAATACTGCCGTATTCCCACTGCCGGGCGGTCCAGAGATATACAAGAAACGCTTACTGTTCTGCTTCTCCTCCTCGTCCTCCAGCGATACACCCTTCTTGACCCGTTCGATGGCGTCTGCCTGCTCTGGGCTCCACGTGCGCTGCTGATACTTCGGCCTGTTCAAGGTATCCCACTCCTGCCGAAGGCACTCGTACTCTGGATCGTTATCGCATTGCGCAACACGCATATACAGCAGAAAATTCGCGTGTTGCTTCTGCTCGAAGCAGCCGACTCGCTCATCGCGCATACCGCGAAATTGCAGATCGCGTCGGGCCAGCGAGAGCAGGTACTCGAATGCTGCCCTATCATTGGCAAATACAGACCCTCCAGCGGTATACTCAGAGCCGAATGATAGTATCTGGCCTTCCTCACCCACTCGCATCGGCAGCGCATGACTATGGAATTTCAGATCACACGACGTCTCCACGATACCAGCAGTGTCGGACCACTTCCAGGACATGAGGTACTCGATCATGCCCACGAAATTCTTCATGCTGTCCAGGTGTTTGAACGTCTGAGGGAGTAATTGTGCAGCGTATACATGTGGCAGCACAGTCAGTGAATGCTGGCCCCAATACCCGTCCGTCAGCTCGTACCAGTACCTGCAGGCGACCACTTGCGTAGGTTCATACCTTTGATTATGTCGGCCGCCGCGGAAATGAACGCAGCGGTTGAAGGAGTCATACTCCCTGCCACGGTGCCATACCAAGAAACTCTCCGATACGGGAATCCCTGCGACCAGCTGCTCCCTCTTCTCCTGCAGATAAAAGCCATACATCCTGGAGGAAAAGTTGCCTTGCCGCCCGTCATAGTTCACCATGGCTGCCGGCTGCGGTGGATACAGCAATACATGAGAGTAGGACCGCTCAAATTCCGACAGTTGCGCCAAACGGATCGCCACTTCCGGCAAGCACGGGCTGCTCTTGCTGAGCAAGCGATACGCGGTCAGCCAGGAGCTGTTAGCATTCTTCTGCACATACTCGCCGAGCCCGACGTCGACGGCATCATGGTCCTTCGCCACATACCCAGAAATGTAGTTCAGACGGCCGTTGCCTATCTGAACATCTATCTCGGCGCAGAATACCAGCGAGAGGAACTTGACGAATGCCGACACCACAGCCGCCCCAGTGCGCCCCTGGAGATACTGCAACAGCCCAAAGCATACAACCCACGCGCAGATGTGCCAGTGCGGGGTGCCACGGCCTTGGTACTCGGTCTTCATACACCACTCGTAAACGATGAAGTACCTGGACACTGTTATTTATTTTGGCACACTGTTGTGACATGATACATATGGTACATGATGCGTATGATACACATGAGACAAACTCGCAGAAGAGTTGGTCACATTTTTGGGGCAAATTTTCGAACACATCCAGTTGTTATATGTGATACATGGGGTACATGATACATATGACACACATGAAAACTCGCAAAACAATTCCTGGAATTTTGTTATACAAGAAGACGAACCTGTGCCCAGAGGGGTTCAGGGCCAGACAATCCAGATACATGCTAACCAGGAAGTCCCCTATGGAGTGGACATCAGATAGGCAACCAGCAACAAAATACGCGCAGGTACCGGCTCCCATGAATACGGATAGGCCTCGGAACTTCCACTTCACTCACCCAACAAGAATCCTTAATTTCGAAACGCGGCACAGCCATACCCCTCCCCGGAGATTCCGGCAGCGTTCATACAGGGCCTCAAGGTTCCCGATCGTCGCAAAACAGCGCGCGAGCATGATACCACCATATCAGCGCGGAGTCTTGCACGATCTCCCAATACCCGCAGACGCCTCGAATCTCGAGCCATAACATCCCCCCGTGCGCCGAGGCTCTTGGCACGGACTTGTGCATTGAAATACTTGTTCGCCAAATGCTTCTCGTACAGGAAGAACGGCAGGTCCCGCTGCTCGCCATATACGCGGGCCGAGTCCAAGACAGGCCGATGGATACCACACGGTTCGTGCTATCCTGGGTCTCGGCATAGTAGTGCTCCATTATACCCGTATCAGTGAAGTCCGTGGTCGGGTGCAAGACGGGGTACATGGCACACTCGATACCTTTCATGACCACAAAGAGGTCGTAGGAGGACAGATTCAAGGAGCTGCGGTTCTCGATACGGATCCTCAGGAGAGTCAGAAAGCTACTGTCATACTTGGTATGCGCCCTATTCCGATGAATAGTTGTTGATTGTATTGTTTTTGTTATTTTGTTTGCCAGCCTTTTTGTTTTTTGTTTTTGTGTTTTATGGTTTGTTTGTTTTTTGTTAGTCAATCTCGTGGTCGTCGACGTCGCCGTCGCTCTCGTCGTCGCCGTCGTCGTCGTCGTCGTCGTCGTCGTCGTCGTCGTCGCCGTCGTCGTCGCCGTCGCTCTCGTCGTCGTCGTCGTCGTCGTCGTCGTCGGCGGAGGAGGATCCTCTGTTCCGTCAGAAAGACGCGGTAATACTTGCTGTGCTCCCTCAAAAAATGAAATGCAGCCTTGCACCGGACGGTAGGCATACTCGCTTCGCAGACCAGGTCCTTCTTGAAGTACGCGCGCGAGAGGCCCACCTTCTTCCAGTTGAACTGGTGCGCAGCGCCATACCTCTCTTGCTGTACTGAGGTCCTCAAGACGACGATGCTCAGAGCACGACATTCGTCCACGGTCATCTCGTGCATACAGGGTCCAGTGCTGTGGTCCAGCGAAAACTCCCCAAACGAGTATCGAGGCCAGGTGATACACTCCTTTGCCTCGTAGCCCGACTTCGTCGCCAAGGGGATCCTATACAGCTCCGACGTCTTTGCAACCTTGAGGGCCTGCCCATGGTTCTGCATACGGCGGTTGAACTTCTCGAGAGGAGTCTCTTTACCAGAACAGCAAGGGCAGCTGGCAACCACAGGCGTGTACATGCCTGGCTTATACCACCATCTCGAAGATATACCAACGTGGCCACAGGCGTGCACCACCGGGTCCTGCGGTACTTGCCGACGATACGCCGCCAGCATGTCTGGTTGTTCCGACGTGCTACGATCCTGATATACACGGTTCGAGAAATACTCGTCATTGAAGAAGAACGAACCGCAGGCCTCGCAAGCGGACCAACTCCCGTAGCACACCCTAAACGCAAAATCTGTCAGATTATACTGCTTCTTGTAGGTGGCTTGGATACTGGTGAGTAATGACATGGACCAAGACTGTCGCTGAAATACCTCCTGGCACTTTATCATGGCATACGCAGCAATAAGACAAGCGTCCGCCGCCATTTTCGGGAATACTATGCAACGGTCAGCTGTCGCCACGCTGCGAGCTCTCGCATACCAGCCGTGCTCTTTGTCGGAGATACACGCGTGTGCAGTCCTCGGCAGCACCTGGCCCTGGAAGGTCTTCTCGTAGGCCTCCACCACGGGACCTGGCAGCACATCCTTGCATACGAAGGCATCTGGATACTCGAGTGCCAACTTGGCATGCCGTTCGTGGGCACCAAAAAATACCGATAGATTGTGCAAAGGCACCAACTCTTCCGCCACCCCCAAGCGCTGACATAAGGATACACGCACAGCCTCCAAACCAGATCTAGCCCGGGCGCGCAGGGGGCGCGAAGCAACCTCCCAGTTGTGGCCGAGCTTGCTATCCAGAGAAACCAAGGAATACAAGAACTCCCACTCCTGTTGCTCTAGGTGGTCGCTGGTCCAGTATTCGCCACGTTGCTCGCGATAGCGACGATGCGCTACGAGCCGCTGCGTGGCCCTGCAATCCACGAGATACTGCGCCAGTAACTGCTTTTTCACCTCCTCGGCCGAGACGCCCTTCTGCAGCTGCTCCAAGACATACTCCCCGCAATCGTGGCGGTGTATATCCTCAGCATTCTCCAGTAGTGCCAGCTGCTGGGAGGGCGCCTTCAGCCACACCTCCAGGCCCTTCCAACCTGCAAATACCCCGGTCTCCGCGCGATACTTGTCCACCAGCGCTCGCCCCCTCAAGCCTTCTACGAAATACCAGTGCTGGAGGTCCCTGCGCGACAACGCGTAGACGGCGCAATTGCCATGTTTGGCACCGTCTCCGAGTCGATACTTGCAAAGCCACTCTCGCAGGGCATATGGACCCGCCTCATACCCCCAGGCCTTCAGACGCACCTGCATATTCTGGTAAGTGAGGCCAAGGCCCAAGTCGGAGACCTGCTCTCGATACCGCTTGCCGCATGCCGCCTCTACAGCATCCCCCGTCAGCAGCTTTATACAAACCACTTCTGTGGAGGAAGAAGCTGCCGTGGCCTGCTGCTTCGATACGGGCTCCTCCCAGTCGACCGCGGCAGGCCGCTTGGCCACGCGGGCAGATCCGGCGGCGGCTGGCCGTTTCAATACCCCGCCTGCGACCTGCGCCGCCGGGCGCTTCAATACACGCCTGGTGACGGCCTGGGCGGATGAAGCCGTCGCCTGCACTGAAGAGCTCACCGACGCATACGCATCGCACCACTGTCTCAACACTCCTCGGGACACCAAGACAGCTTTCCGTCGCATACGCAACACGGTATGCAAGGTGTGGTACTTCAGCCCTGGATATACCGCGCGCATGTGGTCACCAAGTGCCGCGTCGAGCTTTTCAGCCGTGTCATACTGCAAAGGTCCAGAGTCAGGGCGATACTTCACGTACCATTGCCTCAAAACCATACCGCTGACAGCGACGGGAGGATCGCTCTCCGAGAGAAGCTGCGAGAGGACCTCCGCGGCGGCCTCGTCGGCGAAGCTCCCCCGATACTGATTGAGTCGAAGACGCTGGCCTATATATACTATAACAAACAGTTAACGAAGCATTTATAAATCGGATTAAACAACAATTTGCAAATTATGTTTTTTTCAGACTAACTGTCTGCCTACACATTCCTCCACAGCTTGGGCAGTGTTCAATGCCCCCTTGGCGCCCCACTCCGTGCTGAGCCACTTCTGGCATACCCTGGCGTCAGCAGATACAGATAAATGTCCCAGGAGCCACTGCTTCAACACGGCCCCGTCAGTAGTCCCCTCGGGCATGTCTTTGCGAATACGTTCTCCATACCAGGTCTCCAGATGGCCAGCGTTCTGCACTTTGACAAGCGTCTCTGTGGAAGAATACTGCAGTAGCCACATCTTTGCGACCTGATCTGTCACATACAGTGGTGGATCCAACTGTCGGAGCGCCCCGCATAATTTGAAAGGTGTATTATACTCGATGCCCAGGTGGCGGATGGCAGAACCGTGCTGCCCCTCCAGCTCCTGGGCGCTAGAAATACTAACCTTGCCAGGCACAACCCGATATTTGCCCACCAAGTCTTGCACGCCTGGTGACTGACCTGGATACCCTTTGCAACGAGCGCCTGATGCAAATAATACGGGCTCTCGCAGTCGGCCAAGGGAGGCCGCGACAGCTCTGGGCCATACTGGTCGTCAAGGGCTTTCGCCGACAAAGCCATGACCCATCCAAGACCACAGGCGATACCTTGATCCGAGATGGCTACGGATGTGACAGTGATCAGTCGGAGGCTTCCTGGGGCCGCTTGGGGTCCTCTTGGGGAAGGGGGGAAGCCTCCTGGCGCCGCTTGGGGTCCTCTTGAGGGGCTTTGGGGGGCTTCTTGGAAGCATCTTGGGGCCTCTTGGGGGCTTATTGGGTCCTCACGGCGGGCTCTTGGGGCCTCTTGAAGGCCCTCTGGGGCAACCTATGGCGCAACCAGTAGGGGGGCGTTTTATTCTCAGCGGCCGAGGGCACAAACCATAAAACACAAAAACAAAAAAAAAAAAGGCTAGCAAACAAAATAACAAAAACAATACAATCAACAACTATTCATTGGAATAGGGCGCATACCAAGTATGACAGTAGCTTTCTGACTCTCCTGAGGATCCGTATCGAGAACCGCAGCTCCTTGAATCTGTCCTCCTACGACCTCTTTGTGGTCATGAAAGGCATCGAGTGTGCCATGTACCCCGTCTTGTACCCGACCACGGACTTCACTGATACGGGTATAATGGAGCACTACTATGCCGAGACCCAGGATAGCACGAACCGTGTGGTATCCATCGGCCTGTCTTGGACTCGGAAGGTGTTGTCCAGTGCCCGCGTATATGGCGAGCAGCGGGACCTGCCGTTCTTCCTGTACGAGAAGCATTTGGCGAACAAGTATTTCAATGCACAAGTCCGTGCCAAGAGCCTCGGCGTCACGGGGGATGTTATGGCTCGAGATTCGCAGGCGTCTGCGGGGTATTGGGAGATCGTGCAAGACTCCCTCGCTGATCTGGTGCGTATCATGCTCGTGCGCTGTTACGACGAGAAGAATGAGGCCCTGTATCAACACTGCCGGAATCTCCGGGGACAGGTATGGCTGTGCGCGTTTCCGAATCTGTTCATCACCATCGCCCCCGCGGAGTGGAAGTTCCCGAGGCCGTATTTCATGGAGCCGTACCTGCGCTGTATTTTTGCTGGTGCCTATATGATGTCACTCCACATGTACTTCCTCGTTCGCTGTATCTGGATGTTCTTGGCGAACCGCTGGGGCCACAGGTTCGTCTTCTTGTATAACAAAATTCCAGGAATTGTATTGCGAGTTTTCATGTGTGTCATATGTATCATGTACCCCATGCATCACATATAACAACTGGATGTGTTCGAAAATTTGCCCCAACAATGTGACCAACTCTTCTGCGAGTTTGTCGCATGTGTATCATGCGCATCATGTACCATATGTATCATGTCACAACAGTGTGCCAAAATAAATAACAGTGTCCAGGTACTTCATCGTTTACGAGTGGTGTATGAAGACCGAGTACCAAGGCCGTGGCACCCCGCACTGGCACATCTGCGCGTGGGTTGTTTGCTTTGGGCTGTTGCAGTATCTCCAGGGGCGCACCGGGACGGCTGTCGTGTCGGCATTCGTCAAGTTCCTCTCGCTTGTATTCTGCGCCGAGATAGATGTTCAGATAGGCAACGGCCGGCTCAACTACATTTCAGGGTATGTCGCGAAGGACCACGATGCCGACGACGTCGGGCTCGGCGAGTATGTGCAGAAGAATGCGAACAGCTCCTGGCTGACCGCGTATCGCTTGCTCAGCAAGAGCAGCCCGTGCTTGCCGGAAGTGGCGATCCGTATGGCGCAACTGTCGGAATTTGAGCGGTCCTACTCCCATGTTTTGCTGTATCCACCGCTGCCTGCAGCCATGGTGAATTATGACGGGCGGCAAGGCAACTTTTCCTCGAGGATGTATGGCTTTTATCTTCAGGAGAAGAGGGAGCAGCTGGTCGCAGGGACTCCCGTATCGGAGAGTTTCTTGGTATGGCACCGTGGCAGGGAGTATGACACCTCGAACCACTGCGCACAGTTCCGTGGCGGCAGACATCATCAAAGGTATGAACCTACGCAAGTGGTCGCCTGCAGGTACTGGTACGAGCTGACGGACGGGTATTGGGGCCAGCATTCACTGACTGTGCTGCCACATGTATACGCTGCACAATTACTCCCTCGGACGTTCAAACACCTGGACAGTATGAAGAATTTCGTGGGCATGATCGAGTATCTCATGTCCTGGAAGTGGTCGGGCTCTGTTGATACCGTGGAGACGTCGTGTGATCTGAAGTTCCATACTCATGCGCTTCCGATGCGAGTGGGTGATGACGGCCAGATACTTACATTCGGCTCTGAGTATACTGCCGGAGGCCCTGTATTTGCCAATGACAGGGCAGCATTCGAGTACCTGCTCTCGCTGGCCCGACGCGATCTGCAATTTCGCGGTATGCGCGATGAGCGTGTCGGCTGCTTCGAGCAGAAGCAACACGCGAATTTTCTGTTGTATATGCGTGTTGCTCAATGCGATAACGAGCCAGAGTACGAGTGCCTTCGGCAGGAGTGGGATACCTTGAACAGGCCGAAGTATCAGCAGCGCACGTGGAGCCCAGAGCAGGCTGACGCCATCGAACGGGTCAAGAAGGGTGAATCGCTGGAGGACGAGGAGGAGAAGCAGAACAGTAAGCGTTTCTTGTATATCTCTGGACCGCCCGGCAGTGGGAAGACGGCAGTATTGTTGGAGCTGGCCATTTGGGCATGTGAGTCTCTTCAGGTCTTGATCGTGTGCCCCACGGGGTATCTCGTGCACCAGTACAAGTCAAAGCTGCCGGACAGACCTGGTATTGAGAATATCCGAGTGGACACGATACAAGGAGTCTTGAAGTATAAGAGGGCCGGGAAGGACGGCAAGGTCCGCTGGGCTCCACCCTCGGCTTTGAGAAGTATTGATTTGATTCTTTGCGATGAAGGCAGCCAGTATGAAGACCAGGAATGGATGCGTTTTTTTTGCCTCGGTGCGGGAGCAGCCGCACAAACCCTTCACTGGTATCGTCGCCGATTTTAAGCAGTTGCAGCCAGTATTGAGCGGGGGCCAGTGCGAGAACTTCTGCAACCAAATGGACAAGGTTGATTTGAAGACCGTGTATCGCACCGCAGACAAGCAGCACTTGGTTTTCCTGAATCGTATACGCGAGGCTCAGCCAGATCGAGCGTGTTTGACGGAGTATTTTGGCGACCGCCATTGGCATCATGAGTCTTTGGAGGCTTGTGTTGAGCGCGGTATGGCGTTGGCGTCGGAGAAAGGCCATCCGTTTTCTTGGCTCACGTGTACGAACGCAGGCTCGTCCGAGGTATGCAGAGCGGCTCTGGCATTACTCGGCATCACTGAGGCCGATCTGCAAAAGGGTGGGTATTGCGACCCGACCACGAAGTCCGACTTACGTATTTTGGCCAGACCTGGTATCGTCATTCGCCTCAGTCGGAACTTCGACAAGCAGCGAGGCTTTGTGAATGGGGCGTTGGCCACGGTATGCGAGTCGCTTCGTGGAAACTCCGTGTTTACAGCCAGGCTGGTGGGCACGGGAAACATGGTATTGGTGCACCCCATCGAGGAGAATGGGGAGGTCTTCCTGCCCTGCTGCTACGGGTATGCGACCACGGTGCGTCGAGCCCAGGGTGCGGATCTCTTTCACGGCTGTATTTACTTCGAGCAGAAGAAGAGAGTGGCTACGAGAGGGTATGGCTACGTTGCCTGCAGCCGCTTTAAGTCTCGCGAGGGCTGTTATGTATTCGGCAAGGTCCGCCGCAGTGACTTCCTCCCGGCTGGGCCTGAGCAGGCTGGCGAGGTGCTGGAGCGCGGCTACGACTCGGTATCGTCATCTGACGACGAGGGGAAAGGCCTCGAGTATGCCTGCGCAGATCAAGGGGAGTATGACGCGGACCCTGTTGTGTCCATGGACATGGGCAACAATCTCGTGGACTTCCTTGTGAGCGCAGAGGATACGGCAGATGTATCCAAGACCGGCTGCCAACGTATCCTTGCAGACTTTGCTGCAGGTGCCGCTGCGGAGGCTGCCGATGCGCCAGTGTATGAGGAGATGGGCGTATGCAGTGAGCTCCCAGTGAGGGAGGCAGAGTGGGGCGAAAATGGTGAGCTGCTCGTCTACGGCGGCACGGCCACGCCGGAATGATGTATGACGTATGGCGACGGGGACAAACAAAACAAACGTACACACGCGCATGTGGCCATGTCGGCCTAGTACCATATCTAATGTATGTATCCGGGCCCGCATGTGACCAACTGTTGTCTTTGGCGCATGCCTTTCATACGTATCACGTGCAATATGTATTATACGTAAGCTGTGCATGTGGGTCAATATGTGCCCCAAAAATGTGACCAACTTTTGTCTCTGTCCCATGTCTCTTATACGTATCTTGTGCAATGTGTAATTATATAACAACTGCATGTGGGACAAAATTTGCCCCAAAAATGTGACCAAATTTTCTTTGTCTTCTGTTCTCTTACGTATCATGTGCAATATGTATCATACGTAACAACGGCATGTGTGGCAAAATTTGCCCCAAAAATGTGACCAACTTTTGTCTCTGTCTCATGGCTGTCTTTTTCTTGTGCAATGTGTACTTATGTAACAACTGCACGTGGGACAAAATTTGCCCCAAAAATGTGACCAACGTTTCTCTGTCTTCTGTCTCTCATACATATCATGCGCAATACGTATCATACGTAACAACTGCATGTGTGGCAAATGCCTCCAAAATGTGACCAACTTTTGCTTCTGTCTCATGGCTGTCATACGTATCTTGTGCAATACGTATTATGTAACAACCGCGTGTGTGACAAAATTTGCCCCAAAAATGTGACCAACTTTTCTCTGTGTCCTGTCTCTCATACGTCTCATGAACACTATGTATCATACGTACGAAAGGCAGGTGTGGCAACATTTGCTCCAAAAAAGTGACCAACTTCTGTCTCTGTGTCATGGCTGCCATACCTTGTGCAATGTGTACTCATGTAACAACTGCACGTGGGACGAAACTTGCCCCAAAAATGTGACCAACTTTCTTTGTCTCATGATCTCATACGTATCATGTGCAGTATGTGTCATACGGAACAATTGCATGTGTGGCAAAATTTGCCCCAAAAATGTGACCAACTTTCGTCTCTCTCTCATGGCTGTCTTTTGCTTGTGCAATGTGTATTATGTAACAGAGAAAAATCTGCCCCAAAAATGTGACCAACTCTTTGTCTCCGCGTTCATCTGTCTCACGTGCAATATGTATTATACGTAACCACTGCCTGTGGGTCAAAATATGCGTCAAAAATGTGACCAACTGTTGTCTCCTGTCACATGCCTATCATACTTATCATGCGCACAAAGTGTTATATGTAACAACTGCATGCGTATCATACCTATCATACCCTGAGCATACATACTCTACGTATCTTGGGGCCACCAAAGGCTTTCTTGGGGCCACCATTTTCCCGGGGCCATCACGTTCTGCTTCATAGGCGGCTGTCTTGGGACCATCTGTGCTGGGGCCACATAGGCTGTCTTGGGGCCTGTTCGGGCTGAGCTGTTCTGCACGGCTGCGCCTCGCCGAGGGCTTGCCGACGGCCCATGACTTCACGCTGTCGTCAGCATCTTCTGTATCCGTAGCCAGTAGGCCCTCAGAGATACTTCTTATTGCCTTCAGGTTTTGCTACAGTATCCGAGGTTCCGCGTATTCGCGAGCCATGCTTGCCTCCCCTTCTCTGTATGACTGGGGCGCTGCGCAGGCTCTTGTATGGCGCAATGAGGTGGGCGAGGTATTTCCTGGATTGCATCGCCCCTATGGTATCATCGTTGTCGACTCGGGGGCTTTCGTATACGGCGACGAGCACTGGTCGGTGTATATGCAGGATGTGCTCCAAGCGGTGTATGAGAATACTGGCCAGCGCTGTATCCTTGTGGCTCGCGGTGGCGCATCGTTCAACCATTGGGATGTATCCCGCACGTATCAGCATGCATTTCAGTGTATCAAGGAGCGCTGCGAGGCGCCGCTGTTCATGGCATGGGTATCCCTTGGGAATGACCTGTATCCGCCTCGGGCCGACATGCGGAAGTATGAGGCCGGGGTACTCGCCGCGGTATCGTCACTTCTCACACAGGCTTTCGCGTATTGCCCTCAGCATTGCTTCCTGTATGGTGCTTCCAGTGAGGTGTGGCAGTATGCCAAGCACTTTGACTCCGCGGAGTGTCGCGAGTATGATCGCCTCGTCGGCGTTGTATGCGGACACATTCTGGCTTGCCGCAGCACGTATCCGGGGCTCGATGCCCGGACCGGTGCAGAGCTCCTGCATGGAGTCGAGCTTGCCGACCGTATTGGCCACATCTCTTCCGGCAGTATCGGCATGCTGCGCCACTTCTACACAGAAATTGTGCAGTGGGGTATGATGTCGGGTATGAGCCGCTCGCGTCTGTGAACTGGTTTCCTTGTGTACTCAAAGAAAAAAATCGCATGTCCCTGAGATGGTCCCAAGAGCGCCCCAAGGCTCCCAAGAGCGCCCCCGAGGCGATGACTCCGAGAGGTATTCACGGGGTCCCTGGCTCTTCTCCTCGTTCTTATCCTCCTCCTCCTCTTCCTCGTCCTCCTCCTCAGCCTTCTCTTAATTCTCCTCCTCCTCTCATCGTCCTCCTCCTCCTCCTCCTCCTCCTCCTCCCCTCATCCTCACCATCACCATCACCACCATCACCAACACCCTCACCATCACCTCCATCATCATCATCACCATCATCATCATCGCCGGAATGATCTATGACGTATGGTGCCGGACTTTTGCCTCTGTGTCATGGCTGTCATACGTAAGAGCTGCAAGTGTGGCACAATCTGCCCCAAAAATGTGACCAACTTTTGCCTCTGTGTCATGGCTGTCATACGTATCTTGTGCAATACGTAAATACGAAACAACTGCATGTGGGACAAAATTTGCCCCAAAAATGTGACCAACTTTTCCCTGTCTTCTGTCTCTCATACGTATCATGTGCAATATGTATCATATGTAAGAACTGCATGTGTGATCAAATTTGCCCCACAAATGTGACCAACTCTTCTCTGTCTTCTTTCTCTCATACGTATCATGTGCAATATGTATCATACGTAAGAACTGCATGTGTGGCAAAATTTGCCCCAAAAATGTGACCAACTTTTGTCTCTGTCTCATGGCTGTCATAATCATGCGCGATATGTAATTTTGTGACAACTGCATGTGTGACCAAATTTGCCCGAAAAATGCGACCAACTTTTCTCTGTCCTCTGTCTCTCATACGTATCATGTGCCATATGAAGAAACTGCTTGTGTGGCAAAATCTGCCCCAAAAATGTGACCAACTCTTGTCTCTGTGTCATGGCTGTCATAAGTATCATGTGCCATGTGTATGATATGTAACAACTGCATGTGTGACCACATTTGCCCCAAAAATGTGACCAACTTTCCTCTGGCTTCTGTCTCTCATATGTGTCATGTGCAATATGTATCATACGTAAGAACTACAAGTGTGGCAAAATCTGCCCCAAAAATGTGACCAACGTTTGCCTCTTTGTCATGGCTGTCATACGTATGTTGTGCAATGCGTAAATAGGAAACAACATGTGGGACAAAATTTGCCCCAAAAATGTGACCAACTTTTCCCTGTCTTCTGTCTCTCATACTCATGTGCAATGTGTATCATATGTAAGAACTGCACGTGTGGCAAAATTTGCCCCAACAATGTGACCAACTTTTGTCTCTGTCTCATGGCTGTCATACGTATCATGTGCACTATGTAATTATGTGACAACTGCATGTGTGACCAATAGCCCAAACATGTGACCAACTCTGTCTTCTGTCTCTCATACGTATCATGTGCCATATGTAAGAACTGCGTGTGTGGCAAAATGTGCCCCAAAAATGTGACCAACTTTTGTCTCTGTGTCATGGCTGTCATAAGTATCTTGTGCAATACGTAATTATGAAACAACTGCATGTTTGACCAAAGTTGCCCCACAAAATGTGACCAACTTTCCTCTGGCTTCTTTCTGTCATACGTATCATGTGCAATATGTATCATACGTAAGTACTGCATGTGTGGCAAAATTTGCCCCAAAAATGTGACCAACTTTTGTCTCTGTCTCATGGCTGTCATACGTATCATGTGCAAAATGTAATTATGTGACAACTGCATATGTGACCAATTTTGCCCCAAAAATGTGACCAACTTTTCTTTGTCTTCTGTCTCTCATACGTATCATGTGTCATATGCAGGAACTGCGTGTGTGGCAAAATCTGCCCCAACACGGTGACCAACTTTTGTCTCTGTGTCATGGCTGTCATACGTATCTTGTGCAATGCGTAAATATGAAACAACTGCAACTGCCATCATCCACATCAGCATCATCATCATCATCATCACCATCATCATCATTACGAGCAGCATCATCATCGTCATGTCTGTGCGTGTGTGCGTTGCTCATAGGCACTTTGGCTCAAGAGGGGGGTATTCTTGGCCACGTATTGCCTTGGCATGCAGTCCGCAGGGTATCTGTTCGTGCTGTCCTTTGTATTACTGCGTTTCACCAGAGGCCAGGCAGGAGTACCTGTCGTATGTGACTACCTTTTGGATCAGTGGATTGTATTCGTCCAGGACTTCGATTCATTCTGTTGCGGTCTTGTCCGGCACTGCGAGGCTGTATGCAAAGACAGAGGTGGCACGTATTTAGCCCATCGGGAAGGTTTGCACATCGCGTATTCTGGTCTGAATTTTATTCGCACTCTGCGCAGGGCTCGTATACGACGGCGCCTAGTTGCATTTGCGGAGAAGTGGTCGCACGTAGTATCGGGGCTTCTGCGTCCCCGTGTCAAGGGCGTCTCGGTCACGAGCGCTGACATCATGGCCATGGGGGACAGTATCCCGGACTATGTGGCCGTGGCCGTTCAGAAGAACCAGGTGAAGATGGCAGGTAAGTATAACAGCATGGACTGTATGCGGCGTTTTGTTACCATTCTTGAGTTTTCCATGGGCTGCACGCCAACGGAGTATACCGAGGAGCTGCATCAGTGGTTTCTGAAGCGGCAGTGTGGGAAGTGGAGACGCCATGCTGCGGCGGAGCTCGCGTATTTTGGTGTGCTTTCCTGCGACAGTATGACCACGGCATTGGGGCGTATGAGGAGGGCTCTGAACACCGCGTCTCAAGTGAGCGTCGCGACCATGTATGTATTGTTCTGCGAGACGCGGCAGGCTATCAACACGTATTCGCTGCATGGTCTTTGGTACCTCATGGAGGTGTATGACAAGAGCAAGTCTGGGCGGGAAAACGTTTCGCGTATCCGAAATGGGCTGGCATATAGTGTATCGACGCTTTGTCACACAATTCAGGTTTTGGAGGGGATCCGCAGCTGTGTGGGTGTATCACTCGCTGTGCTGCGGAAGTTACCCTGCAAGCGCGCTGGCGGACCTTTGGAGGTGGCGTATCAGTTGGGTCGCCGCCGTCTGTGTCCCAAGGTGGAATTGGACGGTATTCCAGAGTTCCGCGTGCTGGCGAGTTCTCTGAGCGTTGTGACTCAGAAGGTCCAGACGTATGCGAGGCTGCATACACAGCAGTATCGCGGTTTGGTCAAGGCCGCAAAGGGTCTGGGTATCAAGTACGGGAAGTCGCATACTGTGAAGAAGCTCGCTGCGCTTGTGAAGCGAGGTATGCAGAAGCCTTCAGGCACGGGGGCGCGGAAGAGGAGTTACGAGGAGCTGGTGTCCGCAGTGCACGCTCGCGGCGCCAGCGAGTATCAAAGCATGAAAATTCAGGGTAGGTGGGTCACCAGACGTGTATCCAAAGTCAAGTTGGAAGCGTTGCTGTCTGAACCTTGAGGGCGGCGTTCATTTGTATAGTTGCATGTTGTCTGACGCAGGGGTCCACCAGAACTGTATGAAACAAGAGCATACACCAGTAATGACATACACATACACATACACACACACATGTAAACATACTAGTCCGACGCGCGTAGCCATGCCTCTACACGCACACGTGCACATACACAGTCACATACACCTCTATACATATATGTATACATATGTAGATATACTCGTACGTCAACTTTGCCCCAAAAATGTGACCAACTGTTGTGTCTGTCTCAGGTCTCTCACACGTATCATGTGCAATATGTATTATACGTAACCACTGCGTGTGTGGCAAAACTTGCCCCAAAAATTTGACCAACTGTGGTCTCTGTCGCATGTGTATCATACGGATGATTTGCCATACGTATCATATGTAGCATGCTGTCCGTCGTACGTATCATGTGCAATACGTATCCAAAAACTGCATGTGTGCCAGTAGTGCCATGTGTGCCAGTAGTAGGTATCCGGTTTCAAACTGCAGCCATATATTCCCAAAGTCGGCACGGCTGCACCAGGCTTCCCACTCGGAAGTGTATTCCCCGCGGTTCCGTATGACACTCGACCACTGCCCAAACTTCGCCCTGGCCGGGGCTGCGGCGCCGACGGGCGCCCCGGCCTCCGTGGAGAAGCCGAAGGACCAGAAGAAGCGGGAGTGGCTGAAGGTATACGAGACGTTGCCCGCGCAGTTGCTCAACGTGTATGGGCCTTCGAAGTTCGCGAAGTTGAAGGGCGCGCAGGTATGGGCCCAGATGCAGGAGCCGCTGAAGAGCGGGGCCGTATGGATGTCGGAGATGTGCAGCAAGGAGCCGGAGCGGAGGGGTGTCGGTATTAACCGTTTCATTCACGCGATGAAGACCTTCTGCGAGTATCAAAAGGATCCCTCGGTTATGGCGCACAACAAGGCGGTATTGAAGGAGCAGATGTATAACGATCTGTACAAAGGGATTGAGGAGATCCTCCCGGCCTTGCAGTATTGTTTGGCACCCAAGAAGCAGCCTGAGAAGAAGGGTGCTGCTCTCCTCCGTGCGAGCGGTGCGGACGAGGCGGTGCAGGGGACCGCGAAGACGGGGCCGGAGTTGGACAAGTATGCGAAGCAGGTCTATGACTGGCTGGACAAGACTAAACTGTCGCGAGTTCGTATGATGGCCAATTGGCAGAGTTGCGGGGGGTTGGCCTTTGTGGCTCAGTGCCACCATCGGGCGACCACCTGCTTCAGGTATCACGGCAACAGCTTTCACGGAGCTGGTCCAGCGCAGCAAGAGGTATCACTTCAAGAGTTCCAGGCCGCTGTGAAGCTCCGCCACTCGGTCGGCCACAACGGTATGGACGTGGAGGGGGTGAGCGAGGTCTCCGGCGTCAACGACTTCGGGAAGGCTTCCTGAGGGCACGGTGCATGAGGCGAATCTTCCAGAGTCGTGCGTGCACGCTGGGGAGGCAGGTGCTGCATGCATTTAGACCAGAGTATCTCTTTTCTGCACCTCGGGCGTATATATATGAAGTTGGGAGTGGCAAAAAAAACACAAAAACGTGAACACCTGGTTCGGGGGTCTATGCTCTCGCGTCCCTGGTGGCACAGTGGGCTGCCGCTCCCAGGTGGCATCGTGGGCTGCCGGCGACGGCGACGGCGACGGCGACGGCGACGGCGACGCAGACGGCGACGGCGAGGGTGACGGCGACGGCGGCGACGGCGACGGCGACGGCGACGGTGACGGATCCCAGCCTCAGCCTCAGCCTCGGCCTGCCTCGGCAACAGCCTGCCTCAGCGTCGGCGTCAGCCTACCCCAGCCTCAGCCTGCATCAGCCTCGGCCTCGGCCTCAGAGTGCTTCAGCTTCCTCTTCAGCTTCAGCCCCAGCCTCAGCCTCGGCCTCAGCCTGCCTCAGCGCCAAAAGTTGCCCCAATAATGTGACCAACTGGCTGCTGTCTTGGGGCCACCACAGGCTGTCTTGGGGCCACCATGGGCTGTCTTGGGGCCGTCATATGCTTTCTTGGGGTCACCATCGGCTGTCTTGGGGCCATCAAAGGCTGTCTTGGGGTCACCATGGGCTTTCTTGGGGCCACCATTTTCCTGGGGGGGGGGGGGGCCTCCCAGGGCCCAATGGTTTTTATGTATTCTCTTTAGGCCTTTGGCCCGAGCCGCCAGACCTATCTGGGGATCTTGGGGGGCCTCCCAGGGCCCTGTTGTTATGTATTCTCTTTAGGCCTTCGGCCCGAGCCGCAAGACCTGTCTGGGGATCTTGGGGGGGGCCTCCCAGGGCTCAATGGTTTTACGTATTCTCTTAATGCCTTCGGCCCGAGCCGTCTTCCCTGGGCACTTCGGCCCGGGCCGCCGTTACATGGGGATCTAGGGGGGGAATCCATGAGGCCCGGGGCAAAAAAAAAAAAACATGATGTCGGTATGCCTGCCTTGGTCGCATGTGCGGCGGCGGACGTCGCACGAATGGCACTTTGGCACATGTATGTGGTTCGTTTCAGTTCGTATGGGCTTGGCCACTTTGCCACATCAACATTCGCATGTATGCCGCAGCCATTTGTGCTCAAGGTGCATTTGCGTATCTTCGCATTTACGTATTTGCGTATCTTCGTATTCACGTATCTTCCATCTTACGTATCTCCTTTGTCATGGACGGAGATCTGGGACGCCGCCGACGGTATACTCCATCGCAACAGCAGGTCGCCCAGCGTATGGGGGACTGGAACGTCCCACGCCGGCGCGAGAATCGCTGTATTCGTATGGCTTAAGATGCTTGCCGAGAGCAGATGGTTCCTACGGTATCTACTTCCCCGCGGTGTGGAATGGAGTCATGGGTGTATGCCTCTGCGTATCAACGGCTGCGTCCACGCGAGTATCGAAGGCCAACTCGGAGGTCGACGAGAACATGAAGCGTAGGGGCGGAATCGAGACGCCTGAGTGGTTCGCGTTCGACGTCTTCTTCTAACGCGAACCTCGTTTCGGGAACTCCACGGCTTTCGAGATCCAGAGGGCGGGTACTGCACGCTCGCGTAATGTGCTGGAGCAGCTATCGCCACGCCGGCTACGTGACTGGACACGCGACGTATCTGCCGGCACGGCGAGTGGATGTATGCCGGCCTTCGCAGGATCTTGGATCGACTTCGTATTCGCGTTCGCGCCGAGGTCGTATCGGGGCTTTCGTATAGGGCCTTGATGAGCTTGGACGTATTCATCGCCATTCACGCGCCATCCATGGGGCATGAGCCGCAGGGTATGGCACTGTGGGTTGCCGCGGGCGAGCCCGGGTATACCCGACACAGACCAATGGTGGCACCAGGACGTATACCGGGACCGTGGGTCCAGTCGCACGCATGGGAATCTTAATGCGGATTCGTAGGAACCTCGGTATCACGGTGCAGGTCCCGGCGCTTGGGCGGTATTTCCTCTCGCAGCCACGGGCCCGGCATCCGCGTGCAGGCGTATGAGCATCGTGCTCGGACACATCCCTGATGTCGCCATTGCGACGCGTATGGCCTCCGTGCTGCCACCTGTCCAGCCTCAGGCATCGCCGCGGATTGGCGCCATCACGGACGGGACCCAGGAGGAGGAGCCTTCGCGTCTGTAGGCTGTATGCCGTTGGCCGCTCATGACAGTATGAATGCCGTTCCGTATGCCGCATGCCCTTGGCCGCTCATGACAGTATGAGTGCGCTCTGGCAGTGTGCTCCCTGTTCCCCCGCCGGCACTGTTCGCCGAGGCTGGCGAATAGCAAAAGAATTATGGCAGCCTCGGGACAACCATCGGAACAACCATCGGGACAACCAGCGGGACAATCATCGGGACAGTCATCGGGACAACGATCGGGACAAGCACAACCATCAGGACAACCATCGGGACAATCATCGGGACACCGATCGGGACAACCACAACCATCAGGACAACCATCGGGACAACCATCGAGACAACCATCGGGAAAACCATATCGTCTCTCTCTCTCTCTCTCTCTCTCTCTCTCTTGTGTATTCCCACATCCCTCAGGAATTTGCCCTAAAGATGTGATCAACCATCTTGTGCGTACGTACCATGATCATGTGTACCATGTACCCTACGGGTCATATGCAACTGATGCCTTTGCGTATGACCCGTAGGGTACATGGTACACATGATCATGGTACGTACGCACAAGATGGTTGATCACATCTTTAGGGCAAATTCCTGAGGGATGTGGGAATACACAAGAGAGAGAGAGAGACGATATGGTTTTCCCGATGGTTGTCTCGATGGTTGTCCCGATGGTTGTCCTGATGATCGTGGTTGTCCCGATCGTCGTCCCCATGGTTGTCCCGATAGGTGTCCTGATGGTTATGGTTGTCCCGATCGTTGTCCACATGATTGTCCCGCTGGTTGTCCCGATGGTTGTTCGGATGGTTGTCCCGATGGTTGTCCCGATGGTTGTCGCGATGCTGCCATACTTTCTTTTTCTATCGCCCAGCCTCGGCGAACAGTGCCGGCGGGGGAACAGGGAGCATACTGCCAGAGCGCACTCATACTGTCATGAGCGGCCAAGGGCATGCGGCATACGGAACGGCACTCTTACTGTCATGAGCGGCCAACGGCATACAGCCTACAGACGCGAAGGCTCCTCCTCCTGGGTCCCGTCCGTGATGGCGCCAATCCGCGGCGATTCCTGAGGCTGGACAGGTGGCAGCACGGAGGCCATACGCGTCGCAATGGCGACATCAGGGATGTGTCCGAGCACGATGCTCATACGCCTGCTCGCGGATGCCGGGCCCGTGGCTGCGAGAGGAAATACCGCCAAGACGCCCGGGACCTGCACCGTGATACCGAGGTCCAGTCGGTAGTCCATTAGATTCCCATGCGGCGACTGGCCCCGCGGTCGGTATACGTCCTGGTGCCACCATTGGTCCTGTGTCGGGTATACCCCGGGCTCGCCCGCGGCAACCCACAGTGCCATACCCTGCGGCTCATACCCCATGGATGGCGCGTGAATGGCGATGAATACGTCCAAGCTCATCAAGGCCCTATACGAAAGCCCCGATACGACCTCGGCGTGAACGCGAATACGAAGTCGATCCAAGATCCTGCGATGGCCGGCATACATCCACTCGCCGTGCCGGACGAATACGTCGCGTGTCCAGTCACGTATGCCGGCGGTGGCGCTGAGCTGCTCGAGCACATACGCGAGCGTGCCCAGTACCCGCCCTTCTGGATCTCGAAAGCCGTGGAGGTTCCCGAATACGAGGTTCGCGTAGAAGAGACGTCGAACGCGAACCACTCAGGCGTCTCGATACCGCCCCTACGCTTCATGTTCTCGTCGACCTCCGAGTTGGCCTTCGATACTCGCGTGGACGCAGCCGTTGATACGCAGAGGCATACACCCATGACTCCATTCCACACCGCGGGGAAGTAGATACCCGTAGCGAACCATCTGCTCTCGGCAAGCATCTTCAGCCATACGAATACAGCATTCTCGCCGCCGCGTGGGACGTTCCAGTCCCACATACGCTGGGCGACCTGCTGTTGCGATGGAGTATACTCTCCGGCGGCGTCCCAGTCCCCGTCCATGACAAAGGAGATACGTAAGATGGAAGATACGTGAATACGAAGATACGCAAATACGTAAATGCGAAGATACGCAAATGCACCTTCAGCACAAATGGCTGCGGCATACATGCGAATGTTGATGTGGCAAAGTGGCCAAGCCCATACGAACAGAAACGAAACACATACATGTGCCAAAGTGCCGTTCGTGCGACGTCCGCCGCCGCACATGCGACCAAGGCAGGCATACCGACATCATGGTTTTTTTTTGCCCCGGGCCTCATGGATTCCCCCCCTAGATCCCCATGTAACGGCGGCCCGGGCCGAAGTGCCCAGGGGAGACGGCTCGGGCCGAAGACATTAAGAAATACGTAAAACCATTGAGCCCTGGGAGGCCCCCCCCCAAGATCCCCAGACAGGTCTTGCGGCTCGGGCCGAAGGCCTAAAGAGAATACATAACAACAGGGCCCTGGGAGGCCCCCCAAGATCCCCAGATAGGTCTGGCGGCTCGGGCCAAAGGCCTAAAGAGAATACATAAAAACCATTGGGCCCTGGGAGGCCCCCCCCCCCCAGGAAAATGGTGGCCCCAAGAAAGCCCATGGTGACCCCAAGACAGCCTTTGATGGCCCCAAGACAGCCGATGGTGACCCCAAGAAAGCCTATGACGGCCCCAAGACAGCCCATGGTGGCCCCAAGACAGCCTGTGGTGGCCCCAAGACAGCAGCCAGTTGGTCACATTATTGGGGCAACTTTTGGCGCTGAGGCAGGCTGAGGCCGAGGCTGAGGCTGAGGCTGAAGCTGAAGAGGAAGCTGAAGCACTCTGAGGCCGAGGCTGAGGCTGATGCAGGCTGAGGCTGGGGTAGGCTGACGCCGACGCTGAGGCAGGCTGTTGCCGAGGCAGGCCGAGGCTGAGGCTGAGGCTGGGATCCGTCACCGTCGCCGTCGCCGTCGCCGTCGCCGCCGTCGCCGTCACCCTCGCCGTCGCCGTCTGCGTCGCCGTCGCCGTCGCCGTCGCCGTCGCCGTCGCCGTCGCCGGCAGCCCACGATGCCACCTGGGAGCGGCAGCCCACTGTGCCACCAGGGACGCGAGAGCATAGACCCCCGAACCAGGTGTTCACGTTTTTGTGTTTTTTTTTGCCACTCCCAACTTAGTATATATACGACCGAGGGCCCTCCGAAAGAGAACTCTGGTCTAAATGCATGCCAGCACCAAACCTAGCCTCCCCAGCGTTGCACCGCACGCTCTGGAAGATTCGCCTCATGCACCGTGCCCTCAGGAAGCCTTCCCGAAGTCGTTGACGCCGGAGACCTCGCTCACCCCCTCCACGTCCATACCGTTGTGGCCGACCGTGTGGCGGAGCTTCACAGCGGCCTGGAAGTCTTGAAGTGATACCTCGTGCTGCGATGGACCAGCTCCGTGAAAGCTGTTGCCGTGATACCTGAAACAGGTGGTAGCCCGATGGTGGCATTGAGCCACAAAGGCCAACCCCCCGCAACTTTGCCAATTGGCCATCATACGGACTCGCGACAGTTTAGTCTTGTCGAGCCAGTCATAGACCTGCTTCGCATACTTGTCCAACTCCGGCCCCGTCTTCGCGGTCGCCAACACTGCGTCGTCCGTACCGCTCGCACGGAGGAGAGCAGCACCCTTCTTCTCAGGCTGCTTCTTGGGTGCCAGGCAATACTGCAAGGCCGGCAGGATCTCATCAATCTCTTTGTACAAATCGTTATACATCTGCTCCTTCAATACCGCCTTGTTCCCCGCCATTACCGAGGGATCCTTTTGATACTCGCAGAAGGTCTTCATCGCGTGAATGAAACGGTTAATACCGACACCCCTCCGCTCCGGCTCCTTGCTGCACATCTCCGACATCCATACGGCCCCGCTCTTCAGCGGCTCCTGCATCTGGGTCCATACCTGCGCGTCCTTCAACTTCGCGAACTTCGAAGGCCCATACACGTTGAGCAACTGCGCGGGCAACGTCTCGTATACCTTCAGCCACTCCCGCTTCTTCTGGTCCTTCGGCTTCTCCACGGAGGCCGGGGCGCCCGTCGGCGCCGCAGCCCTGGCCAGGGCGAAGTCTGGGCAGTGGTCGAGTGTCATACGGAACCGCGGGGAATACACTTCCGAGTGGGAAGCCTGGTGCAGCCGTGCCGACTTTGGGAATATATGGCTGCAGTTTGAAACCGGATACCTACTACTGGCACACATGGCACTACTGGCACACATGCAGTTTTTGGATACGTATTGCACATGATACGTACGACGGACAGCATGTTACATATGATACGTATGGCAAATCATCCGTATGATACACATGCGACAGAGACCACAGTTGGTCAAATTTTTGGGGCAAGTTTTGCCACACACGCAGTGGTTACGTATAATACATATTGCACATGATACGTGTGAGAGACCTGAGACAGACAACAGTTGGTCACATTTTTGGGGCAAAGTTGACGTACGAGTATATCTACATAAGTATACATATATGTATAGAGGTGTATGTGACTGTGTATGTGCACGTGTGCGTGTAGAGGCATGGCTATGCGCGTCGGACTAGTATGTTTACATGTGTGTGTGTATGTGTATGTGTATGTCATTACTGGTGTATGCTCTTGTTTCATACAGTTCTGGTGGACCCCTGCGTCAGACAACATGCAACTATACAAATGAACGCCGCCCTCAAGGTTCAGACAGCAACGCTTCCAACTTGACTTTGGATACACGTCTGGTGACCCACCTACCCTGAATTTTCATTCTTTGATACTCGCTGGCGCCGCGAGCGTGCACTGCGGATACCAGCTCCTCGTAACTCCTCTTCCGCGCCCCCGTGCCTGAAGGCTTCTGCATACCTCGCTTCACAAGCGCAGCGAGCTTCTTCACAGTATGCGACTTCCCGTACTTGATACCCAGACCCTTTGCGGCCTTGACCAAACCGCGATACTGCTGTGTATGCTGCCTCGCATACGTCTGGACCTTCTGATTCACAACGCTCAGAGAACTCGCCAGCACGCGGAACTCTGGAATACCGTCCAATTCCACCTTGGGACACAGACGGCGGCGACCCAACTGATACGCCACCTCCAAAGGTCCGCCAGCGCGCTTGCAGGGTAACTTCCGCAGCACAGCGAGTGATACACCCACACAGCTGCGGATCCCCTCCAAAACCTGAATTGTGTGACAAAGCGTCGATACACTATATGCTAGCCCATTTCGGATACGCGAAACGTTTTCCCGCACAGACTTGCTCTTGTCATGCACCTCCATGAGGTACCAAAGACCATGCAGCGAATACGTGTTGATAGCCTGCCGCGTCTCGCAGAACAATACATACATGGTCGCGACACTCACTTGAGACGTGGTGTTCAGAGCCCTCCTCATACGCCCCAATGCCGTGGTCATACTGTCGCAGGAAAGCACACCAAAATACGCGAGCTCCGCCGCAGCATGGCGTCTCCACTTCCCACACTGCCGCTTCAGAAACCACTGATGCAGCTCCTCGGTATACTCCGTTGGCGCGCAGCCCATGGAAAACTCAAGAATGGTAACAAAACGCCGCATACAGTCCATGCTGTTATACTTACCTGCCATCTTCACCTGGTTCTTCGGAACGGCCACGGCCACATAGTCCGGGATACTGTCCCCCATGGCCACGATGTCAGCGCTCGTGACCGAGACGCCCTTGACACGGGGACGCAGAAGCCCCGATACTACGTGCGACCACTTCTCCGCAAATGCAACAAGGCGCCGTCGTATACGAGCCCTGCGCAGAGTGCGAATAAAATTCAGACCAGAATACGCGATGTGCAAACCTTCCCGATGGGCTAAATACGTGCCACCTCTGTCTTTGCATACAGCCTCGCAGTGCCGGACAAGACCGCAACAGAATGAATCGAAGTCCTGGACGAATACAATCCACTGATCCAAAAGGTAGTCACATACGACAGGTACTCCTGCCTGGCCTCTGGTGAAACGCAGTAATACAAAGGACAGCACGAACAGATACCCTGCGGACTGCATGCCATGGCAATACGTGGCCAAGAATACCACCCCTCTTGAGCAAAGTTGCCTCGTGGAGAACCAAAGGCCAACTCCAGTCCCCAGAGGGCTAAAACTGAGTTCGCATGTCTATACCTGAGTTTTTTATTTATGAGTTTTTTTTTTTGGCCAAGCACACACGCACAGACATGACGATGATGATGCTGCTCGTAATGATGATGATGGTGATGATGATGATGATGATGATGCTGATGTGGATGATGGTAGTTGCAGTTGTTTCATATTTACGCATTGCACAAGATACGTATGACAGCCATGACACAGAGACAAAAGTTGGTCACAGTGTTGGGGCAGATTTTGCCACACACGCAGTTCCTGCATATGACACATGATACGTATGAGAGACAGAAGACAAAGAAAAGTTGGTCACATTTTTGGGGCACATTTGGTCACACATGCAGTTGTCACATAATTACATATTGCACATGATACGCATGACAGCCATGAGACAGAGACAAAAGTTGGTCACATTTTTGGGGCAAATTTTGCCACACATGCAGTACTTACGTATGATACATATTGCACATGATACGTATGACAGAAAGAAGCCAGAGGAAAGTTGGTCACATTTTGTGGGGCAACTTTGGTCAAACATGCAGTTGTTTCATATTCACGTATTGCACAAGATACTTATGACAGCCATGACACAGAGACAAAAGTTGGTCACATTTTTGGGGCAGATTGTTTTTTTTCTTGGCAGATTTTTGCCACCACACACGCAGTTCTTACATATGGCACATTGATACGTATGAGAGACAGAAGAACAGAGTGGGTCACATTTTTGGGCTATTGGTCCACCATGCAGTTACACGCAGTTCTTACATAGGGCACATGATACGTATGGACAGCCATGAGACGAGGACAAAGTTGGTCACAATTGTTGGGGCAAAATTTTCCGCAACACGTTGCAAGTTCTACATTATGATTACACATGAGAAACATGGGCATGAGAGACAGAAGACAGGGAAAAGTGGTAACATTTTTGGGGCAAATTTTGTCCCACATGTTGTTTCCTATTTACGTATTGCACAACATACGTATGACAGCCATGACAAAGAGGCAAAAGTTGGTCACATTTTTGGGGCAGATTCTGCCACACTTGTAGTTCTTACGTATGATACATATTGCACATGACACATATGAGAGACAGAAGCCAGAGGAAAGTTGGTCACATTTTTGGGGCAAATGTGGTCACACATGCAGTTGTTACATATCATACACATGGCACATGATACTTATGACAGCCATGACACAGAGACAAGAGTTGGTCACATTTTTGGGGCAGATTTTGCCACACACACGCAGTTTTTTCATATGGCACATGATACGTATGAGAGACAGAGGACAGAGAAAAGTTGGTCGCATTTTTCGGGCAAATTTGGTCACACATGCAGTTGTCACAAAATTACATATCGCGCATGATACGTATGACAGCCATGAGACAGAGACAAAAGTTGGTCACATTTTTGGGGCAAATTTGGCCACACATGCAGTTCTTACGTATGATACATATTGCACATGATACGTATGAGAGAAAGAAGACAGAGAAGAGTTGGTCACATTTATGGGGAGATCACACATGCAGTTCTTACATATGATACATATTGCACATGATACGTATGAGAGACAGAAGACAGGGAAAAGTTGGTCACATTTTTGGGGCAAATTTTGTCCCACATGCAGTTGTTTCGTATTTACGTATTGCTCAAGATACGTATGACAGCCATGACACAGAGGCAAAAGTTGGTCACATTTTTGGGGCAGATTGTGCCACACTTGTAGCTCTTACGTATGACAGCCATGACACAGAGGCAAAAGTCCGGCACCATACGTCATAGATCATTCCGGCGATGATGATGATGGTGATGATGATGATGGAGGTGATGGTGAGGGTGTTGGTGATGGTGGCGATGGTGATGGTGAGGATGAGGGGAGGAGGAGGAGGAGGAGGAGGAGGAGGACGATGAGAGGAGGAGGAGAATTAAGAGAAGGCTGAGGAGGAGGACGAGGAAGAGGAGGAGGAGGATAAGAACGATGAGAAGAGCCAGGGACCCCGTGAACACCTCTCGGAGTCGAGTCGAAGCCTCGGGGGCGCTCTTGGGAGCCTTGGGGCGCTCTTGGGACCATCTCAGGGACATGCGATTTTTTTCTTTGAGTGCACAAGGAAACCAGTTCACAGACGCGAGCGGCTCATACCCGACATCATACCCCACTGCACAATTTCTGTGTAGAAGTGGCGCAGCATGCCGATACTGCCGGAAGAGATGTGGCCAATACGGTCGGCAAGCTCGACTCCATGCAGGAGCTCTGCACCGGCCCGGGCATCGAGCCCCGGATACGTGCTGCGGCAAGCCAGAATGTGTCCGCATACAACGCCGACGAGGCGATCATACTCGCGACACTCCGCGGAGTCAAAGTGCTTGGCATACTGCCACACCTCACTGGAAGCACCATACAGGAAGCAATGCTGAGGGCAATACGCGAAAGCCTGTGTGAGAAGTGACGATGCCGCGGCGAGTACCCCGGCCTCATACTTCCGCATGTCGGCCCGAGGCGGATACAGGTCATTCCCAAGGGATACCCATACCATGAACAGCGGCGCCTCGCAGCGCTCCTTGATACACTGAAATACATGCTGATACGTGCGGGATACATCCCAATGGTTGAACGATGCGCCACCGCGAGCCACAAGGATACAGCGCTGGCCAGTATTCTCATACACCGCTTGGAGCACATCCTGCATATACACCGACCAGTGCTCGTCGCCGGATACGAAAGCCCCCGAGTCGACAACGATGATACCATAGGGGCGATGCAATCCAGGAAATACCTCGCCCACCTCATTGCGCCATACAAGAGCCTGCGCAGCGCCCCAGTCATACAGAGAAGGGGAGGCAAGCATGGCTCGCGAATACGCGGAACCTCGGATACTGTAGCAAAACCTGAAGGCAATAGGAAGTATCTCTGAGGGCCTACTGGCTACGGATACAGAAGATGCTGACGACAGCGTGAAGTCATGGGCCGTCGGCAAGCCCTCGGCGAGGCGCAGCCGTGCAGAACAGCTCAGCCCGAACAGGCCCCAAGAC
Organism: Prorocentrum cordatum; assembly: GCA_963575745.1. Lineage (NCBI taxonomy): Eukaryota > Dinophyceae > Prorocentrales > Prorocentraceae > Prorocentrum > Prorocentrum cordatum. Next base: position 31,095 of record CAUYUJ010002507.1, read on the forward strand.
AGCCTATGTGGCCCCAGCACAGATGGCCCCGAGACAGCCTATGAAGCAGAACGTGATGGCCCCGGGAAAATTGTGGCCCCAAGACAGCCTATGGTGGCCCCAAGATACGTAGAGTATGTATGCTCAGGATACGGATACGTATGATAGGTATGATACGCATGCAGTTGTTACATATAACACTTTGTGCGCATGATAAGTATGATAGGCATGTGACAGGAGACAACAGTTGGTCACATTGTTGGGGCATATTTTGACCCACAGGCAGTGGTTACGTATAATACATATTGCACGTGAGACAGATGAACGCGGAGACAAAGAGTTGGTCACATTTGTGGGGCAGATTTTTCTCTGTTACATAATACACATTGCACAAGAAAAAGACAGCCATGAGAGAGAGACGAAAGTTGGTCACATTTTTGGGGCAAATTTTGCCACACATGCAATTGTTCCGTATGACACATACTGCACATGATACGTATGAGATACATGAGACAAAGAAAGTTGGTCACATTTTTGGGGCAAGTTTCGTCCCACGTGCAGTTGTTACATGAGTACACATTGCACAAGGTATGGCAGCCATGACACAGAGACAAAAGTTGGTCTTTTTTGGAGCAAATGTTGCCACACCTGCCTTTCGTACGTATGATACATAGTGTGCATGAGACGTATGAGAGACAGGACACAGAGAAAAGTTGGTCACATGTTTGGGGCAAATTTTGTCACACATGCGGTTGTTACATAAATACGTATTGCACAAGATACGTATGACAGCCATGAGACAGAAGCAAAAGTTGGTCACATTTTGGAGGCATTTGCCACACATGCAGTTGTTACGTATGATACATATTGCGCATGATATGTATGAGAGACAGAAGACAGAGAAACGTTGGTCACATTTTTGGCAAATTTTGTCCCACGTGCAGTTGTTACATAAGTACACATTGCACAAGAAAAAGACAGCCATGAGACAGAGACAAAAGTTGGTCACATTTTTGGGGCAAATTTTGCCACACATGCCGTTGTTACGTATGATACATATTGCACATGATACGTAAGAGAACAGAAGACAAAGAAAATTTGGTCACATTTTTGGGGCAAATTTTGTCCCACATGCAGTTGTTATATAATTACACATTGCACAAGATACGTATAAGAGACATGGGACAGAGACAAAAGTTGGTCACATTTTTGGGGCACATTTTGACCCACATGCACAGCTTACGTATAATACATATTGCACGTGATACGTATGAAAGGCATGCGCCAAAGACAACAGTTGGTCACATGCGGGCCCGGATACATACATTAGATATGGTACTAGGCCGACATGGCCACATGCGCGTGTGTACGTTTGTTTTGTTTGTCCCCGTCGCCATACGTCATACATCATTCCGGCGTGGCCGTGCCGCCGTAGACGAGCTGCTCACCATTTTCGCCCCACTCTGCCTCCCTCACTGGGAGCTCACTGCATACGCCCATCTCCTCATACACTGGCGCATCGGCAGCCTCCGCAGCGGCACCTGCAGCAAAGTCTGCAAGGATACGTTGGCAGCCGGTCTTGGATACATCTGCCGTATCCTCTGCGCTCACAAGGAAGTCCACGAGATTGTTGCCCATGTCCATGGACACAACAGGGTCCGCGTCATACTCCCCTTGATCTGCACAGGCATACTCGAGGCCTTTCCCCTCGTCGTCAGATGACGATACCGAGTCGTAGCCGCGCTCCAGCACCTCGCCAGCCTGCTCAGGCCCAGCCGGGAGGAAGTCACTGCGGCGGACCTTGCCGAATACATAACCGCCCTCGCGAGACTTAAAGCGGCTGCAGGCAACGTAGCCATACCCCCTCGTAGCCACTCTCTTCTTCTGCTCGAAGTAAATACAGCCGTGAAAGAGATCCGCACCCTGGGCTCGACGCACCGTGGTCGCATACCCGTAGCAGCAGGGCAGGAAGACCTCCCCATTCTCCTCGATGGGGTGCACCAATACCATGTTTCCCGTGCCCACCAGCCTGGCTGTAATCACGGAGTTTCCACGAAGCGACTCGCATACCGTGGCCAACGCCCCATTCACAAAGCCTCGCTGCTTGTCGAAGTTCCGACTGAGGCGAATGACGATACCAGGTCTGGCCAAAATACGTAAGTCGGACTTCGTGGTCGGGTCGCAATACCCACCCTTTTGCAGATCGGCCTCACTAATGCCGAGTAATGCCAGAGCCGCTCTGCATACCTCCGACGAGCCTGCGTTCGTACACGTGAGCCAAGAAAACGGATGGCCTTTCTCCGACGCCAACGCCATACCGCGCTCAACACAAGCCTCCAAGGACTCATGATGCCAGTGGCGGTCGCCAAAATACTCCGTCAAACACGCTCGATCTGGCTGAGCCTCGCGTATACGATTCAGGAAAACCAAGTGCTGCTTGTCTGCGGTGCGATACACGGTCTTCAAATCAACCTTGTCCATTTGGTTGCAGAAGTTCTCGCACTGGCCCCCGCTCAATACTGGCTGCAACTGCTTAAAATCGGCGACGATACCAGTGAAGGGTTTGTGCGGCTGCTCCCGCACCGAGGCAAAAAACGCATCCATTCCTGGTCTTCATACTGGCTGCCTTCATCGCAAAGAATCAAATCAATACTTCTCAAAGCCGAGGGTGGAGCCCAGCGGACCTTGCCGTCCTTCCCGGCCCTCTTATACTTCAAGACTCCTTGTATCGTGTCCACTCGGATATTCTCAATGCCAGGTCTGTCCGGCAGCTTGGACTTGTACTGGTGCACGAGATACCCCGTGGGGCACACGATCAAGACCTGAAGAGACTCACATGCCCAAATGGCCAGCTCCAACAATACTGCCGTCTTCCCACTGCCGGGCGGTCCAGAGATATACAAGAAACGCTTACTGTTCTGCTTCTCCTCCTTGTCCTCCAGCGATACACCCTTCTTGACCCGTTCGATGGCGTCAGCCTGCTCTGGGCTCCACGTGCGCTGCTGATACTTCGGCCTGTTCAAGGTATCCCACTCCTGCCGAAGGCACTCGTACTCTGGCTCGTTATCGCATTGAGCAACACGCATATACAACAGAAAATTCGCGTGTTGCTTCTGCTCGAAGCAGCCGACACGCTCATCGCGCATACCGCGAAATTGCAGATCGCGTCGGGCCAGCGAGAGCAGGTACTCGAATGCTGCCCTGTCATTGGCAAATACAGGGCCTCCGGCAGTATACTCAGAGCCGAATGTAAGTATCTGGCCGTCATCACCCACTCGCATCGGAAGCGCATGAGTATGGAACTTCAGATCACACGACGTCTCCACGATATCAACAGAGCCCGACCACTTCCAGGACATGAGATATTCGATCATGCCCACGAAATTCTTCATACTGTCCAGGTGTTTGAACGTCCGAGGGAGTAATTGTGCAGCGTATACATGTGGCAGCACAGTCAGTGAATGCTGGCCCCAATACCCGTCCGTCAGCTCGTACCAGTACCTGCAGGCGACCACTTGCGTAGGTTCATACCTTTGATTACATCGGCCGCCGCGGAAATGAACGCAGTGGTTGAAGGAGTCATACTCCCTGCCACGGTGCCATACCAAGAAACTCTCCGATACGTGAATCCCTGCGACCAGCTGCTCCCTCTTCTCCTGCAGATAAAAGCCATACATCCTCGAGGAAAAGTTGCCTTGCCGCCCGTCATAGTTCACCATGGCTGCCGGCTGCGGTGGATACAGCAATACATGAGAGTAGGACCGCTCAAATTCCGACAGTTGCGCCAAACGGATCGCCACTTCCGGCAAGCACGGGCTGCTCTTGCTGAGCAAGCGATACGCGGTCAGCCAGGAACTGTTTGCATTCTTCTGCACATACTCGCCGAGCCCGACGTCGACGGCATCATGGTCCTTCGCCACATACCCAGAAATGTAATTCAGACGGCCGTTGCCTATCTGAACATCTATCTCGGCGCAGAATACCAGCGAGAGGAACTTGACGAATGCCGACACCACAGCCGTCCCAGTGCGCCCCTGGAGATACTGCAACAGCCCAAAGCATACAACCCACGCGCAGATGTGCCAGTGCGGGGTGCCACGGCCTTGGTACTCGGTCTTCATACACCACTCGTAAACGATGAACGACACTGTTACACGTTGAAGTACCTGGACACTGTTATTTATTTTGGCACACTGTTGTGACATGATACATATGGTACATGATGCGTATGATACACATGAGACAAACTCGCAGAAGAGTTGGTCACATTTTTGGGGCAAATTTTCGAACACATCCAGTTGTTATATGTGATACATGGGGTACATGATACATATGACACACATGAAAACTCGCAAAACAATTCCTGGAATTTTGTTATACAAGAAGACGAACCTGTGGCCCCAGCGGTTCGCCAAGAACATCCAGATACAGCGAACCAGGAAGTACATATGGAGTGACATCATATAGGCACCAGCAAAAATACAGCGCAGGTACGGCTCCATGAAATACGGCCTCGGGAACTTCCACTCCGCGGGGGCGATGGCGATGAACAGATTCGGAAACGCGCACAGCCATACCTGTCCCCGGAGATTCCGGCAGTGTTGATACAGGGCCTCATAATTCTTCTCGTCGTAACAGCGCACGAGCATGATACGCACCAGATCAGCGAGGGAGTTTTGCACGATCTCCCAATACCCCGCAGACGCCTGCGAATCTCGAGCCATAACATCCCCCGTGACGCCGAGGCTCTTGGCACGGACTTGTGCATTGAAATACTTGTTCGCCAAATGCTTCTCGTACAGGAAGAACGGCAGGTCCCGCTGCTCGCCATATACGCGGGCACTGGACAACACCTTCCGAGTCCAAGACAGGCCGATGGATACCACACGGTTCGTGCTATCCTGGGTCTCGGCATAGTAGTGCTCCATTATACCCGTATCAGTGAAGTCCGTGGTCGGGTACAAGACGGGGTACATGGCACACTCGATACCTTTCATGACCACAAAGAGGTCGTAGGAGGACAGATTCAAGGAGCTGCGGTTCTCGATACGGATCCTCAGGAGAGTCAGAAAGCTACTGTCATACTTGGTATGCGCCCTATTCCAATGAATAGTTGTTGATTGTATTGTTTTTGTTATTTTGTTTGCTAGCCTTTTTTTTGTTTTTGTGTTTTATGGTTTGTTTGTTTTTTGTTAGTCAATCTCGTGGTCGTCGACGTCGCCGTCGCTCTCGTCGTCGTCGTCGTCGTCGTCGTCGTCGCCGTCGTCGTCGTCGTCGTCGTCGCCGTCGCTCTCGTCGTCGTCGTCGTCGTCGTCGTCGGAGGAGGAGGAGGATCCTCTGTTCCGTCAGAAAGGCGCGGTAATACTTGCTGTGCTCCCTCAAAAAATGAAACGCAGCCTTGCACCGGACGGTAGGCATACTCGCTTCGCAGACCAGGTCCTTCTTGAAGTACGCGCGCGAGAGGCCCACCTTCTTCCAGTTGAACTGGTGCGCAGCGCCATACCTCTCTTGCTGTACTGAGGTCCTCAAGACGACGATGCTCAGAGCACGACATTCGTCCACGGTCATCTCGTGCATACAGGGCCCAGTGCTGTGGTCCAGCGAAAACTCCCCAAACGAGCATCGAGGCCAGGTGATACACTCCTTTGCCTCGTAGCCCGACTTCGTCGCCAAGGGGATCCTATACAGCTCCGACGTCTTTGCAACCTTGAGGGCCTTCCCGTGGTTCTGCATACGGCGGTTGAACTTCTCGAGAGGAGTCTCTGTACCAGAACAGCAAGGGCATCTGGCAACCACAGGCGTGTACATGCCTGGCTTATACCACCATCTCGAAGATATACCAACTTGGCCACAGGCGTGCACCACCGGGTCCTGCGGTACTTGCCGACGATACGCCGCCAGCATGTCTGGTTGTTCCGACGTGCTACGATCCTGATATACACGGTTCGAGAAATACTCGTCATTGAAGAAGAACGAACCGCAGGCCTCGCAAGCGGACCAACTCCCGTAGCACACCCAGAACGCAAAGTCTGTCAGATTATACTGCTTCGTGTAGGTGGCTTGGATACTGGTGAGTAATGACATGGACCAAGACTGTCGCTGAAATACCTCCTGGCACTTTAACATGGCATACGCAGCAATAAGACAAGCGTCCGCCGCCATTTTCGGGAATACTATGCAACGGTCAGCTGTCGCCACGCTGCGAGCTCTCGCATACCAGCCGTGCTCTTTGTCGGAGATACACGCGTGTGCAGTCCTCGGCAGCACCTGGCCCTGGAAGGTCTTCTCGTAGGCCTCCACCACGGGACCTGGCAGCACATCCTTGCATACGAAGGCATCTGGATACTCGAGTGCCAACTTGGCATGCCGTTCGTGGGCACCAAAAAATACCGATAGATTGTGCAAAGGCACCAACTCTTCCGCCACCCCCAAGCGCTGACATAAGGATACACGCACAGCCTCCAAACCAGATCTAGCCCGGGCGCGCAGGGGGCGCGAAGCAACCTCCCAGTTGTGGCCGAGCTTGCTATCCAGAGAAACCAAGGAATACAAGAACTCCCACTCCTGTTGCTCTAGGTGGTCGCTGGTCCAGTATTCGCCACGTTGCTCGCGATAGCGACGATGCGCTACGAGCCGCTGCGTGGTCCTGCAATCCACGAGATACTGCGCCAGTAACTGCTTTTTCACCTCCTCGGCCGAGACGCCCTTCTGCAGCTGCTCCAAGACATGCTCCCCGCAATCGTGGCGGTGTATATCCTCAGCATTCTCCAGTAGTGCCAGCTGCTGGGAGGGCGCCTTCAGCCACACCTCCAGGCCCTTCCAACCTGCAAATACCCCGGTCTCCGCGCGATACTTGTCCACCAGCGCTCGCCCCCTCAAGCCTTCTACGAAATACCAGTACTGGAGGTCCCTGCGCGACAACGCGTAGACGGCGCAATTGCCATGTTTGGCACCGTCTCCGAGTCGATACTTGCAAAGCCACTCTCGCAAGGCATATGGACCCGCCTCATACCCCCAGGCCTTCAGACGCACCTGCATATTCTGGTAAGTGAGGCCAAGGCCCAAGTCGGAGACCTGCTCTCGATACCGCTTGCCGCATGCCGCCTCTACAGCATCCCCCGTCAGCAGCTTTATACAAACCACTTCTGTGGAGGAAGAAGCTGCCGTGGCCTGCTGCTTCGATACGGGCTCCTCCCAGTCGACCGCGGCAGGCCGTTTGGCCACGCGGGCAGATCCGGCGGCGGCTGGCCGTTTCAATGCCCCGCCTGCGACCTGCGCCGCCGGGCGCTTCAATACACGCCTGGTGACGGCCTGGGCGGATGAAGCCGTCGCCTGCACTGAAGAGCTCACCGACGCATACGCATCGCACCACTGTCTCAACACTCCTCGGGACACCAAGACAGCTTTCCGTCGCATACGCAACACGGCATGCAAGGTGTGGTACTTCAGCCCTGGATATACCGCGCGCATGTGGTCACCAAGTGCCGCGTCGAGCTTTTCAGCCGTGTCATACTGCAAAGGTCCAGAGTCAGGGTGATACTTCACGTACCATTGCCTCAAAACCATACCGCTGACAGCGACGGGAGGGTCGCTCTCCGAGAGAAGCTGCGAGAGGACCTCCGCGGCGGCCTCGTCGGCGAAGCTCTCCCGATACTGATTGAGTCGAAGACGCTGGCCTATACATTCCTCCACAGCTTGGGCAGTATTCAATGCTCCCTTGGCGCCCCACTCCGTGCTGAGCCACTTCTGGCATACCCTGGCGTCAGCAGATACAGATAAATGTCCCAGGAGCCACTGCTTCAACACGGCCCCGTCAGTAGTCCCCTCGGGCATGTCTTTGCGAATACGTTCTCCATACCAGGTCTCCAGATGGCCAGCGTTCTGCACTTTGACAAGCGTCTCTTTGGAAGAATACTGCAGTAGCCACATCTTTGCGACCTGATCTGTCACATACAGTGGTGGATCCAACTGTCGGAGCGCCCCGCATAATTTGAAAGGTGTATTATACTCGATGCCCAGGTGGCGGATGGCAGAACCGTGCTGCTCCTCCAGCTCCTGGGCGCTAGAAATACTAACCTTGCCAGGCACAACCCGATATTTGCCCCACCAAGTCTTGCACGCCTGGTGACTGACCTGGATACCCTTTGCAACGAGCGCCTGATGCAAATAATACGGGCTCTCGCAGTCGGCCAAGGGAGGCCGCGACAGCTCTGGGCCATACTGGTCGTCAAGGGCTTTCGCCGACAAAGCCATGACCCATCCAAGAACACAGGCGATACCTTGATCCGAGATGGCTACGGATGTGACAGTGATCAGTCGGAGGCTTCCTGGGGCCGCTTGGGGTCCTCTTGGGGAAGGGGGGAAGCCTCCTGGCGCCGCTTGGGGTCCTCTTGAGGGGCTTTGGGGGGCTTCTTGGAAGCATCTTGGGGCCTCTTGGGGGCTTATTGGGTCCTCACGGCGGGCTCTTGGGGCCTCTTGAAGGCCTCCTGGGGCAACCTATGGCGCAACCAGTAGGGGGACGTTTTATTCTCGGCGGCCGAGGGCGCAACCTATGGCGCAACCAATAGGGGGGCGTTTTATTCTCGGCGGCCGAGGGCGCAACCTATGGCGCAACCGCAAGGGATTATGGCCCCTGGCAGGCGCGCGAACCCCGTTGCAAGAGCGTGCGAAAGTAGCTCGCGCGAGCTCATGTAACATAAATGTTGGAAAACCATTGGTTGTTTTAGGATTCGGACAGCGCGCGCGGGTGGAAATTTTGAAAAGTCGTGCAGGTGTTTTTCGAGGACCTACGGTGCGATTCGTGTGATTTTATCATGCGCGGTGCTAAAATTCTTAAGAACCCAATGGTTTTTGGAGATTTCGGCGTGCGCGCGCAAAAAAAACGAATGTGTCCCGCATGGTATTATTTGACAGGGATGATGGCCCTGGCAGGTGCGCAACCGTTGTCGCAGAAGTTCGAAAAAGTTGCTCGCAAAAGCCCGTTTGACAGAAATGTTTAAAAAGTGTTGGGTTTCCTACGAATCCGCAAGAGCGCGCGGGATGAGATTTTGACATTTTTTTGTTGAAAAACCATTGGTTTTTTGATGTTTTTATGTTAAAATCGCTCCGAACACTAAGCTTTTGGAAGGATTTCGTCTTGCGCGCGCGAATGTCCACTTTACCTTATTTTTTGCAAGGGATTCTTGAAATTTGATTATATTAGAACAAGAAATGTCATTTTATAGTGTTTTTTGCAAGGGAAAACGGATTACAACAAAACAACCGGATCTGGACCCCATCCACTTTTCTGAAGCTTTCACGAAAAAATGATGAAAATGTAGCTGCGGCCTAGGCGCGGCGGGGGGGCCGTGCACCAGGGGTCCCAACAATAATTATTCTTTAGAATTAATAATGTTCAACAACAACAATTACTAGCACGTGGGGACACTCCGTTCTCACCAGTGCCAGGGTTTTCATAGGAGGCGGGCAATACCCCCACTTTGTGGGGGGGCCGGTTCAAGCTCTACCAAATTTCCAAACGACTCTTCGCCACCACCCACACCCAGCTTCCCGCCCTATGACGTTCGGACACTTCACTTCGTGGCATGCGGACGACCGTGGCTACTACACTGACAGGATATGAGGCAGGTGCGCAACCGTGGTGCGCAGAGAAGTTCGAAAAAGTTGAAAAAGTTGTCGCAAAAGCCCGTTTGACAGAAATGTTTAAAAAGTGTTGGGTTTCCTACGAATCCGCAAGAGCGCGCGGGATGAAATTTTGACATTTTTTTTTTGAAAAACCATTGTTTTTTGATGTTTTTATGTTAAAATCGCTACGAACACTAAGGTTTTGGAAGGATTTCGTCTTGCGCGCGCGAATGTTCACTTTACCTTATTTTTTGCAAGGGATTCTTGAAGTTTGGTTATGTTAGAACAAGAAATGTCCACTTTGCCTTTTTTTTGCAAGGGAAAACCGCCCGTAACAAAACAACCGGATCCGGACCAACCCGTTTTGCCAGAGACTTCCTCACGAAAATGATGAAAACATGGCTGCGGCCTAGGCGCGGCGAGGGGGCCGTGCACCAGGGGCCCCAACAATAATTATTCTTTAGAAGTAATAATGTTCAACAACAACAACAACAACAACAAGAACAAGAACAACAACAAAAACAAAAACAAAAACAAAAACAACAACAACAACAACAACAACAACAACAACAACAACAAACAAACAAACAAACAAACAAACAAACAAACAAACAAACAAACAACAAACAACAAAAACACGAATCCGCACCGCGGAATCTCATTTCAGCCACGCACCCAGGGACAGTGAATGACCGTTCGGCCCCCTCACTCTGACTTAGTGTGCACTGTGAGTTTTCGTTTCTTGTGCCGTTGTGTGAGGCCTCATTGTATAAGTGGTCGATGGGGTCATATGGGGATTAATGCACACACATCGCTAATACCCTTTCGTCTTATTCGAATCATGCGTGTCTAGTTTCCTCCTCGCGCATATTTTCTTGCACCGATGCACCGGTTCCGCCACACGCATTTTCCTCGCTGTGCGAGTCCAGGGTTTTGCGTCGGGCCTGGCAGGCTGTGCGGGGCTGCGTGCGACAGACAGTCGGACTAGAACAGCGGAACGCCGCCGGAGACCTTTTTCCAATATGGCTGGCACCGCCTCGATGTCTGTGTGCACATGTGTTCGCTCGGCCCTCGGTCTGCTTCTCTTGGGGCACTGGAGGGGCTACGCGTCTGGCCGAGGATCGCCCCAGGCCTAGCTGCCTCCCATGCCGATACCAGGGCGCGCATGAATGTTTTCGTCTGGAAAAAACATGCATCAGTAGGTGCTGCAATGCACCCTCCCGTCCCAAGTCTCCTCCCTCATACACCCCTTCAGGTGTTCCGTGTCATTGCAAGAAGCGTCCACCTTTAAGGGCCAGCACATTTGGGCCTACCAGTTTGCCGATTATCCCGCTTTTAAAAGTTGCTTTGCATATCTCAGGCGCGCGATCATGCAGTGCGACGGGGTGTCCAGGCGTATCTCAGGCGCGTGAGGTTGGACAAGTAGGATCATAAACATAGGATCTCAGTATATCATTAAAGGAAATTGCTTTGCATATCTCAAGCGCGTGATCAGGAGGATGGAGAAGTAGGATCATACAGTGCAGCGGGGTGCCCAGCGAGATCCCCGTTTCGAAGAACGACCGCCCCCCACCCGTGTTGCTATTGCTCAAGCTTGCGTTTGTGCCGTCATGAACTCCGAGGAAGTCTCAAGCGACAGCTCCATCGTGAAAAAGAGCTGGCCTGGATACGTGCAGCGCTGCATGTGTCGAAGCTCTGGCTTTGTGAATGGAGCGAAGCCTCCGGCGATACTCCCAGCTCGAAACAAAAAACAGTCCCCCCTCCTGCCCAACGATGCATTAGACATGAACGTGCGCAGCGCTGACGCCGGAGCTCCGTTTCGAAAACAACCGCTGGCCCATGTTCGAAGCTGCTGCACGGTCTTGCGACAAAATGCGCCTGGCGCGAAGGCGCGAACCCCACGTTGGAAAGGAGCCGGCCTCCGTCCGTGAAGCTAGAGGAGGAGGAGGAGGAGGAGGAGGAGGAGGAGGAGGAGGAGGAGGAGGCGGCGACTGTACGCGGCGCTCTGGCGAGAGCCGCATTCTGAAATTTTCCCCTCAATGCGTCAAACTGCTGCGAACTTGGGAGACGAGCGCGCGCGGCGCTTAGGCGAGAGCTGTATGTTGAACGCGTTGAATTTGAAGGTTGCCGCCTCTACCCCAAACAAGGCGTGGGAATCGCGCGGATGGCAACATCCGCGCGACGACGTCGTCAAGCAGTGCTCGAGGTGAGGTAGAGGAAAACGTGTTCGCCTGTCTGGACTCCAAGCAGCGTGTTTTAGTACAAATTCTGTGGTGCAAGTAATCTATGTGGTTCAATATATTTGGTGCAATTGATTCTTACTCATGAGTTGACACATTCCATGTTCTTGCAAACATCCCTTCGGGTGGGTTTCGGGCGCGGGCCACCCTTCTGGGGGCAGCGAGGCCGCGCAAACACGGCGGTGCAGCAGAGTGCCAAGAGCAGCGCCGCAGAGCTGGCAGCGTCGATCGACGAAGCCGTCGGTGTCCGGCAACTTCGCGATCCGGGTCTGCGGCCACTGCCCGCCCGTGGCTGCGGAGAGGAGCTGCGAGCGACAGCGCCCCGTCCACTGCGGCACCGTGCTGCAGGGTTTCCCGCGTCCTTTGAGGAGCAGCCCAATCGGGCGGTCCACGAGCAGCGTGAGCATCTCGGTCTGCGCCGGGGCGTGCACGGCGGGATCCCCAGCGATGAGAGTGGGGAGCGTGGTAGCCACCCTCCGGGTGCGCCACCTGGCCACAGATCTGCGCACCGCAGCGGCGACCATCGCGGGGGACATGAGGATGAAGTCCACAGGCTCGCCAAAGTCGTCGTAGAAGCACCGGGGAGATTCGCAGGACCACCCAAGGCGCCAGGCAGTGGCGATAACGCCGGCCACTGGACCCGTGACTGCAGACCACGGCGACCTGCCCTGGTCCACCACGTGCTGCAAACGCTGCCGCGCGAGGCCGAAGATGCGCTCGAGCTCCGAGGAGGGTGCCCAGTCCTGCCAGCAAGCCCACCCCCGTGTCGTAACGGCGTCGCGTGCGCCGCATACGCGGGGTCCAAAGTAGCGCCCCCAGCGTCCAGCACAGCGAAGCCCACATCGACGTTACGATGGGCCCCCGGCGGCAGGGCCGCACTCAGGGCAGCAACCCTCACACTGTGCAGGTGGGAGCTGGACGCTCCCACGATGTCGATGCCGTAGAGCATGCTGGGACTAGCCATGGCGCCCACCACGCGGGTCACGTCAATCCGCTGGCGGCGGAGGGCGTGTATCTGTGGAATGCGTTTCTGAAAAGCTTTGAGGCGGGCCTTCAGCTCCCCGACGGCCCGCCGCCGCCCGCCCGAGAAGGGCGTGCCAAGTAGCTTCACGCTCCGCTTCGGGGCGAGAATCCGGCGCCGCATGCTGAGCGACAGCCGGACAGCATGCCTAGGCTTCGATGCCACTGCGAAGGACTTGGTCGGAGACACGGTTAGCTTCAGGCACACCTCGAACATGTCCACGAAGAAATCCGTACTGCGAGCTACAGCGTCCGCGGCCTCCGCCGAAGTGCCAGAGGCAGCAATGGTAAGGTCGTCAACGTGCGTGGTGCTGGCCGTGGTCGCGGTCGTGGTGGCCGTTGTGGTGCTCCTCGTGGCACTGGTGTTGTTGCGCGTGTTGTTGGTGCTCCTGGTGGTCGCTCCGCGGGTGCGGGGCGTCTTCTGCTGCGGCTGCTGTTGCTGTTTCTCCTGCTGCGGCCGCCAGCTTGCGCGCGGCTCTGGTGCGAGGGTTGGCGTTGTTGGCCTTAGCGCGCCGGGTAGAAGCCGTGACCTCTGTTTCTGGACGCTGTAGTCCAGACGGCAGTAACTGCTGGTCGTCGTCGTGAAGGTGCTGGATGAGCTGGTGGTGCTGGTGGTGCTGTTGGTCGTGGTGGCGGTGCTGCTGGTCGCAGTCGTGGTGGTGCTGCTGCTGGTCGTAGACGTGGCGCTGCTGGTCGCAGTCGTGGGGCTGCTGGTCGCAGTCGTCGTGGTGGTGCTGCTGGTCGAGGTCGTGGTGGTGGTGCTGCTGCTGGTCGCAGTCGTGGCGGTGCGCGTCGTAGTCGTGGTGGTGCTGCTGGTCGCAGTCGTGGTGGTGCTGGTTGTGCTGGTGGTGCTGGTCGTAGTGGTGCGGCTGGTCTCGGTGCTGCTGCTCCGGGTTGCGGCCGTGGCGCTGCTGGCCGCAGTCGTGTTGCTGCTGGTCATGATCGTGGTCGTGGTGGTGCTGCTCGCAGTCGTGGTGGTGGCTGGTCGCAGTCGTGGTGGTGCTGCTGGTCGCGGTCGTGGTGGTGGCGCTGCTGGTCGTAGTGGTGCTGCTGCTGGTCGCGGACGTGGTGGTGCTGGTCGTAGTCGTGGTGGTGCTGCTGGTCGCCGTCGTGGTAGTGGTCGTGGTGGTGCTGCTGGTCGCAGTCTCGGTGCTGCTGCTCCCTGTTGCTGTCGTGATGCTGCTGGTCGCAGTCGTGGTTTTGCAGGTCGTGGTCGTGGTCGTGGTGGCGCTGCGGGTCGCAGTCGTGGTGGTGGCGCTGTTGATCGCAGTCGTGGTGGTGCTGCGACTGCTGGTCGCAGTCGTGGCGCTGCTGGTCGCAGTCGTGCCGCTGCTGGTTGCAGTCGTGGCGCTGCTGGTCGCAGTCGTGGCGCTGCTGGTTGCAGTCGTGGCGCTGCTGGTTGCAGTCGCGGGGCTGCTGGTCGCCGTCGTGGTGGTGCTGCTCGTCGCGGTCGTGGTGGTGGTGCTGCTGGACGTGATGGTGGTGGTGCTGCTGCTGCTGCTGGTCGCAGTCGTGGTGGTGCTGGTCGGCGAGGGCGCGGGGAGTCTTCGGGAGCTTGACCCTGGAAGACGTGACCCCAGGAGGGGTGGACACCGCCAGGATTGGCCGTGCCTGTGCTGCTGCGTTGTCTGTTTTGCTGAGTTGCCCTCGTCGGCCTGGCGCGGGCAGGACATGGTGGTAGCATCGTGGGCCCCCGCTGGACGGCAGCGGTAGCCTCGTGTTCGCGACGCTCTGCGGTCCCCGTGCTGGCGTTGGCTCGGCAACGTTCCTCCTCAGCTCGCGGGTGCGTCGGCGTGCGCTCGGCTGCGAGGTCTCGCAATCCGCCTCTAGCATTCCTACTCCAGCCCGCGCCATGACGGCCGTGGCGCCCTCGTTCCTGCAGTCGGGTCTCGCGCGCGTCCTGGGGCTGCGCCTGCGGCTCCGGTGCGCGAGGAACGCGCGCAGGAGCGTTTGGATGCAGTCTTGTGTGCTTGCCGTGGGTGGGTCGCGGTCGGTGTTGTCGGGTTGTTGCTCTGGCTGCGTGGTGGTGCGCTCTTCGGTCTTCGAGCTGCCTCGCGCCGCGCGCCGCCTAAGGTAAGGTGAAACGGGTCCTCGAGGTAGGTCTGTCGTCGGGAGAAAGCCCCATACTGCCGCACTGCCTCGGCATGTTCGAGGTAGGCTTGTTTCTCTCCGTTCTCCCGCTCCCTCCTTTCGGCGCGGCGCCTGGAACGTGGGAGGTTCCTCGTGGCGCACGCCTCCTGGGTAGAGCGGTATTCTAGCGTCGGGCCCTCCGCGCTGGCCGTTTGGTCTGCGAGTCTGGCTCGGCGGTCCGCGTCGTCTCGCGGCTGGGCAGGTGCGAGGCCGTGCTTGCTTGCCTTGAGCCAGGTAGCGGAAGGGGTTGGAGCGGAGGGGGTCGAGGGCTTGTCGTGTCGTCGGGAGCTCGGTCGTCTTGGTCGCGGCTGTCGTTGTCAGTGCGCGGCCCGCAGGGGGCCGGCTCCGAGGAGGAGGAGGAGGAGGAGGAGGAGGAGGGGGCGGAGGCTTCTTGGGCGCCTCTTGGGGCACTTCTGGGGCCCTCCTGGGAGCTTCCCGGGGGCCTCTTGGAGGGTTTTTGGGTGCTTTGGGGGACTTTTTGGAGGCCTCTTTGGCCGTCTTAGGGCGTTCCTGGCTTGTCTGACGCCGTCGGAAGCCGTCTTGGGGCCTGTCTGGGTCGTCTTGGGGCCCTCTTGGGGCATATTAGGGGCTCTTAGAGGCCATCTTGGGCGTCTTGGAAGCTTCTTGGGCAATTTTGGTGCCCTCTTGGGGCCGTTTCGGGAGCCTTTTGGGCCGTCATGAGGCCATCTTGGAGGCCTCTTGGGCGATCTTGGGGGCTTCTTGCGCCGTCTTGAGTCGTCGGAATCCCGAGAAGAAGCAAATGCCACAATCTGTCGAAAACCTCCTTGGGAAATCAATGATTTTGGCCTCGTCGTGCCCTCCCGGAAGACCTCCTGGGCGCCTTTTGGGCCGTCTTGGAGGCCTCTTGGTGGCCTCTTGGGCAGTCTTGGGCCATCTTGAGGCCATCTTAGGCCGTCTTGGGTGCATCTTGGGCCGTCTTGGAAGCCTCTTGGGGCCATCTTAGCTGTCTTGGAGGCCATGTTGGCCGTCTTGGAGGCCTCTTGGGCCGTCTCAGGGCCCTCGTTGGCCGCGCGCGCACGTCGGAATCCTGCCAAAACCTTGCCAACGCCGACGCGTGGACGCCATAGTCGTCATCGGCGCCGTCATTGGATTTTCCGTCGCCATCGTCATCGTCATCGTCGCTACCGGCATCGCTACTATCATCGTCGAATGCGCCGTTGTTGACGTCGCCATGATACCGCGCCCGCCCGAGGCACCGGCTCGCACTGAGGCGCCCGCGCGTCGCGCGGCCTGCGAGACGCGCCAGGGGGCCCCCAGCAGACAGCGCTGCCGCGGCCGCGTCGGTCGCGCCAGATAAGCCGGCCACTCTGCGCGCGAGCCTGCGCGCGCCAGCACAGCCGCAGCGACGCGCCAGCCAGCGCTCAGCAATAGTTGCAATCGCCGCCGCATAGCGATTACACGAGCAATGGAGTCGACCATCTCAAGTTCGGCAGGGCGAATTGCCCCCCCCTCACAACCAGCAGAACTGGAAGTGGACCAGGAAGGCGCGGCTGGCCCCCCCACACAAGAGAATGAGGGCAGAGGAGGAGGGAGGGCTGTCCCACCCCCCCCCCTCCAGACAGGAAAGGAAGCGCTCAATCCCGCTAGTTACTTACGCTAGATGGGCCACCCTGCTTGCCAGATTCCCACCAGAAGAGGAGGGGCGTGGGGGCCCCCCCTCCTTCCCTGCCCCGCTGCTCATGGCCACCGTCAGGGAGGTCGGGGCTGAACTGGTGATCACCCGGAAGTCCCTAATCGGCAACAGAGACGCGGATGGCACGGGTACCACCCTCGCGATGGCGAGCCCGATCGCGCATGAACAGATCAAGGAACTGGTCCGCGCCAAAGCTGAAGCAGAAGAAGGCCAGCGCACGACCCCCACCGCGCTGGTCGCGGATGCAAGCGCATCCCAAATACAAGCAGCGCTGGCGGCGGCAGGTTCGGGCGGCGGTCCCTGCAGGATACTCGCCTCAACCACGCAAGGGGTCCCGACTCCAGGAGGCCCGGGCCCGATCGTGCTGACTGCCATAGCCAATGCGCGGTGGGGGTTAGCAAGGCATCGGTTTACGGAACAGAGGCCCTGGCTCGTAGAAAATGGAGGCACACGCGTGCCCCCACTGGGGGTATCGGGCAGCCAGCCTGATCACGCACTTGGTACCCATGGGGAACCCCGTGCGAACGGGAAGGATGACCCCCCCCTCAGACAGTTGGTAGCGGCGCAGTTCCACGTAACGGACAACCCCCAGAGAACGCAGATTCCGCTATCCATCGTGGTTCACTGGGGAAGCAACAACGCCGACACCGGCGACGCCTTGCACACACTCGCACCAGAGCACCGCAATGACGCCATAGTGGCTCAGATAACCAGGTGGCAACTGGCCCTCGAGGGGGACGGGCACGCAGCAGTTGAGGCGGAATGGGCCACCACAAAAAGACCCCTCCCAAGGGACGAGACCCTCCTCAAAGAGGGACTGGAGCCGCTCTTGCATCACGTCGTGCGACGTCGGCCCGCCAGACTCACTGACATGCAGGCCCCCGACGACCAGCCCCTAGAAGAGCTACAAGTCGCCGCGCAGACCGCCCTGGTTACAAACATCAACGGGTGCACATGGAGAGCCAAGGAAACATCGGACTCCGTACACATCCCTATCCTGAGCGCTGCCACATGCCTCGCCCACTCCGCCGCCTCGGACGCAGCAGCCGCATTCGGGTACAGAGTCGGCTTGAACGGAGGAGGCTTGCTCCTCCTCAAGACCCCGGAGAGAATCGCGGCCCCGACATTGAAGCACCTCTGAGAGGAGCTCCCCCCCATGATCTTCGGGAGCGCGCGCAACTCCCCCGCCCTCAGTCCCCGAAGGATCCTCCTGGAGGGCAGCTGGGATGGCGGCCCTTCGCTCGCCAGACTGGCCGACCCAGAAGACGGCTTCCATCTCCGGTGGAACCTAGCAGACCTAGGGCAATCCAGACACCAGGATGCGATAGAGGCCGTAGAAGCCACCGTAGGCACGGGGGCGGTGGAGCAGATAACCACTGTGTACGCCTGGTTCCCTGACACAGGCGATCACAGACACATGACGCAGGTGGGGATCAGGCTGGACACGGCCGCTGCCATGGCAGCAGCCTTCTGCAGGACAAACTGCATAACAGTTGGCCCGCAGGTCATCAGGATTTTCCCGGCCACCCCCTCGAGAGAGCAGACAAGAAGGGACAGAGGGACCCCAACCGCGCAGCGAGAGCACATCGAAGCCCTCGCCCAGGAAACCGTGCGACAAGCCCCCAGAAGAGCTGTCCAGCCGCAAATGCTCGAGGCCACAGCCTTCGACCGACGAGGTACGCAAATTAGCCCCCCCCCGAGTCAGGCAAATGCGCCCAGACCTCGGGTGTTCAGGGTCCTTCTCAGAGGTCAGGACGCGGGGCAGGACGCCCGCATGCTACTCCACAGCATCACCAGCCCAGCAGCGGACCAAGTGGCCACAGTCAAGCTCCTCTGGCCACGGCACGGCACCCTCAAATGTCAAATGACTGCCAGGCGCTGGGGCTCAGACAGGGGTCGAGGTTCCCCAGCAACGAGTGCATTGTGGTGTACGACGCTGGGCATATTTGGGGAGTTCCACGTGGATGACAGGATCCCGAGACCCACCTACGTGGGACAATCGTGGTACAGAATGGACAGGGCCCCCTCCCTGCTCCAGTCTCGACGGATCTCCACCGCAATCACCGAGATCTACAAGCTACAGCAGGCCCCACGCGACCTGGTCGGGACCCCCCTGGACGTCATCACCTACCTCCTCACCTTTCGCACGGCCGACAAGAAGGATAAGACGCTGGCCAACAGCGCACGCAACACATCACAGCGTGGGCAAACCCTACTTGCTCGCGCCACGGCCACCCTTGAGGCGCGCTTTCCCAGCACCAGCCGGCCAGCAGCGGTCGCCGGCACAGCGCTACCCGACCCCCCCACGGCGCCCCTGGCTGCCGCCCCCTTTTCCGACCCAGAGGTGGACGAAGCCATCGGACAGGTCTTCCAGCGCGCCAGGGACCCACCACCGCATACGGCCCTCGAGGTAGGAGCCAGTCGCCACAGCCTCAACCGTGATGCTACAAGGGCCCTCACCGCCTCCACCTTACACCACGTAACAATCGTACACGGGCCCCCCGGCACCGGCAAGACAATCTTCTCCGTTGCCACTATGGACACCTGGGCCAACGCACTCCCGGATGGACTGTCAGTCGCTCTGGCCGCAGGATCCAACGCGGCCGCTGACCAGCCGGCGCTCGGTCTAATCAGCGCACGCCAGGCCAACAAGTTGGGCCCCCCTTCAGGGTCCCCGACCAGGTGCGTGCGCCTGGCCAAAGACTTCAAGGTGGCCAAGGAGCTGGCAGTGCTCACCCCTGGAGGACACTTGCACACAGCCAACGGCAGGTACCCGTACGAAGGCGGACCCTCCAAGGACTTCCCCGCATTCCGGACCCAGCTGCTCAAGGACGCCAAGACAATCATCGCCACACGTGAATCTGCGGAGGCGCTAAAGAAGGCCGCCCCAGTCGCCCTTCTCATCATGGACGAGGCAGGGCAGGCGCACGAGCTGATGGCCGCCATGTCCCTGGACAGCGTCATCCGCTCCGGCGGACACCCAGTGTTGGTTCGCGATCCCGAGCAGCTCCCCCCCCACAGTCATCTCCAGGAAAGCAGCGGACCAAGGGTTATGCCTCTCCATCTTTGACCGCCTCCACCATGCCCTGGGGGGCGACCAGTCTGCCGTGGTACAGCTCAGCCTCTGCTACCGTATCCACCCCCTGCTATTGGCCTGGCCAAATTGTGTCTTCTACAACAACACAATGCACACCGGCCTAACCGACCCTCTGTCGCAGAGACCCCTGATCGAGGGGCCCCCATGGCGGGGCTCCCTCCCCTGGAACGACACCAGAGTCGTTGACCTAGCAAAGGCAGCGGGCACCACCAAGGACGACATGGAGCACAGGTTACGCGGCCTGGATCCAGGGGATCAGCGCAAAGAGGAGCGGCACCGCTTGCTAGTGGTGGACAACCCCTCCTTGGAGGTCACTTCGAGGCTACACGCAGGATACGCCAACCTACCAGAGGCAGCGCAGACTGTAGACATAGCACGTGCCCTCCTGCCCGCCATACGGAACGGCACCACAGTGCGGGTGGTCGTCGGCTACCAGCTGCAGCACGCCATCCTTGTAAACGGATGGCCACAAAGCGCGCGCAGCATCAGTGGCACCCTCAGGCAAACCAAGACCAAGGGCAAAGGGAGAGGGAAAGACCGGGCAGCCTCAGGCAATGAACCCACATACCCCCCCCCCCCCCCAGACCGTTCCACCAACACCAGCGACCACGCCAGCGTCTTCGTGCAGCGCAGCTCAGAGCTCACAGGCATCGCCTTGAGCATCCCTGGGCTGCGGAGCCTCGCTGAGGAGCACCTGGCAAGCGGCAAGCTCACCATTTCAACCATTGACTCCAGCCACGGCGGCGAAGCCGACCTGGTCATCTTTCTGACAACCAGGTCTAGCGGTTGGCACGATTGGGGCTTCATGGACAATTCCAACAGAGCAAATAGGGCAATCGCCCGCGCCACCCGCAATGTGGTCATCATCGGTGACGAGGGGATGTTCGGCGCCTCTACAGGATCGCGCCAACGGGAGCTCTCTGAGTATGGAAGAATCGCCAAACTCTGGGTTCGCTTCTCGCACTCGGGGGACATGGGCAACAGGTGGGCACTGGCGGTCGACAAGGGATTCGACCCCAGCACAGATCTCACCACATGGATCCCGGCTTCGCCCTCGCACACAGGAGACGAGGTCATCGAGGGACTCGACAATCCCATCGGGAAATCCCGCGCCTCCAACTTTGCAGACCGGATAGGCAGCACCGCTTGACCCGGAGTTCTCATGGGACAGCCTAGGCGACGCCATCAGAAGCAGTCTGCAGAGGCTCGTCGAGGACCCCGCCATGGGAGTTGTACTATACACCGTCTCTGGGCTTCACCCCCGCCAATGGTCCATAGCCGACGCACCGCGGCAGCCCGGCCGGTTCGACCGCAAAGCATGGAGCCATCTAGGATTCTGCACCGACGCCGAGCTGGGCATTGAGGCAAGCAACCTGGTCTACAATCTTACGCGGGCTGCCCTGGTCTGGTTCTTCGGGTTGGGCACCCCCTGGGCCACCTCACGCCTGGCCGCCCCCGCGGCGTCGCCCCCCCCCCCCCCCCCCCCTACCCTTCGCGAAGGGCATCAGCCATCGCCCCAAGAGCACCGGCCGATGCACTCCCAAGGACGCGTCACAGCAATTCCCAGAGGCTTGGAGCCAAGAGACAGGGAAATGCAAGCGGCACCGTGCACACCCAGGGATGCAGCACCTGAAGTCCCTGCTCCACCCAGGCCAAGCCGATTCGGAGCTACGGCAATCTCTCCTCAGCAGCGACGGGCTCCCCATGGACACCCCCACGTTCAGGGTCCTCCTGGTGGTTATGATGCTCCAACTGCGCGAGCCCCGAGCGACGCTATGGCAATGGCCGTTCCCGCACCCTGGGGCCACGGGGGACATCATCGAAGCAGCCATGGGCCTCTGTTACCCCTGGCAGAGTGTCCACAAAGAGTACAGGGCCAAGTTCGCAGAGGCCTGGGGCTTCGACTTGTGTGGCCTCGCATCCCTCCACGGGAAGATGGAGGACACCATCAAGCATATCAGCACGCTCGCCACCTACGCCCACCGCCACCAGGTTGCGACCAACCACGGGTGCCCAACCACTTGCACAGGGATGCTGAATTACAAGTTCACGCTGGAGGCTCCCATGAGGGTCCTGGAAGCAATTGTCAAACCGGCCGATATCAAGTCCCTGAGAAAGGGAAGTTGCTCCATCTGCACACTACACAAGGAGCTCAGCGGGGCCCAGGACGGGCTCGGCTGCCCAGACTCAATGGCAGACCTGGAGCATATCGGCGGGGGAATCGCCATGTCCAACAAGCGCCTCGCATCCCCGGCCTCCGGTACGGCACTCAACCCACCCAGGGTAAGTGACGACAGGTTCCTCACCAGGCAACAGGTCGGCAGCTTCGACTGCGACGGGTGCCCGAACACGGGGCTCCAATGCGCGGCAGGCACTTGGGAGGACGACGGCACAGGGGAGCTTCTGGAGCAGAACCGCTCCCAAGCGTACTTGCAAGGCCGAAACTGTAGGTGGCTGCGCGAGCAGTGCTGGATCAAGTCGCTGGAAAAAATTGGCATCGAGGTCCCCCTGGCCTAAAACAAAGACCTCAGCAACAAGAAGCCGCTCCAGCAGCGCCTACTGACGTACAAGCGCACATTGGACGAGGCTCGCTACCGAAAGAGAGCCCGTGCTCTCCCCCCCCTGGACCGGCTCCCAATCGGGCACTGGCGACCTGATACTGCGCAGTTCCCCGCCTGCCTGCGCGACCTGGTCATGAACACCCCGCCCGTCTACAGGCCACAGGCGGTCGGCACCACCCTCCCAGCCCACAAGCTGTCCGACGGCAGCTTCGGGCCCGACTCACACCGTACGAACACCTACTCCGCCATGTGCGACACCTGCCCTGCGGGGTCGCCACCGCTCGCGTGGTCGGCAAACAGTTCCGCACTCGGCTGCTTCATGCGGAGCCCGGAGCCAGGTGCGCCGCGCAACGACGAGACAGGGCTACCGCCATGGAATACCATGCCCACGCTCTGGACCCAGCAGCAGTGGAATTCAGGTTGGGCCTGCAGGCGGTGCCTCATCCACATCTGGAACGCGGCGCCCGGCACGCTCGACCGCATCCTGGACCAGCACTCCTCTAGGGCATGCCCCATCGCCCCCACCACGCGCGCAGTAACAGCAGAAGTGCAGGAGGAAAGCTACGACATCAGCGTCCACCTCTCCCCAGCGGGCGTCAACGCAGCGGCGAAGGACACGTGCTCAAGGCAATCGGCCCCACGGGGCGAGCCCGCCCCCAACGACAGGGAGCACAACAGCGGGGCAGGAGAAAGCAGCGAACCGGTCAAGGTCGGACGCGACAGCAAATCCGTGTTCCCCAACGTGGACCCGCCAGAGTGCCCCGTCCTACCAACCCAATCCACCTTCAGGCTCTCTGGGGTGGAGCCCGACGGCCCCGTTCACTCCTTCGTGAAGTACCTGCTGGAATGGAACCATTCCGTCTACATATGTTGGGCTGATTTCGCACGACGGCACGGTGAAGGCATCCCAGGGGACAGAACCGACGAGGGGTCGTGGCCCACAGAAAGCCTGCTCCCTTTCCTGGGAATGATCTACGGAGAGTCAATCCCAAACGACTGCCATCCCCCCCGACATCCCATGGGATGGGCAACGGGCCGCAGTGGCCCGAGTGGTCTACCACCTAATGAAATCCAACGGGAAGCACCACGACAAATGAGACAGCTACGCTGCCATCCTGACAGAGCAGAAAGGCCAGTGCCCCCTCCGACAGCGGATCAGCACACTGCTGACATTCCTCATAGGGGATTGACCAGGCCGCCCTGGCCAACCGGGACCCACGCGAGGCGGCCACAGGCTCCTCATCGGCGGGTGATTCCCCAGCAGCAGCCTGGCTGAACAGAGCAGTCGAAACCGATGGCCCCCCCCAGCAGACAGCCTCGGACCTGCACTGGAGGACACCTCTGCCCGTGCTCCCAGAGCGAACCCCCACGCCACAGGTGCAGACGGGGGGGCGTGGCCCGCAGGCAGAGGGGAGGGCTCCAACCGGCCAGGCAGGCAATATCGAAGGCGAACCGGATGGGATCGATTGGGGAGGGGGACAAGAAGAGCGAGTCCGACACAGCCAAGGACCCGAGCCCGGAGCTCAGCCCAACCCCGGTGGCGGACGAGGGAAAAGAGGACAGCCCTGACCCCCTCAAGCTCTTCCTGGAACCACCCAACAGGCCCGACGCCTGGTCCCCATACGATCGCAAAATCCACCGTTTCACCGTTCCGGGGTGATTCTGGAAGCTTGACACTGACCGTTTCAGGTTCCAGAATCACCCTGGAACCGTTCCGGGGTGAAAACCCATCTGGACCCATTTTGAGCTCCTCCCAGAAGGCTTCTCTCAGCTCCTTACTGGGCTCCTTACAGAAGCCCTTACTGGGCTCCTTACAGAAGCCCTTCTTGGGCTCCTTGCAGAAGCCCTTTTTGGGCTCCTTACAGAAGCCCTTTATTGGGCTCCTTGCAGAAGCCCTAATTGGGCTCCTTACAGAAGCCCTTATTGAGCTCTTTACAGAAGCCCTTATTGGGTTCCTTACGGAAGCCCCTTTTAAGCTCCTTACAGAAGCCCTCACTGGGCTCCTTACAGAAGCCCTCACTGGGCTCCTTACAGAAGCCCTCACTGGGCTCCTTGCAGAAGCCCTCACTGGGCTCCTTACAGAAGTCCCCAAGAGAGCCGTTTTGCATTGGGAGAGGGTTCTACATGGTTTTTCACATTGGAACGGTCCCGGGGTGAACATCCATCTGGGACCTCCCGACGCTGCGCGGGAGAGCCCAGCCGCGAAAAACAAGCTCCCCAATAAGAGATTTCATGTGGAAAATCGCCATTTTGGGAGCTCGGCTACACCCCCCCCCCTCTCCGACAGAGCCGTTTTGCGTTGGGAGAGGGTCCAGATGGATTTTCACCCTGGAACGGTTCCGGTGTGAAAATCCATCTGGGACCTCCCGACGCTGCGCGGGAGAGCCCAGCCGCGAAAAACAGCTCCCCAATAAGAGATTTCATTTGGAAAATAGACATTTTGGGGATACCCCTCCCAGAGCCGTTTTGCGCTGGTCGATGCCAGGGGTTCGGTGAAAATCCATCTGGGACCTCCCGACGCTGCGCGGCAGAGCCCAGCAGCGAAAAATAAGCTCTCCAACAAGAGATTTCATTTGGAAAATGGCAATGTTGGGAGCTCGTACGCCCCCCCCATCCCCGACAGAGCCGTTTTGCGTCGGGAGAGGGTTCCAGATAGATTTTCACTCTGGAACGGTTCCGGTGTGAAAATCCATCTGGGACCTTCCGACGCTGCGCGGCAGAGCCCAGCCGCGAAAAACAAATTCCCCAATAAGAGATTTCATTTGGAAAATGGTAATTTGGGGAGCTCGGGTGCACCCCCCCCCATCCCCGACAGAGCCGTTTTGCGTTGGGAGAGGGTTCCAGATGGATTTTCACCCTGGAACGGTTCCGGTGTGAAAATCCATCTGGGACCTCCCGACGCTGCGCGTCAGAGCCCGTTTTGCATCGGGAGAGGGTTCCAGATGGATTTTCACCCTGGAACGGTCCCAGGGTGAAAATCCGTCTGGGACCTCCCGACGCTGCGCGGGAGGGCCCAGCCGCGAAAAACAAGTTCCCCAATAAGAGATTTCATTTGGAAAATGACAATTTTGGGAGCTCGGGTGCACTTCCCCCCATCCCCGAGATGCGCCCGCAAGGCTCCCGAGAGCGCCCAGATGGAAAATCACCCGTTTCAGGTTCCAATTTTCACCCCGGAACCGTTCCAGGGTGATTCTGGAACCTGAAACGGGTGGATGCCCGCTCCTGGGGCGCTCTTGGAGCCATCTTGGACCATTCGTGGTCCCCCCTCGAGGCTCTCTTGCGTGATCCTGCGCCATCTTTCGGCCTCGGAGTCCCTCGGGAGCGAAAAAGGCGAGGCGCCACACGACATCGAAGCACCTCAGCTCTTTGAGAAAGATTTTGGCCTCTCAGAGGTCTCCCCAGGACTCTTCGTGGCCGTCTTGGACTGGTCTTGGGGCCTCTTGGAGGCATGTTGGTGGTAATGTTCAGCCATCTGGTGCTATCTTGAGCTATCTTGGAGGCCTTCTTGGACTATCCTTGGCCCTCTTAGAGCCGTCTTAGGCCAAAAAGGACTCTCTGACACCTCGCGGTCCCCTTATAGTCCAGACCAGGGGAGGGGATAGGGAGGAGGGGGAGATCCCTCCTCGAAGGGGAAGAAGGAAGAAGACGCTCTTGGGACCACCCACGCTGTTGCGCGGTGGGTGAATTACACCATATAGAGTTTACCATGCAGGTTGCCTTACAAAGGATGTGCCACGCCGACTGCACCACATATATTCCGCTCCATATGACAAGCCGTTGTTTGGGGTCCAAGCTGGAAACACACATGTTAAAACGCCCCCATGAGCAGTGGTTTGGTATCGTTTAACCGATCCCCATCCCTATCTGTATCCCCTTCGAGACCCCCGCCAAATTACCACCCCAGTTGGGGACACACCCTTCGAAACCCGAAGAAAACGACCTATATCCCCATCTAGGGGGTAAATCGGCCAGCGGGGCCCAGGCCACGCTGCTGGGGATGGGGATCGGTTAAACGATACTCAGTGGTCGGGGGCTTGGGGTTTTCTCTCGTATGGAGGCTCCGCCCACCGTCTCACAGCCCGTCGCCAGGCCCCAGACGGCCCATGACGATCTTTAGCGGCCCCACGGTTGTGGCCGAGTCTCAGCCAAACGCACGACGTCGATGTTCACACGGCCGCCGGAGTGGCCAAGGACAGTGCAGGACTGGCTACAGAGCAGCCCCGTGTGGCTTCAAGGTGGGCCCCGCTACGCGTAACTTGTGCATCTTTGATGTGCTATCATTACACGCTTCGCTTGTTGACGATTCGGTAGTCGACATCCAGGAGACACTCGGGAGCACAGTGCAGGCGCGATGTTTCTTCCTGGTCAATGGTTGTGACGTGGTCCTGTTCTCTCTCTATTCTCGCAGTTCTTTTGGACGTGGACGGGTTGGGACCGCGTCCTTCGGGCAGGGATGGCATCCCGCTCCATTTGTCTTGCAGTGTGTCTTGGTTCAAGATGCAACTGCAGCTGTTAGAATGTGACAGACCACTCTCTCTTTCTGGCTCCCTCCCTTTCTTTATTTATTACTCTCTATCTCTCTGTCTTTCTCTCTTCCTCTTTCTCTTTCCCTCTCTCTTGCTCTCTCTTGCTCTCTCTCTCTCTCTCTCATTTGTTTTGCTTGTTTTTTGCGTTATGTTTTTTGTGTTTCTTTGTTTGTTTCTCTCTCTATATATATCCCTGCTTTTTATATCTCTCTCTCTCTCTCTTACTCTCTCTCTCTTCCTCTCTCTCTCTCTGTCTCTCTCCCTCTCTCGCTCTCTCTCTCTCTCTTCTCCCTCTCTCTCTCTCTTTCTAATTCCCCATCCGTATGTATATGTCTGAAAATGTATGTATCTCTCTCCCACTCTCTTGTTGCATTGTTTTTGGTCGTGGTGGGACCGCACGCAGCCACTTCACTGACGGCACTCCCGTTCGTTGTCTCACAGTCTTGTGCCTCCTCCTCTCAGGCTGCGTCAAC
Source organism: Prorocentrum cordatum (assembly GCA_963575745.1). NCBI lineage: Eukaryota > Dinophyceae > Prorocentrales > Prorocentraceae > Prorocentrum > Prorocentrum cordatum. The sequence goes on from CAUYUJ010002507.1 coordinate 58,399, forward strand.
CCTTGCTTCTCCTCTCTCCTTGATCCTGCAGCGTTCAAGATGTGTTTGTTGGCTGGGGTCGGACCGAAGACACGTTGGTCGGGGTGGGACCGCAGCCATGTAGTGTTGCGACGTCACTCCTTCACTTTCTCGCAATACTCCGCCTCTGTCTATATTTCCAGGCCGCGTTGACTTCTTCTGCTTCCTTCTTGCTCCTGCAGCTCGCCAGAGAGTTTGGTCGGGGTGGGACCGCAGCCACGGTGTTGCGACGGCACTCCCTCCACTCTCTCGCAGGACTCCGCCTCCGCCTCGTGGCAGGCTGTGTCGACCTCTCCTCTCGCTCCCTCCTCGACCCCTGCAGCGCGCGAGAGAGCCCGGTCGGGGTGGGACCGCAGCCGTGGTGCTGCGACGGCACCCCTTCACTTTCTCGCAAGGCTCCGCCTCCGTCAGTCTCCAGGCTGCATCGATTCCTCCTTCTGCGCCCTCCTCGACCCCTGCTGCGCGCAAGGGCTCCGCTTCGCCTGGCGGGTGCCTCCTTCTCCGGTCCTCCTTGGCCGCGCGCGCCGCTGCGGTGACGGGCCTGCCTCACCGCAACTTCTGCTCAGATCGTGCAATTGCGTTAGGACTTCGGTCGGGAGTCTCGAGAAGGCGCTATTTCCCTCGAAGTGTCAAGCAAGAAGTACTTTCTTATAAAATTTGCCTCGTGAAGGACCCAACCATTTGGATCCATTTTCAGCTCCTCCCAGAAGGCTTCTCTCAGCTCCTTCCTGGGCTCCTTACAGAAGCCCTTATTGGGCTCCTTACAGAAGCCCTTATTGGGCTCCTTACAGAAGCTCTTATTGGGCTCCTTGCAGAAGCCCTTCTTGGGCTCCTTACAGAAGCCTTTTTGGGGCTCCTTACAGAAGCCCTTATTGGGCTGCTTGCAGAAGCCCTTATTGGGCTCCTTACAGAAGCCCTTATTGAGCTCCTTACAGAAGCCCTTATTGCGCTCCTTACGGAAACTCTTATTAGGCTCCTTACAGAAGCCCTCACTGGGCTCCTTACAGAAGCCCTCACTGGGCTCCTCACCGGGCTCCTTAGAGAAGCCCTCACTGGGCTCCTTGCAGAAGCCCTCACTTGGCTCCTTAGGGAAGCCCTGACTGGGCTCCTTACAGCAGCCCCCGACAGAGCCGCTTTGCGTCGGGAGAGGGTTCCAGATGGATTTTCACCCTGGAACGGTTACGTGGTGAAAATCCATCTGGGACCTCCCGACGCTGCGCGGCAGAGCCCAGCCGCGAAGAACAAGCTCCCCAATAAGAGATCTCATGTGGAAAATGGCCATTTTGGGAGCTCGGGTACACACACACCCCCATCCCCGACAGAACCGTTTTACGTCGGGAGAGGGCTCCAGATGGATTTTCATCCTGGAACGGTTCCAGGGTGAAAATCCATCTGGGACCTCCCGACGCTGCGCGGCAGAGCCCAGCCGCGAAAAACAAGCTCCCCAAAAAGAGATTTCATTTGGAAAATGGCCATTTTGGGAGCTCGGGCAAACCCCCCCATCCCCGACATTCCCCGACAGAGCCGTTTTGCGTCGGAAGAGGGTTCCAGATGGATTTTCACCCTGGAACGATTCCGGGGTGAAAATCCATCTGGGACCTCCCGAGGGTGCGCGGCAGAGCCCAGCCGCGAAAAACAAGCTCCCCAATAAGAGATTTCATTTGGAAAATTGCCATTTTGAGAGCTCGGGCAGACCCCCCCCATCCCCGACAGAGCCGCTTTGCGTCGGGAGAGGGTCCCAGATGGATTTTCACCCTGGAACGGTTCCGGGGTGAAAATCCATCTGGGACCTCCCGAGGGTGCGCGGCAGAGCCCAGCCGCGAAAAACAAGCTCCCCAATAAGAGATTTCATTTGGAAAATTGCCATTTTGAGAGCTCGGGCACACCTCCCCCATCCCCGACAGAGCCGTTTTGCGTTGGGAGAGGGCTCCAGATGGATTTTCACCCTGGAACGGTTCCGGCGTGAAAATCCATCTGGGACCTCCCGAGGGTGCGCGGCAGAGCCCAGCCGCGAAAAACAAGCTCCCCCACAAGAGATTTCATTTGGAAAATTGCTATTTTGAGAGCTCGGGTACACCCCCCCCCATCCCCGACAGGGCCGTTTTGCGTCGGGAGAGGGTTCCAGATGGATTTTCACCCTGGAACGGTTCCGGGGTTGCGTGCCCGACGGCCTTGCTCTGAGTGTTGCAGTCTTGTACAGCCTGCGTCTCGCGCATCGTCGCGTTCACCTCGGGCCTATTCGACGCAGGCGCCGGGCTCGATGCGATTGGTGCCGTTGGCCCCCCCCCAAACTGAGCGGTGGAGTCTGAGGGCTGCGCGCTGAGTGGTTCAGCCTTCCGCGCTCGCTTTGCCTTTTGTTTTCCACCGCCGGCAGCCCGGTCCTGAGTTCGTGTCTCTTAGCTAGCCGGGCTGGCTGCTTGGAGTTTGGCGCCGCACCGGCGACTCACTCCGTTGCACTCGCACCCGCGGCCGCTTGTTCACTTTGGTTTATAGTGCGGCGCCTAGGTGCGTCTGCTGGCGAATGCAGAGCATTTTGTTCAGTGCATGTGCGTCTGCGCGCTTGTTGTGCAGGTGCGAACCGGCCTGCCAACGTGGCGGTTGGGGTCGCCAATTCGCATTGTGCCGCCCGCCCCGGACATTGCCCCTCGCCGCCAGACCGTTGCCGCGCGGCCGCAGACCAAACAAATATCCCCAGCAGCAGCGCAGCTTGCAGCTTACTTGAGGCGCCGCTTAGGCAGCTTAGGCAGTTTAGGTGCGCGGCTTTAGTTTGAGCCTGTTGTCCATTAGTAGGCCCGCGCCCCCGACTTACGACTCGCCGCTTGCGCTTTCGCCCGCGGCCGCGACCCCCAAAAAATATCCCCCCAGCCCATCCAGAAACGATGCCCAAGGGAGTTGAGGTGATCAGGGAAGTGGGGGAGCATACAGAAGAACAAAGGGCGGGAGAGCCGTCCGATACCCCAAGAGGGGGAGGATGGTGGAGGAGAAGGAGGAGGAGGAGGAGGAGGAGGAGGAGGAGGAGGAGGAGGAGACGGGGCAGTTTGGCGAACCAGGGCCGTCTTTGAGCGTCTTGGGTGCTTCGGGGATCCTCTTGACGCCTCTTGGGGGCATCGTGGGAGCCTCTTCGAGGCCCGTCTGGGCGCCTCTTGGGTCCCTCCTGGGGCGCTCTTGGGAGCTTCAGGGGCGCTCGTGGGCCCATTCTGGGGGAAATCACTCAAAAAAGAGGGGTTCCTTAATTCGCCTCCCCCCTTTGGGAGCCCCAAAAGTCACTTTTTGGGGCGCTCTTGGAGCGCCCTTGGGCGTTCTTGGGGCCGTTTTGGGGCTCTTTTGGATCTCTCCTGGGGCCATTTCTGAGCCATCTTGAGGCTTCGGATGGCCATTGGAAGCGAAAAAACGAGAAAACAAAAAACACTGATTTTACAAAGGTATTGGAAAGATGTTGGTCTCTTCGGGGCCTCCTTGGGAGCTCTTTGGCCACTTGAAGCCGTCTTGGAGCGGTCTTGGGGCCTCTTGGAGCATCTTGGGAGCCATCTTGAGGCTTGCGATATCTTGAGCCATCTTGGGCCATCCTGGACGTTCCAACCCCGCAAAGGGGGCGCCCCGTCCAGGTCCAGGGGAGGGGGTAGGGGAAGGGGTCGAGCTTCCCGCCTGCCCGCAAGCCGTCTTGCTCACTCCTCCTCCTCCTCCTCCTCCTCCTCCTCCTCCTCCTCCTCCTCCTCCTCCTCCTCCTTGTCCTTCCTCCTCCTCCTCCTCCTCCTTGTCCTTCCTCCTCCTCCTCCTCCTCCTCCTCCTCCCCTCCTCCTTGTCCATTCTCCTCCTCCTCCCTCATCCGTGTCCGTTCTCCTCCTCCTCCCCTCCTCCTCCATCCTCTGTCCCTCCGCTCCTCCTCCTCTTTGGCCTTCCTCCTCCTCCTCCTTGTCCTTCTCCTCTCCTCCTCACTCCTCCTCCTCCACCTCCTCCTCCTCCTTGGCCTTCCCCCTCCGCCTCCTTGTCCATCTCCTCCTTGTCCTTACTCCTCCTCCTCCTCCTCCTAGCTCCTCCTCCTCCTCCTCCTCCTTGTCCTTCCTCCTCCACCCGCCCTCCCAACACACACGTGCCACCCGGGAGTCAGCATATCGCGCAAGAACACCGCAGACGCCACGGGTTCCAAATGCACCAGACCCTGGAGGCCCACGCGTGCCAGGCGCGCCAGGTGCGGCATGTGCTCCACGTGCGCCCAGTGTTCCACGTGCTCCAGCCGCGCCAGGTGCGCCAGCCACTGGGAACCGATAGGGGCTCCGCCTGCGTGCGCCGCAGCTGTCGCTGCGCCACCAGTTGCGCACGCCCCGGCGCATGCTTGTGGCTGCTGGCCACCGCGCGCGCCCCCCCCCATCCACGCATGAGAAACAAGCGTGCGAGAAGGGCAGCAGCCATTGATGTGTCAAACCAGTCGGTCGACCACCTGCGCCCGGAAGGCAGGTGGGATCTGCTGGCACCCCAGCCGTCCCTCGTAAATACAAATGTAAAATGGTCGCGGGGCGGCCGCGCATGCTCCAAGTGTGGAGGCAGAGTGCGTTTCGCATTGTTTTTTTACAGGAATGGTGGGGGGATGGCCCTCATGGGGTCGTCATGGTTCCGGGTTGGCCGCCGGCCGGGGGGAGGGGGTGCATACTAATGAGGAACAGTCCCCGAAGGGGAAGAGGGGCAGATGGAAGACAAAACACCCTAGACCACCTACGCCCTAAAGGGCTGGTGGGATTTCACATGCCACGCACTCTCTTGTGAGAAAAAGGGAGCGGCGGATCTAGTGGCCTTCGGCCCATCCCGCCATCCTACCAGGGTTGCGGGGCAAAGGTTTCGTGGATGCTTTTTGGCGTCTCCTGGGATGCCTCTCCGGGGCCGCTGGGGGGCTTCTCGGCGGCTTCTCGTGGCGATCTTGGGGGGCATTTGGCACTAAAGGGCTCCTGGGGTCGTTCGCTTTCGCCCTGCCTGGGACGGGGAAAAGCAGCAAAAGTACAAAAGTAGTTGGTGAAGATTGGCTGTGGTGAATGCCATGCGGGGCGCCACAAAAGTCATGCGACAAGCTTAGGGGGACTCCTTAATTCAATAGCTTGTCTGGTTTATTATATTCTGCGTAGAGAACTCGAAGGGACCTGAGGACACTCTACTCAGTGCCTACGGCACTGAGGTGGGTATGTTAACTTGTGTTACATGCCATGTTGGCTGCCGAAGACACAGCTCACATGTATGGCAACGTTTTGTGGATACTAACATGCTCCCTGGCTCATCCGTCTTGCTCTCGGTTACACAGCATCATCAGCACAGCATGTTCTTTTACGCGAAAAGACTATAGGGTTATAATGATTATTTTTCGGTGCCAAGGACAGTTTCTTACGTACGAGCAGAGCTTCCAATCCTAGCGCCATGTTCCAGCTCACCCATGCTGAGTAAGCTCTGAAGTAGTTGCCCATCTAAGGTTTCGCACGATCGTTCCAGTGGTTGGGCCTCAAGATGCCGTTTTCGGCAAAAGTTCCAGCATTATGGTTCAAGATTGGGGGCCGAACAGCGAGGAGGGTGCTTCAGAGTCACATGTCGAGACTAGCGTAGCTCAGTATCCAGTTCGCTAGTAACTTCAATAATCTCCTGTGCTCTTCATCATTCGTCTACGCCGCCCTTCTCGCAGGATTGGGGCGAGGACTTCTTCATGACCAGGTGTATGGACCAGGCCACAGGGACGAGGAAGGGTGAGGAGACGATTTGAGTATAGGATGGAACGTCGGAAGGTGTGAGGGCGAGGAAGAGGAGTAGACGTCGCGAGAGAGGAGGGAGGAGAGTGAGATGAGGAGCATGGAGGACGGATAGCATCAACGATGATGCAATCCACCCTGTTGCGTGAAAAGTGACAACGGCGCGCTGCTTGCACCGGATGTCCTTCCTCTGCACGACGGCCCAGTTTGGAATCGCAGCGCTCATCGACGGCAGTCCGCGGCGGTCTCGACGGATGGATGTGTTCGCCGGCGGGCCAACCCGATGCCGACGACCAGGCGAGAAAAAGCAAATGCATGTGACGCATCCGAGGAGGAGGAGGAGGAGGAGGAGGAGGAGGAGGAGGAGGAGGAGGAGGGAGGAGGAGGGAGGAGGGAGGAGGGAGGGAGGAGGGAGGAGGAGGGAGTGAGGAGGAGGGAGGAGAGGGGAGGAGGAAGGGAGGAGGGAGGAGGAGCTGGAGAGGAGGAGGAGGGAGGAGGAGAGAGGGAGGGAGGAGGAGGAGGGAGGAGGAGTGGAGGGAGGAGGGAGGTGGAAGGCAACTTCAGGGGTGGCTTCATCCTGGGGCGGCGACAGCACCGCGGCGTTTCCGCGCGCGGCCCGGGCCCCGCGTCGCGCCTCGGGCGGGAGGAGCACGCACGGCGCTGCGCCCTCGGCGGCAGAGTGCCCCAAACGGCTCCCTCCTCCGCCTCCTCCTCCGCCTCGCTCCTCCTCCTCCTCCTCGCGCCTCCTTCTTCTCGCTCCTCCTCTCCTCCTCCTCCTCTCCCCTTCCTCTCCTCCCTCCTCCCTTCCTCCGCCTCCTCATCCTCCTCCCTCCTCCTCCTCCTCCTCGCCCTCCTCCTCCTCCTCCTCCTCCTCCTCCTCCTCCTCCTCCTCCTCCTTCAAGTGGCCGAAGGCACCACCGCCGTGCGAGCCGAAGACGCCACCCCCGTAGGGAGCACGACGGAAATTGGAACGAGACCATAAGGGGGACCAGCAGGGAGACCAGCAGGGAGACCGCACGGGAGGCCATGAGGGCGACCGTGGCAGGAAAGCACACAAGGGAGAGCAAGCAAGGGAGAGAGCGAGGGCGACGCTGCGGGAGACCCTACGGGAGAGTGTGCGGGAGACCATGGGACGACCAGAAAGGAGACCGCAAGGGAGAGCATCGGGGAGACCATATGGGCGATCCTGCGGGACGCCATAAGGGAGACCCAAAAAAAAATCACTGAAAAAACCATAAGTCGGACCATCTGGAATACCATACGGAAGACGATACGGACGGCCTCGGGGGCAGGGCGCCTCGGCACTGGACGGGTGAGAGCGGGGCCCATCCAGTGGGTCGAGCATGCATGATTCGGCAGACTTTGCAAGTAGTCTCGCCAGCCCTAAGTCGGGCACGTCCCTCTGCAGGAGGAATCTTCAAACATAGTTTTTGTTTCACAAAAGCCTGGGGACGATTCTGGGGGCATCTCTGACCATTTTTCCCAACCATCCTGTGGTGTTGGGTCCTCGTTTTGAAGAGACGGTCCCCGCGTTCCTTTCCTCCTCTCCTCCTCCTCCTCCTCCTCCTCCTCCTCTCCACCGCCCGCATCGTCTTCGGCGCAAAGCTGGAGGTGTAGGGGCGCTCCTGACACCTCTATGGGTTTTTGTTTTGTTATTTGTTGTTGTTTCTCTCTCTCTCTCTCACACGTTTCGTGGCCCCATAGGGAGCTCCACCGAAGCCCCCAGTGGGACCGCCCGCATGCGTCCCCCACACCCAATTTGGCACTGTCACCCACCCAGCACAGCGCTTCGTGGCCCCATAGGGAGCTCCACGGAAGCCCCCAGTGGGACCGCCCGCATGCATCCCCCACACCCAATTTTTGCATTTTCACCCACCCAGTACAGCGCTTCGTGACCCCATAGGGAACCCCACCGAAGCTCCCAGTGGTACCGCCCACATGCGTCCCCCACAGCGAATTTGGCATTTTCACCCACCCACTACAGCGCTTCGTGGCCCAATAGGGAGGCCGCGAGGCACGCAGGGCCTTCGGGGTCCTGGCCAAGCGGGTGGCTGACGCCACGGGGGAAGACGCCGCACTGGTTGCGGACCAACATGCCCAGCGACTTTCCGTCTCCCTGCACAGGGAGAACGCGCGGGCGGTGTTGCGGCGCCGTCAGACCCTGTCTGGAGGGGCGGGGGTGGCAGCGGCCCGCCTGGCCGCGGCCACGGCGGCCTCCACGGCAGACGCCGTGTGAGGTGCCCCCTGCGCTGCCTAGCGCCCCCCGCCCACCCACCCCGCCCTTGCTGGGCAGCGCGGCCGCCCCCCGCGCCCTTTCGCCAACGTCGCGCCGGCGACCCCTCCCACGCGCCGCCCGGCCCTTCCCCGGCGGGGCGGCGGATGGATCCTGCAGAGGGCAATCCCCAACAAGCCGCATCGCGCTGGGTTCGGGCGGCCACCCCGCCCAGGTCGCCGCCGTAGGGTCCGTAGCCTCGTCGCGGGCGGCTCTTCTCTCCCGGCCCTTGGCCCGGCCTGTCTGCTTGCGGCCGCTGCTTTCTCTCCTCCTGGTCCTCCTCCCCCTCCTCCCCCTCCCTTCGCTTCTGCTCGTTGCTTCCCTTCCTTTCCTTTCCTCCTGCTCCCTGCCTGCTGTCTCCGCCTGGCCCGTCTTTTGCCTGCCCGCCCGCCCCGCCAGCCCTGGCCTCCCGCCTGGGCGTTCGTCGTCGTCTGCCTGCTTCTCCCCTCCTCGTCCCCTTCCGCCGGACAGCACAGCCTGCCCGGAACCAGCGTGGCGGCATATAGGGGCCTGACAAGCCCCACCGAAGCCCCCAGTGGGACCGCCCGCATGCGTCCCCCACACCAAACTTGACATTGTCACCCACCCAGCACAGGGTTTTGTGGCCCCCACAGAGAGCTCCACCGAAGCCCCCAATGGGATCGCCCGCATGCGTCCCCCACACCCAACTTGGCATTTTCACCCACCCAGTACAGGGCTTCGTGGCCCCATAGGGAGCTCCACCGAAGCCCCCAATGGGACCGCGCCCGCATGCGTCCCCCACGCCCAATCTGCCATTTTCGCCCACCCAGTACAGCGCTTCGCGACCCCATAGGGAGCTCCACCGGAGCCCCCAGTGGTACCGCCCACATGCGTCCCCCACAGCCAATTTGGTATTTTCAGTCACCCGGTACTGCGCTTCGTGGCCCAATAGGCAGCCCCACCGAAGCCCCCAGTGGGACCGCCGGCATGCGCCCCCCACACCCAAGTTGCCACTGTCACCCACCCACACAGCGTTTCGTGGCCCCATAGGGAGTTCCACCGAAGCCCCTAGTGGGACCGCCCGCATGCGTCCCCCACACCCGATGTGGCATTTTCACCCACCGAGTACAGCGCTCCGTGGCCCCATAGACCCACCGAGCCCCCAGCCCGCCCACAGGCCCAACTCCCCACAAAATTTGCCATTTTCACCCACCCAGTACATCGCTTCGTGACCCCATAGGGAGCTCCACCGGAGCCCCCAATGGTACCGCCCACATGCGCCCCCCACATCCAATTTGGCATTTTCGGTCACCCGGTACAGCGCTTCGTGGCCCAATAGGGAGCCCCACCGAAGCCCCCAGTGGGACCGCCCGCATGCGCCCCCCACACCCAATTTGCCATTGCCACCCACCGAGTACAGCGTTCCGTGGCCCCATAGGGAGCCCCACCGAAGCCCCCAGTGGGACCGTCCGCATGCGTCCCCCACACCCGACTTGGCATTGTCACTCACCCAGTACAGCGCTCCGTGGCCCCATACGGGGCTCCACCGAAGCCCCCAATGGGATCGCCCGCATGCGCCCACCATGCCCAATTTGGCATTTTCACCCGCCCAGTACAGCGCTCGTGGCCCCATTGGGAGCTCCCCCGAAGCCCCCGTGCATGCGTCCCCCACAGGGAGCTCTACCGAAGCCGCCAATGGGACCGTCCGCGCGCGCCCCCCACACCCAATTTGGCATTTTCTCCGACCCAATACAGCGCTTCGTGGCCCCATGGGGAGCCCCACCAAAGCCCCCACTGGGGCCGTCCGCATGCGTCCCCCACACCCAAATTGGCATTTCCAACCACACTTTACAACGCTTCGCGGCCCCATGGGGGGTTCCACCGAAGCCTCCTACGGGACCGCCCGCATGCGTCCCACACGCTTACTTTGGTATTTTCACTCACCCAGTGCAACGTTTCGTGGTCTAATGGGGAGTTTCACCAATGGCCCTAGTGCTACCGCCCGCATGCGCTCCCCCCCGCCCAGCGCTGCGCTTCGTGGCCCCGTAGGAGCTTCACCGAGAAACAGATTCACAATTGCGGCACCCACAACTTCATATGGTTGGGTCCTTCGCCAGGATACTTGAACATGGTTTGGCTATTGAAAATTTTCCGTCCAAGATCCGCCTGTAGGGGGACACGCCTGTTGAAGTTCGTTTCCTGCGCGCTGCTTCTACCGGTGCCTAATCAGAATCTGGGAGGTCATACAGAGATCATCGGGAGGCCATGCTGAAGACCATGCGGTAGACCACACGGGCCGAACCCCAAGGTTCAAGGTTCAAGCCCTGTCGCAGTGGCCCGCGAGGGGCAGGACCCGGGGCGAGACACTTACACGTCGAACTTCGCCCCGGCTGCCCTCTCGACGAGTTGAGAAGACAACGCCTGCCAGACCGTGGATCTGCTACCGAGCGCCCTCTGCGTGCAAAAGCACCGCGTGACATTCTCGAAACGCATCCGCTTGCGGGAGGACGGTCGCATAGTCGAAGAAGGAAAAACGGCATAAACACAAACTTTTGGCGCTCCGCGCGGATTTCTTGGATCTGCGCTGGGGGCCCCTGGCGGCGCCTCCGGCGCCGCCCCTGGCGCGCTCCGCATAGGACGTGACGCACCGAGCTCATCTGCAGCTGATTGCCATGCCGCGTCGCGCCACTCCGTCACCGTCCATACCCACTCATTCCGACCTTTGTTTGCGGCTTCCCCCGCCCAGCTCCACTTTCTTTTCAAGCGTTCCGGGACCCACTCGTTCACGGCGCAGTCGCGTGCAAGATTCTGAGCTTTGCAGGTCGCCTTTTGGACCCAGTCCACCCAGGTTTCCCTTGGAAGTCGAATCTATGCGGTGCAAGCTATGTGGTGACAGCTCTGTCGTGTAAGCCATCTGGTGTGAGCTGAGAAGGGGAAAGTTATCCGGTGTAAGCTCGAGGTGGAAGCTAGAGGGTGAAAGCTGCGTGATGCAAGCTATCGAATGGCCTTCGGCCCATCCCACAACCTTGCTTGTGTTCTTGGCATGAGGGACTGGATCACCCCAGGGTCCCCCCCGCAGACGGAAACCGACCTAGAATTTTATGGGGAGGCGTTTGGACCGCGCGCCCTCTGATGCGGACGGGGTTGGGCGCAGAAGCCTTCATTTTTCCCAACCATCCTGTGGTGTTGGGCCCTCGTTTTGAAGAGACGTCGCCCCGCGTTCCTCTCCTCCTCCTCTCCTCCTCCTCCTCCCCCTTCCTCTCTCCTCCCGTCATCATCATCATCGACATCATCACCATCAGCGTCATCATCATACGTCATCATCATCATCATCATCAATCATCTCATCATCATCATCATCATCAACGTCATCGTCATCACATCATCATCATCTCATCATCTTCATCATCAAGCATCATCAGCGCAGCGCAGCGTCATCTCATCATCATCATCATCATCGTCATCATCATCATCATTATCATCATCATCATCATCATCATCATCATCATCATCATCATCATCACCATCATCATCACCACAACCGTCATCATCACCAGCATCATCACCCATGTCGGCACACCACTCACACGTTTCGTGGCCCCATAGGGAGCTCCACCGAAGGCCCCAGTGCCCGCGCCCGCATGCGTCACCCACACCCATTTCGGCACACCCCTCACACGTTCGTGGCCCCATAGGGAGCTCCAAACTCCGAAAACCGAAGCCCCAGTGCCACCGGCCCCATGCGTCCCCCAAGACCCAGTTCCGCGGCACAACCCCTCGCCCTGCTTCGTGGCCACATAGGGGTCCCTTCGAAAGACCCTGTGCCACAGCCCGCATGCGTCCCCCATCAAACCCATTTCGGCACACCCCTTCACACATTTCGTGCCCCATAGGGAGCCCCACCGAAGGCCCCAGTGCCACCGCCCGCATGCGTCCCCCACACCCATTTCGGCACACTCCTCACACGCTTCGTGGCCCCATAGGGAGCTCCACCGAAGGCCCCAGTACCACCGCCCGCTTGCGCCCCCCACACCCATTTCGGTACACCCCTCACACGTTTCGTGGCCCCATATGGAGTTCCACCGAAGGCTCCAGTGCCACCGCCCGCATGCGTCCCCCACACCCATTTCGGCACACCCCTCACACGCTTCGTGGCCCCATAGGGAGCTCCACCGAAGGCCCCAGTGCCACCGCCCGCATGCGTCCCCCACACATTTCGGCACACCCCTCACACGTTTCGTGGCTCGATAGGGAGTTCCACCGAAGGCCCCAGTGCCACCGCCCAGAGGCGTCCCCCACACGAATTTCGGCACACCCCTCAGACGTTTCCTGGCCCCATAGGGGGCTCCACCAAAGGCGCCAGTGCCGCCGCCACCATGTAGGGAGCTCGGCTTCACCGAGCTGATCCGCGAGGCCTGACCTGAGGAGCGCCCCCCCCCCGAGCCGCGCCTTCTTTCGACTGCCCAACTACTTGTTTGGCCTCGCGCCGCGGACGACCCGCGCGCGTCGCTGGGACCCTCCCGGGGCGACCAGCGCGCGTCGCGGGAACTCCGTGCTGCGTTCTTCCCTGCGCCTCGGTCGCCCATCGTCGCTCTGCCCAGCGGTCAGAGCCTTGCCCGCTATCAGCCAGCCAGCTAGCGCTAGCTAGCTAGATAGCTAGCTAACTCTCTTTGCTCCGCGCAGCGGACGACCCGCTCTCGTCGCTGGGACCGTTCCGGGGCGACCGGCGCGCGTCGCGGGGACTCCGCGCCGCGCTGCGCCCGCAGCTTTGGACTTTGGAGTGCGCAGGAAAAGAGGGAGGAAAAGAAGGAAAGGAAGCGGGTGCGATCCTCGTGAGGGGCGTGCCGACATGGGCGTCGCGGCGTGCGGGCGCTGCCGCCGGGGCTCCCGCGGAAGTTTTCTGCGGCGGCCACGCTCAGCGTCACGAGTGCACAGACAGGCATACCCGAACCGTTCGCATTCATATGCATTTACACGGGGCCTAGCCATGATCGCATTCGTGCAAATATATTCGTTCACACGCAGATTCATTCACACTTAGACTCACTCGCGCTCAGATTTAACTGCGCTCGGTCTCGCGTAATTAGACCAATCGTTTTCCTCCGTGTTGTGTGCCCCGCCACATTTCGGCACGCCCCTCATACGGTTCGCGGGCACCACCGAAGAAGATACTCACAATTGCGGTATTCACAACTGCATACGTTTGGGTTTTTCGCCTGGATAGTTATGTATGGTGCTGTTTGGGTTTCGGTGTGGCGTTATGAAAAATGCTTCTGAGCCCATAGAGCGAGGCGTCGTAGCGCCAACAGTCGCACTGCAAATCGCAGTAACTGAAGCAGCAAGAGTAGCAAAAGTGATAGTGGTTTGAGTAGTATAGTAGTAGCAATCATAGTGGCTTTAGTAGTAGTAGTAGTAGTAGTAGTAGTAGTAGTAGTAGTAGTAGTAGTAGTAGTAGTAGTAGTAGTAGTAGTAGTAGTAGTAGTAGTAGTAGTAGTAGTAGTAGTAGTAGTAGTAGTAGTAGTAGTAGTAGTAGTAGTAGTAGTAGTAGTAGTAGTAGTAGTTGTAGTAGTAGTAGTAGTAGTAGTAGTAGTAGTAGTAGTCGTATTACTAGTAGTAGTAGTAGTAGTAGTAGTAGTAGTAGTAGTAGTAGTAGTAGTAGTAGTAGTAGTAGTAGTAGTAGTAGTAGTATAGTATAGTAGTAGTAGTAGTAGTAGTAGTAGTAGTAGTAGTAGTAGTAGTAGTAGTAGTAGTAGTAGAGAGGAGGAGGAAGGAGAGGAATAGTGTAGGAGTAGGAGTAAGTAGTAGTACCAGGTGGCAGTAGTAGTTAAAATAGCAGCACTATGTATTAGTAGTAGTAGTAACTAAGTAGTAGTAGGTGAATAGTAATAGTCCTATAGTAGTTGTAGTAGGAGTGTTAGTAGTTGAGTTGGTAGTATAGTAAGTAGTAATGGTTAGTGGTAGTGGTAGGTGGTAGTGGTAGTGGTAGTGGTAGTAGTAGTGGAGTTAAGTAGCAGTAAGCATGCAGCAAGAAGTAAAGTAGTAATAAGTAGATAGTATGTAGTAGTAGTAGTAGTAGTAGTAGTAGTAGTAGTCGTAGTCGTAGTCGTAGTCGTAGTCGTAGTCGTAGTCGTAGTCGTAGTCGTAGTCGTAGTCGTAGTAGTAGTAGTAGTAGTAGTAGCAGTAGTAGTACTAGTAATAGTAATAGTAGTAGTAGTAGTAGTAGTAGTAGTTGTAGTAGTAGTAGTAGTAGTAGTAGTAGTAGTAATGGTGGTGGTGGTGGTGGTGGTAGTAGTAGTAGTAGTGATAGAAGAAAAAATCGTAGTAGTAGTCGTAGTAGTAGGATGATTTGTCGTCGTCGTAGTAGTAGAAGTAGCAGTAGCAGTAACAGTAGCAACAGTAGTAGCAACCGTACTAAGAATCGCAATCGAAATTGCAATTGCACTTGCAACCGCAATCGTATTAGTAATAGTAAGAGAATCAGTGCTAGTCGTTTGATATTACTAGTAAAAGCAGCGGTAACAGTAATATCATAAGTGGTAGCAATAGCACTTGCAAAATTAATAGGAATAGACATCATAATGCGAATCGTAGTAGCACGTGTACGAGAAAAGTTTATGTAAGCTTCAGAGTAATAATAGTAATAGCGGTTTCAACAGTAATGGTGGTAGGGACGAGAAGTAATCATAGAAGTCGTAGTTGTTGTAGTAGTATGGTTGTACTTGTGAGTATAAGTAATACTAGTAGTACTAGTAGCTCAGTAGTATCGTTAGTACGTATCGTAGTTGTCGCAGTCCTAGAAAAAGTAGTAGTGGTAGTGGTGGTGGTAGAAAATGCGAATACATTATGATAAGTGTGGCTACTGATGCTAATATTGGTAATAGTTGTAGTCGTAGTAATCGTAATTCGAGCAGTTCGTAGCAGCAGTAATGGTATCTACTGGCCTTCAGCCCATCCCGCCACCGTGCTTGGGTTGCGGGTATCAAGCCTCTTTGCCTCTCGGGGGCCTCTTGGAGGCAGTTTTGAGTTCCTGGGGGCCTCGCGGGACGGAAGGCTCGGATTTTCAGTTCGTGTTCTCTCCCGTGGGCCCATTTGGGAGGCCCTCTTGGGGCCTCTTTCAGGCCTCGTGGGTCGTCTTGGGGTAGTTTGGGAGGCCTCTTGGGCCGCATTGGAGCGTCGGAAAGTCGAAAATGCGAAAACGTCCAAATCCTCCAACAATCAAAAGAAAATTAATTTTCTTGGCCTCCTGGAGCCCTTTGCAGAGGCCTGTTCGAGGCCTCTTGGGGCGTCTTGGAGGCCTCTCCGAGCGTCTTGGTGCTTCTCGGGCCATCTTGGAGCGATCGTTCGGCGACTCGGTGCCATCTTGGACCGTTCGGGGAGCCTCCTGGGGCCTTCTTCCCCTGTTTTCAGGCCCTCTTGGGCCCCAAAATAGCCCTGCGGGAAGATGGCCCGGAGCCCAGGGGGCACGCAGGAAGCCCAAAGATCTGAGAATTTCGGGTCCGGGCCCCTAAGGAACTCCTCAGGGCTGAGGGCTGAGGCTCGGGGGATGAGGCAAAGAACCCGAGGACACGCCCACTCCGTGTCCAGGGGCGCAGCGGCGGATGCTGTGCAGCCCGTGCGCTGCAAGGCCATGTGGTGTAAGCTATGCGGTGGGAGCTACGTCGTGTAAACTCAGAGCTTGGTTACGTCCTTC
The DNA here is from genome assembly GCA_963575745.1 of Prorocentrum cordatum. Classification (NCBI taxonomy): domain Eukaryota; class Dinophyceae; order Prorocentrales; family Prorocentraceae; genus Prorocentrum; species Prorocentrum cordatum. Next base: position 74,063 of record CAUYUJ010002507.1, read on the forward strand.
CGCACGCAGCACTTGAGGATGGTGATTTTGACGCGCCGTCGACGGCAACACCACTTCGCTCTCCCTCCGGGACTTGGCCTCCGGCTCCTGTCCAAGGCGCACCTTTTCCTGTGCAAGCTCTTCAGCACCGCCTGCACCCCGCGCCCTCCGGCCGCCTGAGGCCCCGCCCGCCCGCGCCCTGTCTCCCCAATTTGTGTTTTGCGCGGCCCGCCTAGCTCTCGACCCGCAGACCCAAACAAGTGTAAGCTCAGAGCACGGGGCATCCTCGGGGCGCCCACGAGGAGGCACGGTTGGCAGCGCGGCGCAATCCCGGCATGCACCCCGGGCGCGGGGCGCCCACGAGGCGCCCCCAGAAGCGGCACAGGCCACAGCGTGGCGAAAATGTTGGAATGCCAGCCAGGCACCTCAACGAAGAGAAGTAAGAACCCCTGGATGCAAACACTGTTTAGGCAAATTTGCGCAAAGCTGCGAGTGGAGCTACATTTTCTTTTCTCGCGCGCGCGTCCCCGCTTTGACAGGCGAAGAAAGGATAAGAGCGAAACGGACGCGCCGCGCCCAAGCGGGAGCGCGAGTGCAAGGGGCAGTGTAATTAGGAGGCGGTGACAGCACTATGCTCTTTGGCGTGTGCTTCAGGTGCCGCGCCCAAGCGAGAGCTCATGTTCAAAAGCTGTTGCGCGGCACTGGGAATACAGCTATGTTATTGACGCTTCGCATATCTCCACCAGTTCGTCCAGAACCGATGCTTGCACGAATTCTCCTATTGGCCTCGTGATGGACTCCTGGAGCCATCTTGAGAGGAATGCGGGGGGAAGGACAAGCAGGAGGCGGAGGAGGAGGAGCAGCAGCAGGAGGGAAGGAGGCGCAGGAGAAGCAGGCGAAGGAGGAGTAGGAAAAGAAGGCGAAAGATGAGAAGGGGACGCCTTCACATATCCGCTGTTGTCGGAGCCTCTTGGAGGCGTCGTGGAGCCATTTTGTGGCCCTCTTGGACACGTGCTTGCCCCCTCTTGGGGCCCTTTTCGGGGCTCTCTCGGGGCTCTCTTGAGACCGACGGGGAGGAGAGGAGGAGGAGGAGGAGGAGGAGGTCTCTGAGCCCTCTCAGGGCGATCTGGATCCCAAGGCTCCAGCCGGGGGGCTCCTCAATGCGCCCCGCATCACGACCTCGGAGGCCAGAAAAATCACCTCTTGGAGCCCTCTCGAGGCGCTCTTGGTGGCCTCTTGAGCCATCTTGGGGGCCCTCTTGGGCTCATCTTGGGACTCTCTTGGGCCATCCTGGGGCCATCTTAAGGCCTGGGAGGCCCATTGGAAGCAAACCGGATGGAATGCAGCAAAGGTGTTGGAAGGCTTGGGGCTTTCCGACGATTTGACTCACGGAAGCACAACAGCGACAAATATGCGCCGCGTCCAAGCGCGAGCGCGACCTTCTCGAAAATATGCGCGCTCTTGGGCGATGCCGACATTTCGCCTTTTTTCCCGCGATCCACGCATTTTGCCATCCCCGCCACACATTTTGCGACGTAGGCGACAGAACATCCATGTTGAAACGAAGAACGTCGTTGACGCATTTCGTTTGGGCTGGGCAGGTAGTGAGGAGCAACCCGCTTGAGGCCCCTTTATCAGGGTACAGGGGAGGGGAGCACCCGTGCGAGCGGAAAATTCGACTCGGGCGAGCTGGCCCGAGGGCGCCTCGCGGTGCATCGGCAGTTGAAGCCGACGCCAAAGCTGAAGTGCACGGAGACATGGAAAAGGCCCACCCTGCAGGCTCGGTTGACAGCACATCGTGGAGTTGTGCTGCAGCCTCCCCTGCTATCACGGTGCTGCAAAGGGGAATGCGAGCATCCAGGTGCTTGGGACAACCGCCACCATACCACCTCAACACTGTGGGTGTCGACGTCTCGAGCACCGGAGGCCACAGCACGTGGCACCTCGGCTCGATGAACGGAAGGGATCTCATGGGGGCTGTGTGGGCCATCTTGGGGCTGCGTTGGGATTCCTGTGGGACCCTCTTGGGATTATCTTGGGACTCTTGGCCGGCTTGGTGTCGTCTTGGGCCGTATTGGGCCTCTTCTCGGCCAGGGGTCGTCTCGAGGGTCTTTGGGGACCCTCCTGGGCTATCTTGGGCCCCTCTGGGGCTGTCCTGAGGCCGTCTTGGGGCCCTCTTGGGGCTGTCCTAGGCCGTCAAGAGGGCCTCCAGGGGCCCTCAGCGGGCTCCTGCGGCCTCTCTTCTCAGCTCCTCCGAGGCCCTCGCGGAACCGTTTTTGAGCCTAGAGGCCCAGGAAGAACAGATCACGCACACAAGCAAACGAGCAGCAGAGCCTGCTTGTTTGGAGTGATGCTGTCCGGCGGAGAGGGCCCCCTTGGCCGATTCTCTCAGCCACGCGCAGAGGGGGGAGGGGGGGATGGGGGGAGGGCTTCTTAGAAGCACCCCAGGAGGGGGAGGGCGGGAGGGTTTCTTAGAAGCACCCCTGCTTCTTAGAAGGCGCGGGCCTCATCTACAAATGTGAGGCCAGCGCCTTCTAAGGAGCAACCTCCTTCTGAGAAGCCCTCCCCCCTCCCTCCACCTCCTTGTGCGCGCCGCCAAGCACGCAAGTAAACGAGCAACAGGGCTCGCTTGTTTGGAGTGATGTTGTCCGGCCGAGAGGGCCCCCTTGGGGCCGACTCTCTCTGGTATCTCAGGGGGCTTCTTCGGGGTCTTGAAGCGCCGTAGGGGATCAGTCACGGATGCCCCACGGCGCCTGAAGAACCTGAAAAGGCATTGTGCCTCTTTCAGGCGATCGCAACCATGGATCAAGGGGGCGTGGATTGGCGACGGGTCCCGTTTCCATGCGGAATCGCGGACTGCCGCCGCCGAGGGAGGCGGCACCGGCCGCACTTTGGGGGAGGGCACCTCCCCCGATCCATGGATCTGGCGACCGCGCGCCAGATCCATGGATCGCTAATCCATGTTTGCGCGCCCCCGACTCTCGAGGCAGTGTGTGCGCGCCCCCGACCTAACTCTGGTGTCTCAGGCGGCGTCTTCGGGGTCTTGAGGCGGGGGATCAGTCACGGATGCCCCACGGCGCCCGAAGAACTTGAAGAGGCACTGTGCCTCTCGAGGCAGTGTTGGGCCATCTCGGCGGCCTCGGTGGGCTTCCTGGGTCGCCCCAGAAGCCTCGGAGGAGCCCCTGGGGCCCTGGGGACGCGCCAGACTTCCCTGGAGCTTTTGGGAGGGGGCGTGCATGTTCTCTGCGCAGGGCGAGGAGGCGGAGCGCCGTCTTAGGAGGAGGAGGAGGAGGAGAAGGAGGAGGAGGAGGAGGAGGAGAAGGACGAGGACGAGGAGGAGGAGGACGAGGAGGAGTACGGGGAGGAGGAGGCGGAGGAGGAGGAGGAGGAGGAGGAGCCCCCCCCCCGACAGCACGTCGCATCCTACAGTCGAGACGACAAATCGAGAAACGGTTCGGGTTCGAAAGAGGCCCACTGTCCCTTGGGTCTTTCCATGGCACCTCCTCTAGCGCTACTCGTGCACCCAGGCGCTGCTGTGGCCAAAGAGGGGCTTCGCTCCGCATTCAGCGTTCCTTCTGGCAGTAGCCCGACGATACTGCGACCCCACGGTCGCCTTGGGGCTCGGCGGCGGATGCTAAAGGAGGACAGGGGAAGCGGCAGGGGAGGGACGGCAGCAGCAGCAGCAGCAACAGCAGCGGCAGCGGGAGCAGCAGCAGGGAGGAGATTTTGGGGTGGGCGGGTGGTCTGGGCGGGCCCCGCAAGCCGCTCAGATCGACGTGGGCCGGCTGGAGATGTTCAACGTCGTGGGCGACAACGTGTGCGTGGGCCCGGGCCAGGCGGCGCGGGCCGCATGCTTCCCTCCGCGCGCATGCTCTTCACACTTTTTTGATCCGCGGGTCGAGAGCGAGCCTCTTCTGGTCGAAGCTAAGCGGGCCGCGCACAGCTTTGATTGACAGAGGGAGGAAGGCATAAGGATGGGCCTCACGTCAAGGCCAAGAAGCATGCTCTTCACACAGGATGGGCCCGAGCTTGTAAAAGTAATGTGTTTTTGACCATCGGTATGTTCTCGGTCCTTCCACAATAGGTGCTGCCGCTGCAGCGTGGGCTTCGTTCGGAGCTTGGCGTTTTGCTCCCGTCGTTCAGAGTGGCGATCTCTCGTCCCATCGCGGGACACTTTTCTGGATCCGAGTTCTTCTTGATCGCTGTCGCCCTCTTAATTTCCCCTCCTCCGCCTTCTCCTGGTTCTCCCGCTCCTCCTCTCCTTCCACTCCAGTTCCTCCTGGTGGGTGATGTTCTTCCTCGTCCTCCTCCTCCTCCTCCTCCTCCTCCTCCTCCTCCTCCTTCCTCATGCTCCTGCTCATCCGCGACCTCCTCTGTGTACGCAGGTACCCGCTTTTTGTCCGAGTGCGCATAACACGATGGGGCCTCTTGTAGAGCTCCAGGTTCGCTATGAAACGAGTCCGCGCGGATGTGGATAAGGTCGGCGCGCGAGCGCACTTGGCCTGTCCTCGCCGCATATGTCCTTCCTCCTCCTCCTCCTCCTCCTCCTCCTCCTCCTCCTCCTCCTCCTCCTCCTCCTCCTCCTCCTCCTCCTCCTCTTCCTCCCCATCATCACCATCACCACCATCATCACCATGATAATCATCTTCAGCATCATCATCTTAACATCATCATCAGCAGCATCATCAGCATCGTCATCATCATCCTCATCAGCATCATCATCATGATCACCACCACCATCATCAGCATCATCAGTATCATGATCATCGTCATCATAATCATCAGAATCATCAGAATCATCACCACCACCACCATCATCATCACCATCAGCAGCATCATCATCAGCATCCTCGTCCTCCTCATCCTCATCCTCATCCCTCCCTCCCTCCCTCCCTCCCTCCCTCCCTCCCTCCTCGACCTCGTGGGCCTCCACGGGGCGGGGCGCCCGCCCGCGCCTCGGACCGCCTCGGGGGCCGCGGGCCGCCCTCGGCGCAGGCCTCGCGAGGCCTCACGAGGCCGCCCCGCCACGGAGGCCGCGGGCGCGAGGCCTCACGAGCGCGGCCCGTCGGCTGCTCGGCGCCGTGCAGGGCGTGGGCGGGCCGCCGGTGCAGGGCGTGGGGGCGCAGCCAGGGCCGAGGCTCTGGAAGGTCTTCGTCAGCGCCTGGGCGCCTCCTGCCCTCCCATTCCCTCCTCCTCCTCCTCCCCCTCCTCCTCCTCCTCCTCCTCCTCCTCCTCCTCCTCCTACTCCTCCTCCTCCGCCTCCTCCTCCTCCTCCCTCTCCCTCCTCCCTCCTCCCTCCTCCATCCTTCCTCCTCTCCTCCTCCTCCTCCTCCTCCTCCTCCTCCTCCCTCCTCCTCCTCCTCCTCCCTCCTCCTCCTCCTCCTCCTCCTCCTCCTCGAGCTGTCGGTCTACCAGCAAAATTCGGGTGCGACGATAGGGGGGGGGGATAGGCACAGGGGGGGACACATCGACCCCCAATCGCCCACTGATCGCCGATAGGGGCCCGATAGCCCCAAACCGCCCAGGAAGGTGCGGATTCGCTATCGGGGGCCTATCGGCGACGTATCGCCGATTCCAGGTCGACGCATCCCCCCCTGTGCCCATGACCCCTGTCGTTGCCCCTCATCCCCTGGCGGGGCGAGGACGAGGGAAGCTCCGCTCCAGAGCGCTCTGGAATGCGTCGAGCAAGCCGCGGCGCCCCACACGTCCTCCGGGGGAGGAGGAGTAGGAGGAGGAGGAGGAGGAGGAGCAGGGCGGGAGGGACCGGAGATTGGAGATGCTTATGCACAACGATCGCCCCAAGACAGGAGGGCTGGGGAACGCAGCATCGAGCAGCAGCGCTCCAGCGCTCTCGAAGAGCAGAACCTCGGCGGCGAGCCCAGGGGGGGAGTGAGAGGGGGCGGGCCTTCTCAGAGGGTTCGGAGGTCCCCCGGTCTTCTGAGAAGTGCTCCAAGCCTTCCCCGAAGGCACGGAAAGTGTTTCAGAAGACCGGAGGGCTTCTGAGAAGCCCCGCCGCCTTCGGAGAGGGTCCTCTCCTTCTCACTTCCCCCCCTCGCTCGCCGCCGAGACAGCGGCATCGGCATACAGTCAGGGCGCGCAGCCAAGGGCCACTTTGGGTCAGGAGGGGCCCTGATTTTCAGGCCATTCCTCAGTCCGGGAAGCGTCAGACTCGAGTACGCCGGAACTCGGGTCTGCCGACGCTCCTTCACGAGCGCGTCCTGAGTCTTGACGGTCCAGGTTTCGTGGGATGTTGGCAGCGGGTCGCGTCAGAATGCAGATTGGGTCTCGTCACGTTCATGATCTTGGCATCGCTCGAGCGTGTGCATTTTTCCTTCGGCGAGGACCATCGAGGAGAATTCTTGATCATTTGGCGAAAAAACACGCACGAAACCGTCTAAATATCCCGGCAAAGCAACCTAACAGCGATGTGTATAAGCATATCTGGAAGCATTCCCCTTAAGATTCAGGTGAGAATCCAGTTGTAGAATTCTGCTGTTCTCGCAGTCGCAGTCGCATTCGCAATGACAGTCGCAGTGGCAACGGCCTTAGGATACAATGGAATCCTAAGGATTCCTAGGGATTAGGAATCCTTAGTAATCCTGATTCCTATGGATTCCTAGGGATTCCTAAGGATTCCTAGGGAATCCTAAGGATTCCTAAGGATTCCTGAGGATACTTAACTGTGCCTACGGATTCCTAGGGATGCCTACGGATTCCTAAGGATCCCTAGGGATTCCTACGGATGCCTCAGCCTCAGTTTCAGCCTCAGCCTCAGCCTCAGCCTGCCTCGGCCTCAGCCTCAGCCTGCCTCAGCCTCAGCCTCAGCCTGCCTCGGCCTCAGCATGCGTCAGCCTCAGCCTCAGCCTGCCTCAGCCTCAGCCTGCCTCAGCCTCAGCCTCAGCCTCAGCCTCAGCCTGCCTCGGCTTGCCTCAGCCTCAGCCTCAGCCTGCCTCGGCCTCAGCCTGCCTCGGCCTCAGCCTGCCTCAGCCTCCCCTCCTCCCCCCCCCTTCCCCCCCCCCATTCAGCCTCACCTTGTCTCAGCTTCGGCCTGCCTCGGCCTCATCCTCAGCCTCAGCCTCAGTCTCAGCCTCAGCCTGTCTCGGCCTGAGCCTGCCTCGGCCTCAGCCTCAGCCTGCCTCAGCCTCAGCCTGCCTCAGCCTCAGCCTCAGCCTGCCTCAGCCTCAGCCTCAGCCTCAGCCTCAGCCTGCCTCAGCCTCAGCCTCAGCCTGCCTCAGCCTCAGCCTCAGCCTCAGCCTCAGCCTCAGCCTCAGCCGCCTGCCTCAGCCTGCCTCAGCCTGCATCAGCCTCAGCCAGCCTCAGCTTGCCTCAGCCTCAGCCACAGCCTCAGCCTCAGCCTCAGCCGCAGCCTGCCTCAGCCTGCCTCAGCCTCAGCAGCCAGCAGCCTCAGCCTCGGCCTCAGCCTCAGCCTCAGCCTCAGCCTCAGCCTCATCAGCCTCAGCCTCAGCCTCAGCCTCCAGCCTCAGCATCCTCACCTGCCTCAGCCTCAGCGCCTGCCTCAGCCTCAGCCTGCCTCAGCCTCAGTCTCAGCCTGCCTCGGCGTGCCTCAGCCTCAGCCTCAGCCTGCCTCGGCCTCAGCCTGCCTCGGCCTCAGCCTGCCTCAGCTCGGGCATTCAAAATATGGCACAGCACTGGTGTTCTGGCAACACGAAGATCACGAAGTGGCCCACAGTTGGCTCCGGGCATTCAAAATGTGGCTTGGGAATGGTGTTCTGGGGGCACGAAGAACACGAAGTGGCCTACAGCTGGCTCCGGGCATTTAAAATGTGGCCCGGGAATGGTGTTCTGGGAAGATGAAGAACACGAAGTGGCCTACAGCTGGTTCCGGGTATTCAAAATGTGGCCTGGGAATGGTGTTCTGGGAGCATAATTTGTAGGAAGACATGGGAAACTATAGGAATCTACAAGAGTCCTGGGGAGTCCCCGGTCTTCCACGGCATCCCCCGGATCCTGCCCAGACCCCCTTGGGGAATCAGGATGCTCTCTTTTGACCCCACTAGAAACCTATCAGTCTTCGCTGTTAAATAAAAATACAGGGAATGGACGTCCGAGCGATGGCCAGTGAGGGCCTGGCCTCGGCGGCCCGCTGGCGGAGCTCCACAGGCGCAGCGAGGGCGGGGCCGCGCGCCAGCCAGGAGCCCGCTCGCGGTACCGTTTGGCCCTGTCGTCGTCGTCGTCGCCCTCCTCCTCCTCCTCCTCCTCCTCCTCTCTCCTCCTCCTCCTCCTCCTCCTCCTCCTCCTCCTCCCTCCTCCTCCTCCTCCTCCTCCTCCTCCTCCTCCTCCTCCTCCTCCTCCGGCCTCCGGCCTCCTCCTCCTCCTCCTCCTCCTCCTCCTCCGTGGCCATTTTGGCTCAAGATGCCAGGTTCCACAGGGGAACAAGTGGATACCGCTAGTCCGCGGCTGGCAAGACCCATTGTGGTCTGGCAGAGTTTCTCTCTCATCCTGTCGCTCGCCTCCACGGGTAAACGGAGGTGTTTCCCGTTCCTGTGCTGTCGAGCGCCGCAGTCGCCATGGGGCTCCCCGACGCTGCATCGCTCGCCAAAGTTGCCCAGGAGCTCGATGACATGCCCACTTTTCCTGTGGATGACCATGACGATGACCTACATGATCGGGGCTCACCTGAGCACAAGTACCCGCGCACAGAAGACGGCAAAGGCGGCAACTCCAGTGGCAAGGGTGTTGCTGGCATGGCTGCCCGCGCAGCGGGCGCTGTCGGCTCTGCTCTGTTTGGCGGTCGTTGCGATTCTCAGTGTACTCCTGGCTCGTCACCTGCTGGCGCCCATCGCGACCCTGCCCAACCTCCAGTGCAGCAGCCCCAATATGACGATGACTATATCAGGCATGTCGCAGCAAATGCAGTTGCTGAACAATTCGGAGAACTACGATCGGAGCTGGAATCTTTGGTTGGATCTACCGTTGGCGCAACTGTGCAATCGTCCAACAAATCTATTCTCGACACACTCGAATCTCTGCGAGTACAGATCTCAGCCCAGCCGAAAGAAATTGACCAGCAGATCATGGCCACTGTTCGCCCGCACATCGATGCCATTCACCGCGGCCTCCAGTCCAAGATTGACTCCCTCGGCTCTCATGTCTACACGCGCTCGATCGATGTCGAGAAGCACACTGCAGACATCGCCGACCTGCGTAAGCAGATGGAGGAGCTCCGCGGCGAGCTCATGGTCGCCAAGCGCACCGAGAAGGCTCCCACGGCACCACCCTCCTTCGATCGCGTGGAGGACCCCTCAGTCGTCGTCGCCATGGCTACGAAGATGGTTGGGATCGATGCTGTGCGTGCTTCACTCTCTCCCTTCTTGGGGGAGCTGGGCTTGGACGCATCATCATACACTATCAAGTCTGCTGGTCCAACTCCAAGCAGAAGGTACCTCATCTCCTTCAACGGCAGCGTGGGACTCGCGTCCAAGTATGTCAACAAAGTCCTGTCCAACCTCAGGCAAAACGATGAATGGCGTATCTTCCAGGCAGATGTGTCAGGCTCAACTCCCGCTCGCTTACATCTTGGACCAGACAAAAACCCAAAGCAAGTTAAAACGGAAATGGCGCTCAGGAAGCTACGTGCTGCCCTCGCTGGCAAATACGAAGGGCGTTGGGCCGTGGACAGGGAGCGCGGTGTCCTTCGCTGTGGGTGGACGCGTATACTCAAGCTCTCCGCCCAACCTGACGACCAGCCATTCGACATCCTCTACAACGACGAGGGCCTCAATGAGGTTGGCATTGCCAAGCACGAGGTCCGCGAGCTGGTCCAGTCCACCATTGCACCGCCACCGCCACCGCAGTGGTGTCTTTAACGAGCTGATGCAGATGTTCAATCTCCCTCAAGCCAAGGATGGAAGCACCGCTCTGCGATGTGCCACATGGAATGCGAGGGCGCTCCTGCAGTACCAAGGGGCGAAAGCTACTACCAAGTTACGATATCTGCAGCAGATTCACCTGCAATCCACGTTGCTGGCGATGCAGGAAGTTCACGCTGACCGTGTCCAATTGGAACAGTTCGTGCTCCAAGCTCATGCCCATGCAGTAGTCCACGCCTCATTTTGTGCAGTCGATCAAGGGGGATCGGGTGCTGGAGGTGTTGCTACTATTCTTCCTCGACTCGCTCTTGACGGAGCCTCGTCTAGCTGTGCCACGCCGCTCATTCCAGGAAGGGTCCTGCAAGTTGATGTGCATAGACGTGGATATCAGTTGACACATTTTAATATACACAACCACGGCCTCTCCAGTGCCCAGGTGGATATGGTCTGTGCGCAGATCGACAGGTATCGGGTCGCGGCGGCGTCTGACCCTACCCACCACCTGGTCATTGTGCAAGGTGACCTGAATTTTGGCCCTGACGAAGCTCTGGTGCTACATCGCCCTCTTCCCGCCCATGCATCCGACCCGCGGAATCATCGTGCCCTTGCTGCCCGTTGGCTTCGCTCGCTGGGTGCACTTCTTGAAGTATCATCGTCTGCGGCTACTCACTATACGAAGCACACCAACTCTGTCAGCTGCATAGATCGGTTCTTTTGTTCTTTACCTGGATGGATGCTATGCCAAGTTCATGCTGAATCCACCACAGTTGGCGAGCCAGAAGCGTTGTCTCGGGCTCAAATCTCTGATCATGCCGCGCTGGTGACTACGTTGCGCCAGCGCCACCATCGACCACGGGGAGAACAAGCTATACCGCGGCACCTCTTTCATGATCCGCTCTTCAGGAGACGTATCGAGGGGATGGTGACTGATGGCCAGAACGCCATTGATGCACACGCTGGCTCTATTTATCAGGAGCATTTCAAAGAGATGCTCAAGGAGGCTGCACGGGAGGTCCGAGACATGCTCTTCACGCTGAAGGCGGAGAGTGACGAGACGGCGATCATCGTGGCCCGCAGCTGCGCCCGAGCTATCTGGCGGCAGGACGTCCCACTGGCTCGGCGGCTTATTTCCACTTCGCAGTGGGCATCAGACGCACTGCTAATTGAAGGCCCACAAGTTCGCCTTCGGCATGCTGAATCATTTCACTTGTGGTCCGACGGAGTCCACCTGCGGCTTCTGGAAAAAGAATTGCAAGCCAACGTTGATCATGCCACTGGTCTCTCTGCTTCTCGCCGTCCCATCTCCACCCGCCGCCGACAGCAGCTATTGGAGAGGAAAGCCGCCATCTGGGCCCCTTTCTCTCGTCGCCTCATCTTGCAGAAGGTTCGATCCGGCCCTAATCTATCTCACTCGCCCGAAGATCGGTTTCAAGCTTTGAGTAACTATTGGCGCCCTATATTCTCTCGAGGCTCTGTTCCAACCCATCGCATTGAGGCCTACCTCCAGGATCACCTGAAAGCTAATGTTCAATGCGAAGCCCCTCCTCCCACCAAGGCTGCTATCCGTCGTGCTGTGCGAGGTGCACGGCACTCTGCCCCTGGGGTGGACGGCATCCCCTATGCCGCATGGAATGCCTCTGACTGCTGTGTCGACGTCTTGTGCAACACCCTCGACTGGGTGCTCAGCGGGGGGACCCTCTTCGATGCCGCGAGTGTCACGCTGCAGGCCTTCCTGCCCAAGGGTTCTGAGGACGAGGACGAGGCCTCTGGAGGCTGCACGCGGACAGCTGACAAAATTCGAGTGCTGGGGCTTCGAAACACCGACATCAAAATCATGACCTCTGTTGTCAATCGCTCGCTCCGTAAAGTGGTCGAGGAGGTGGTTCCCTGCTCACAAAGGGGGTTCGTGGTCGGCCGTAACTTTGGATACAACGTGATCGAACTCGACGGCATCGGAAGACTTGCTGCTGCCCACCCTCGCTCTGACATGTGCGACCCCCTCCTGATCTCGTTCGATTATGGTCAGGCGTTCCCTAGCCTTTCCCAAGAGTACCTGCTGATTCTGATGAAGAAGCTCGGGCTCCCTAGGCCCCTCTTGTGGTTTCTCTCGTGGCTGTACCTCGCTATTCAAGGTGTGGTGGCCCATGCTGGCCAACTTATCCCTATATACTGGCTGCGGTCTGGGATTATCCAAGGATGTGGGCTCTCTGGGAGCCTCTACGCCCTCGGCACGGCCCCCTTTCTCCAAGCGCTGGAGGACTCCCTCGAGGCTCCTGGATATGGTATTGCTCGTGCGTGTGCTGATGATATAGGAGCAGTGGTATATGAAGCTAGGCACCTTCAGGTGCTATATGATGTGATGGTGGTTACGGAGTGTCTCACAGGGCTGAAGCTGAAGCCCATGAAGTGCAAAATTGTCCCGCTCAAGGGGGAGTTCACTGAGTCCCTCCAGTTCCACACCTTGTCCCTGGTCGAGCGCCTGGTCCCTGCCTGGCACGCCTTCGAAGTGGCCCCCCCCGTTCTCTACCTGGGCCTCCTGCTGGGCCCCGCCGTCACTGTCGACATGCAGTGGCTCGCACCGCTACAGAAGCTCAAATTACGGGCTCGTCTACTGGGGTCTGGGGCTGCCCCTGCTAGTATCAACGGCGTCTTGTACTCGTCCAGGGTGTTCTCAGTGGTCTCATATGTGGCCCAATGTGTTCCTCTCCCTCAACGTCTCGCCGCTCTGGAACAGGGGATTCTGGCGCAAGTCTTCAGAGCCCCTCTTGGAATGCTCACCTTAGCTGGATGGGCCCAAATTGGAGAATGGGGAGGCCCTCGTATCCCTCTGCTGCTACATTCGTGCGCCGCTGCCTATGCTCGGGCTGCATTAGTCACGTTTTCTGATCACACTACCATTAACGATCGATTCCGACAGCTGGAATCTGAATGGAGATGTTCCCTCATGGCGGGGCGATATGACGATGCGCCTCTGGCGGCGATTCGGACTCGTGGAGATGCACTCGACCATACTGGCACGCACTGGCGATCCCCTTCCTTCTTGCTCGGATACGCCTCAGTTCTCCAGCCAAGCAGGGAGGCAGCGTACACCACCGAGATCAATAACACGTGCGTGCAGGCCATCGCCCAGGAGCTCCTGGCCACCGACAGGAAGCCCAAGCCTCAACGTGCTGCCACCCGTGCCCTTCGGGAGTTGCTGGTGACACCCTTCCCACTCGCCTCGCTGGTGCAGAGACGTCTTCTGAAATATGTACATGAATGGGAACCGTTCCTGGATCGAGTGGCTTGGACAGAGATTGGTGGACTTCTATCGCTGGTCCCCATGAGCTGGGCCATGCCTGTTATAAAGACTTATTGCTCTGGATGGCTTACCTCATCGCGCATCAAATATGCTGGAGGCTCCCGCTCATGTATCTTTGGATGCCGAGCCCACGATGATCGACAGTATCACTACATGCGTTGCCGCCCGCTCTGGACAGCGGTGTACCAAGCACTAGGATATGAGATGCTCCCACTCCTCCCTGACCGATTGGGACTGCGGCTCCCTGACATCAAGCATGTCGAAGCCGTGACAGTTGCCTTCAACATCTACCACAACATGCGATTTCGCTTGTACGTCACCGCCAATGACCTTCGATCTAGTGCGAGAGCAGCGGTCAGAAATCTAAGATTGGCCAAGCCCGATTCTCAATGGCAAAAGAAATGGCAGCCCCCAGAGGCACTGATTCTTCGCCGCCTTCCTCTACCCACGTCGACCTCATCGACATCATCTAGCGATATCGAGGACGACGAGCTGCTGCCCGACCCCCCTGGAGATCCCCAAGACGGTGATGAACTGGCCGCTGGTAGTCACGGTCTTACATCTGTGGGCAAGTCCTCGGACAGCCCGCCCTGCGTCGACACTGATGGAGTACCGCGCTCTGGTCCTGGCGTGGTCGAGAATGATTACCGATCACCGTGCCTCACTCCGCAGCTGGCCCCCACGGTCCACACCGATGACGACAGAGTCTCTTCCCCCTCCGCTCCTGGTACACCAGCTACTCTGATTGCGACGCCTTCCAGAGAGAGATACAGCGACGACCTCGACTGCCTCGAACCCTCAGTGCCGAGCAGATGGGGTACTGACATCGTCAGAACGCCAAGTCCTGGCGCTGGGTGCTCCTCGAGCCCAGGCGTCCAGGCATCTAGAGTAAATTGCGAGGAGTGGCTGCTGCCGTCCCCGGGAGTTGAGGCTGGGAAGGTTAGAACGCAAAGTCCTGACGACGGGTGCTCCTCGAGCCCGTCGGTTCAGGCGTCTAGAGTAAATTGCGAGGAGTGGTCTCTTCCGCCGATGGCGATTAGAACGCTCTGTCCTGCGCTGGGGTGCTCCTCGAGCCCTGGGAAGCAGGCTGGCTCTACTCCCGAGGGGAAGGTCACTGGCTCTGTGCCGTCCCTGATCGTGCGTCGCTCACGGCAGGGGTGCATTCTGGCTACCACTCCTGGACGGGCTGTTGCTCCCATGGTGCCCTGCTCGTCCGTGGCGTCTTGTTCCCCGATGTCGCTGTCATGGACTCCCTCGCGGTCCCCGAGCACCCTGATGGCCAGCCCGTCGACCCAGAGGCCATCTCCCCCCACCCCGTGGTCCGCGCCAAGGACCCCGCCTTACCCTGAGCCCTCCCGTCGCTGCCTCTTTTCGACTGCCCCCTTGTCCTCTTTTGCCCCGCACACCTCGCTCTGTCCGCCCACGCTTGGCTCTACGCATGCCCATCCGCCCGTTCCGTCTCCCTTGTCCCTTGAGCCCTCCCTGCTGCTGCCCTCTGCCGTCTCCTCTCGCTCCTCTCCCCTGGAGTTAGCGATGTCGCTGGCGTTTCCCCCGTCTCCCATCCCTTCCGTCGCTCCTTTGAGCCTTGCCCCTGCTCCTGCGTGCTCCTCCCCTGCTCCTCCCTCCTCGTGGCATAATCAGCTTTGGTGCTCTAATACCGCAAAGAGCGAGGCAACGACCTCTGGCGCCCCTGCGCCCCTGTCTTAGGGTGGAGCTGAATCCCCCCTGTACGCTGTCCTCCTCCTCCTCCTCCGGCCTCCTCCTCCTCCTCCTCCTCCTCCTCCTCCTCC
>CAUYUJ010002508.1:0-88959 GCA_963575745.1 Prorocentrum cordatum
GAAACCGAGTAGCGAAGATGCATTCACACATACAAGCACACGCACACACGAGCACAAACGAGCACATACAGACACACAACAGACACGCAACACACCTAAAAACACAGACATACAGAGAAACATGAAACCACGCGTAGGACAGTATGCGAACACACACATACACACTCACGCACACACAGACAGGCACGCACGCACGCGTTCACACATAATCATATATATATATATGTATGTATACATACATACATACATACACACAGGCGCACACACCCCTACACACAAGCCGCCCACGCGCGCCTCGCCCCCCGCCCTCTCCGCCGGCGCTCCGGAGGGAGGCGCTGCGCCATTCCGGGGCAGGCCCTCCCCCCACTCCACCCACTCCGCCCCCGCGGCGCGCCCGAGGCAGGGGAGAGAGAGAGAGAGAGAAAGGGGGGGGGGCGCGCGGACCACGGCGCCACCGAGGGCGCGCGCGCGCACACGCACGCGCACGCACGCACACAGAATCACACCCGAGCACAGACACAAACACACATCCACACGCGCGCGCACACTCATCCACGCGCGCCCATTCATGCGCGCGCACCCCACACGCACGCCCATACCCACACACACACACAGACGCACGCACACACACACACACACACACGCACACATACCAGAAACACGCGCACCCACTCATACAAACAGAAACACACGCAAACGGAAAAGCACACACACACACACACACACGCACGAACACACAGGCACACGCGCACACACACACACACACACATACGCACACGCACCAGACACACACACGCACCAGACACACGAACGCAATCGCGAACACCCACAGAAAAGACGCACTGAGAACAGAGACAGTCACACAAGCAAACGCACACACACACGCACAAACGAACACACTTACAACCACACCCACGTCACACGAACGAACACATACAACCACACGCACGAGCCCCCCCCCGACCCCCTCCCGGCGCTCCGGAGGGGGGAGGCACCGCCCCATCTTGGGGCCGGCCCTCCCCCCACTCAAACCACTCCGCCCTCGCGGGGCGCCGGAGGAAGGGGGAGAGGGAGCGCGGGGTTGCGAGCGCCGCGCGCGCACACACACACGCACTGACACACACACGCACACACACACGCATACACACACGCACAGACAGACAGACAGACAGACAGACAGACAAGACGGACAGACAGACAGACCGACAGAAAGACAGAGAGACAGACAGACACGCAGACAGACAGACAGACAGACAGACAGACAGAGACAGACAGACAGACAGACACACAGACACACAGACACACAGACACACAGACAGACAGACAGACAGACAGACACACACACACACAGGCATACAGACACACAGACACACAGACACACAGACAAAGACACACGGACACACAGACACACAGGCAACCAGACACACAGACACACAGACACACAGACACACAGACACACAGACACACAGACACACAGACAGACAGACACACAGACAGACAGACACACACACACAGACACACAAACACAGAGACCCACAGACACACAGACACACAGACACACAGACACACGGACACACAGACACACAGACAACACATACACACACAGACAGACAGACACACGGCCATACAGACACAAAAAAACACACGGACACACAGACACACAGACACACAGACACAGGCACAGAGACACACAGACACACAGACACACAGACACAAAGACACACAGACACAGAGACACACGGACACATAGACACACAGACACACAGACACACAGACACACAGAAACACAGACACGTAGACACACAAACACACAGACATACAGACACACAAATACACAGACACACAGGCACACAGACACTCAAGCACACAGACACACAGAGCACCAGATTCACAGACACACAGACACACAGACACACAGACACACGGACACACAGACACTCAAGCACACAGACACACAGAAACACAGACACATAGACACACGGACACGCAGACACAAGCACACACAGACACGCAGGCACACAGGCACACAGGCACACAGACACACAGACACCCAGACAGACAGACACACAGACACACAGACAAACAAATACACAGACACACTGACACACTGACACACAGACGCACAAAAACACGGACACACAGACGCACAGACACATAGACACACAGATACATAGACACACAGACACACTGACTGGCAGATAGAGCCCCCCCCCCACCCCCACCCACCACACCCCCTTCCGGCGCTCCGGAGGGGGGAGGCACCGCCCCATTTTGGGGCCGGCCCTCCCTCCACTCCAACCACTCCGCCCTCGCGGAGCGCCCGAGAAAGGGGAAGGGCGGGGGGGGGCCAGCACGGGGCTGCCAGCGCCGCGCGCGCACGCACACACACACACACTGACACACACACACGCACGCATACACACACACGCAAATACACGCGCACAGACACACAGACAGACAGACACACACACAGACGCACAGAAAGACAACACAGACAGATCCACAGGCAGACAGACACACAGACACACTGACAGACGGACACGCAGACACACGGACACACAGACACGCGGACACAAGGATACACAGACACACAGCCAACCAGTCACACAGACACACAGACATCCAGACACGCAGATACTCAGACACACAAACACGCGGACACACAAACACACAGCCTTGCAGACACACAGACACGGACACACGGACACAAAAGACACACGGACATACAGACACACAAACCCAGACACACAGACACACAGACACACAGACACACAGACACACAGACACACAGAAACAAAGACACACATACACACAGACACACGGACACACAGACACACAAACACACAGACACACAGGCACACACACACGGACACACGGAACACAGACACCAACACACAGACACACAGACACACCAACACAAAAACACACAGACACACAGACACGCAGACACACAGACACACAGACACACAGACACACAGACACACAGACACACAGACACACAGACACACGGACACGCGGTCACGCAGACACACAACCACACGGACACGCACACGGACACACAGACACGCAAACACACAGACACACAGACACAGCAACAACCAGACACACAGATGCACAGACACACAGACACACAGACACACAGACACGCGGACACACTGACAGACTGACACCCAGACACCAAGACACACAGACACACAGACACATAGACACACAGACACACTGACCCACTGACACACAGACACACTGACACACAGAAACACAGACACACAGCCACACTGACACACGGACACACGGACACACAGACACACAGACACATAGACACATAGGCCGCCAGACACACAGATACACAGACACAAAAACACACGGACACAAAGACAGACAGACAAACACTCACACAGAGGAACAGGGACACACAGACACACAGACACACAGACACACAGACACAGAGACCCACAGACCCACAGACACACAGACGCACAGACAAGCGGACACTCAGACACACAGACACACAGACACACAGAAGCACAGACACACAGAAATACAGAAAGACAGAAACACAGGCACACAGGAACACAGACACACAGACACACAGACACACTGACACACAGACACACAGACACACAGACACACAGACACGCAGACACACAGACACACAGACATAAAGACACACAAATTCAAAGACACACAGACACACAGACACTCAAGCACACTGACACACAGATGCACAGACACACAGACACACGGACACTCAGACACACAGATACACATAAACACAGACACACAGACACACAGGCACACGCATACACGCACACAGACACACAGACACAAGGACACACCGACACGCAGGCAAAAAGGCACACAGGCACACAGACACACACAGACAGACACACAGACACACACAAACGGATACACCGACACACTGACACACTGACACACAGACACACAGACGCAAAATAGAAACAGACACACAGACACACAGACACACAGACACACAGACACACAGAAATAGGGACACCCAGACACACAGACACACAGACACACAGACACACAGAGACACAGACACATTGACACACTGACACACTGACACACAGAAACAAAGACACGCAGACACACAGAGACACAAACACACAGACACACAGACTCACAGACACACAGACACACAGACAAGGCAACACACACACACAGACACACAGGAAGACACGCAGACAGAAACACAGGCACACATACAAACAGACACACAGACACACTGACTCACAGACACACAGACACACAGACACACAGACACACAGACACACAGACACACAGACACACAGACAGACAGACAGACAGACATAGACACACAGACACACAGACCCACAGACACACAAGCACACAGACACACAGACACACGGACACACGGACACACGGACAAACTCTCACACAGACAGACAGACATACGGCCATACAGACACAAAAGACACACGGACACACAGACACACGGACACACAGACACACAGGCAATCAGACATACAGACACACAGACAGACAGACACACAGACACACAGACACACAGACACACGGACACATAGACACACAGACACACAAACACACAGACAAACAGACACACAGAAACACAAACACGGAAACACAGAGACCCACAGACACACAGACACACAGACACACAGACACACGGACACACAGACACACAGACAACACACACACACAGACAGACAGACACACGGCCATACAGACACAAAAAACACACGGACACACAGACACACAGACACACAGACACAGGCACACAGACACACAGACACACAGACACACAGACACAAAGACACACAGACACACAGACACTCGGACACATAGACACACAGACACACAGACACACAGACACACAGAAACACAGACACGCAGACACACAGACACACAGACATACAGACACCCAAATACACAAACACACAGACACACAGACACTCAAGCACACAGACACACAGAGCACCAGATTCACAGACACACAGACACAAAGACACACAGACAAACGGACACACAGACACGCAGACACACAGACACGCAGACACGCAGACACACCAACACACAGACACGCAGACACAAGGACACACAGACACGCAGGCACAAAGGCACACAGGCACACAGACACACAGACACCCAGACAGACAGACACACAGACACACAGACAAACAAATATACAGACACACTGACACACTGACACACAGACGCACAAAAACACGGACACACAGACACACAGACATATAGACACACAGACACATAGACACACAGACACACTGACTGGCAGACAGACCCCCCCCCCACCCACCACACTCCCTTCCGGCGCTCCGGAGGGGGGAGGCACCGCCCCATTTTGGGGCCGGCCCTCCCTCCACTCCAACCACTCCGCCCTCGCGGAGCGCCCGAGAAATGGGAAGGGCGGGGGGGGGCCAGCACGGGGCTGCCAGCGCCGCGCGCGCACGCACACACACACTGACACACACACACACACACACACACACACACACACACACACACGCACGCATACACACACACACACACACACACGCAAATACACGCGCACAGACACACAGACAGACAGACACACACACAGACGCAAAGAAAGACAACACAGACATATCCACAGGCAGACAAACACACAGACACACAGACAGACGGACACGAAAACACACGGACACACAGACACGCAGACACAAGGATACACAGACACACAGCCAACCAGTCACACAGACAGACAGACAGACAGACAGACACGCAGATACTCAGACACACAAACACGCGGACACACAAACACACAGCCATGCAGACACACAGACACGGACACACGGACACAAAAGACACACGGACATACAGACACACAAACCCAGACACACAGACACACAGACACACAGACACACAGACACACAGAAACACAGACACACATACACACAGACACACGGACACACAGACACACAAACACACAGACACACAGGCACACAGACACAAGGACACACGGAACACAGACACCAACACACAGACACACAGACACACCAACACAAAAACACACAGACACACAGACACACAGACACACAGACACACAGACACACAGACACACACACACACAGACACACAGACACACAGACACACAGACACACGAACACGCGGCCACGCAGACACACAACCACACGGACACACACACGGACACACAGACACGCAAACACACAGACACACAGACACAGAAACAACCAGACACACAGATGCACAGACACACAGACACACAGACACACAGACACTCGGACACACTGACAGACTGACACCCAGACACCAAGACACACAGACACACAGACACATAGACACACAGACACACTGACACACTGACACACTGACACACTGACACACTGACACACAGAAACACAGCCACACTGACACACGGACACACGGACACACAGACACACAGACACATACGCACATAGGCCGCCAGACACACAGATATACAGACACAAAAACACACGGACACAAAGACAGACAGACAAACACGCACACAGAGGAACAGGGACACACAGACACACAGACACACAGACACACAGACACAGAGACCCACAGACCCACAGACACACAGACGCACAGACAAGCGGACACTCAGACACACAGACACACAGACACACAGAAACACAGACACACAGAAAGACAGAAAGACAGAAACACAGGCACACAGGAACACAGACACACAGACACACTGACACACTGACACACAGACACACAGACACACAGACACACAGACACGCAGACACACAGACACACAGACATAAAGACACACAATTTCAAAGACACACAGACACACAGACACTCAAGCACACTGACACACAGATGCACAGACACACAGACACACGGACACTCAGACACACAGACACACAGAAACACAGACACACAGACACACAGGCACACGCATACACGCACACAGACACACAGACACAATGACACACAGACACGCAGGCATTAAGGCACACAGGCACACAGGCACACAGACACACAGACACACAGACACACACAAACAAATACACCGACACACTGACACACTGACACACAGACACACAGACGCAAAAAAGAAACAGACACACAGACACACAGACACACAGACACACAGACACACAGAAATAGGGACACCCAGACACACAGACACACAGACACACAGACACACAGAGACACAGACACATTGACACACTGACACACTGACACACAGAAACAAAGACACGCAGACACACAGGGACACAAACACACAGACACACAGACTCAAAGACACACAGACACACAGACAAGGCAACACAAACACACAGACACACAGGAAGACACGCAGACAGAAACACAGGCACACATACAAACAGACACACAGACACACTGACTCACAGACACACAGACACACAGACACACAGACACACAGACACACAGACACACAGACACACAGACAGACAGACAGACAGACAAAGACACACAGACACAAAGACCCACAGACACACAAGCACACAGACACACAGACACACGGACACACGGACACACGGACAAACTCTCACACAGACAGAAAGACATACGGCCATACAGACACAAAAGACACACGGACACACAGACACACAGACACGCGGACACACAGACACACAGGCAATCAGACATACAGACACACAGACAGACAGACACACAGACACACAGACACACAGACACACGGACACATAGACACACAGACACACAGACACACAGACAAACAGACACACAGAAACACAAACACGGAGACACACAGACACACAGCCATACAGACACACAAATACACAGACACACAGACACACAGACACTCAAGCACACAGACACACAGACACTCAAGCACACAGACACACAGACACACAGACACATAGACACACGGACACACAGACACGCAGACACACAGACACGCGGCCACGCAGACACACCCACACACAGACACGCAGGCACAAGGACACACAGACACGCAGGCACAAAGGCACACAGGCACTCAGACACACAAACACCCAGACAGACAGACACACAGACACACAGACAAACAGATACACAGACACACTGACACACTGACACACAGACACACAGACGCACAAAAACATAGACACACAGATACACAGACACACAGACACACAGACAGGCAGACAGAGCCCCCCCACCCACCACACCCCCTTCCAGCGCTCCGGAGGGGGGAGGCGCCGCCCCATTTGGGGGCCGGCCCTCCCTCCACTCCAACCAATCCGCCCTCGCGGAGCGCCCGTAGGGGGGGGGGTGGGGGGCCGGCAGCGCGGGGCCGCCAGCGCCGCGCGCGCACACACTCACACACTGACACGCACACACGCACGCGCACACACACACACGCGCAAATTCACGCGCACAGACAGACAGACAGACGCACACACACACAGACGCACAGAAAGACAGACACACAGACAGATCCACAAACAGAGAGACACACAGACACGCAGCCACACACACACAAAGACACGCAGACACAAGGATACACAGACACACAGACAACCAGTCACACAGACACACAGAGACCCAGACACGCAGACACTCAGACACACAGACACACGAACACACAAACACACAGACATACAAACACACAGACACGAGCACACGGACACAAGGACACAAAAGACCCGGACATACAGACACACAGACAAACAGACACAGAGACACACAGACACACAAAAACACAGGCACACAGACACAAAGACACACAGACACACATACACACAGACACGCGAACTTACAGACACACAGAAACACGGACACACAAACACACAGACACTCAGACACACAGACACACGGACACACGAACACACAGACACCAACACACAGACACACAGACACACCAACACAAAAACACACAGGACACACAGACATTCAGACACACAGACACACAGAAACACATACACACAGACACACAGACACATGATTACACGGACACGCTGACACACAGACACACAGACACACACGCACACACACACGGACCCACAGACGCGCAGACACACAGACACAGAGACATACAGACACACAAATACAAGGATAAGCACTCACCCAGACACACAGACACATAGACACATAGACAAACAGACACACTGGCACTCTGACACAGTGACACACTGACACACAGAAACATAGACACACAGACACACTGACACACGGACACACAGACACACAGGCAATCAGACATACAGACACACAGACAGAAAGACAGACAGACACACACACACAGACACACAGGCATACAGACACACAGACACACAGACACACAGACACACAGACACACGGACACACAGACACACAGGCAACCAGACACACAGACACACAGACACACAGACACACAGACACACAGACAGACAGACACACAGACAGACAGACAGACACACACACAGACACACAAACACAGAGACCCACAGACACACATAAACACAGACACACAGACACACGAACACACGGACACACAGACAACACACACACACAGACAGACAGACAGACACACGGCCACACAGACACAAGCACACGGACACACAGACACAAAGACACACAGACACAGGCACACAGACACACAGACACACAGACAAACAGACACAAAGACACACAGACACACAGACACACGGACACATAAACACACAGACACACAGACACACGGACACATAAACACACAGACACACAGACACACAGACACACAGAAAAACAGACACGCAGACACACAGACACACAGACATACAGACACCCAAATACACAGACACACAGACACCGACACTCAAGCACACAGACACACAGAGCACCAGATTCACAGACACACAGACACAAAGACACACAGACACACGGACACACAGACACGCAGACACACAGACACGCAGACACGCAGACATACCAACACACAGACACGCAGACACAAGGACACACAGACACGCAGGCACAAAGGCACACGGGCACACAGACAAACAGACACCCAGACAGACAGACACACAGACACACAGACAAACAGATACACAGACACACTGACACACTGACACACTGACACACATACGCACAAAAACACAGACACACAGACACACAGAAGCATACACACAGACACATAGACACACAGACACACTGACTGGCAGACAGAGCCCCCCCCCACCCACCACGCCCCCTTCCGGCGCTCTGGAGGGGGGAGGCACCGACCCATTTTGGGGCCGGCCCTCCCTCCACGGACCAACCACTCCGCCCTCGCGGAGCGCACGAGAAAGGGAGAGGCGGGGGGGGGGCCAGCGCGGGGCTGCCAGCGCCGCGCGCGCACGCACACACACACACACACTGACACACACACACACACACACACACGCACGCACACACACACACACACACACACACACGCAAATACACGCGCACAGACAGACAGACAGACAGACAGACAGACAGACAGACAGACAGACAGACACACACACAGACGCACAGAAAAACAACGCAGACAGATCCACGGGCAGACAGACACACAGACACACAGACAGACGGACACGCAGACACACGGACACGCAGACACGCAGACACCAGGATACACAGACACACAGCCAACCAGTCACACAGACACACAGACATCCAGACACGCAGATACTCAGACACACAGACACGCGGACACACAAACACACAGCCATGCAGAAACACAGACACGGACACACGGACACAAAAGACACACGGACAGACAGACACACAAAACCCAAACACACAGACACACAGACACACAGACACAAAGACACACAGAAACACAGACACACATACACACAGACACACGGACACACAGACACACAAACACACAGATTCACAAGCACACAGACACACGGACACACAGAACACAGACACCAACACACAGACACACAGACACACCAACACAAAATCACACAGACACACAGACACACAGACACACAGACACACAGACACACAGACACACAGACAAACAGACACACTGACACGCGGTCACGCAGACACACACCCACACGGACACGCACACGGACACACAGACACGCAAACACACAGACACACAAACACAGAAACAACCAGACACACAGATGCACAGACACACACACACAGACACACAGACACGCGGACACACTGACAGACTGACACCCAGACACCAAGACACACAGACACACAGACACATAGACACACACAAACACACTGACACACTGTCACATTGACACACTGACACACAGAAACACAAACACACAGCCACACTGACACGCTGACACACGGACACACAGACACACCGGCCACCACACACACAGATACACAGACACGAAAACACACTGGCACAAAGACAGACAGACAAACACACACAGGCACAGGGACACACAGACACACAGACACACAGACACACAGACACAGAGACCCACAGACCCACAGACACATTGACGCACAGACAAGCGGACGCTCAGACACACAAACACACAGACACACAGACACACAGAAACACAGACACAGAAAAACAGAAAGACAGAAACACAAGCACACAGGCACACAGACACAAAGACACACAGACACACAGACACACAGACACACAGACACACAGACACACAGACACACAGACACGCAGACACACAGACACACAGACGTACAGACACACAGCTACAAAGACACACAGACACACAGACACTCAAGCACACTGACACACACACAGCACCAGACACACAGACACACAGACACTCAGACACACAGACACACAGAAACACACACACACAGACACACAGGCACACGCATACACGCACACAGACACACAGACACGAGGACCCACAGACACGCAGGCATTAAGGCACGCAGGCACACAGACACACAGACAGACAGACACACAGACACACACACAAACAAATACACCGACACTCTGACACACTGACACACAGACACACCGACGCAAAAAAGAAACAGACACACAGACACACAGACGCACAGACACACAGACACACAGAAACAGGGACACCCAGACACACAGACACACAGACACACAGACACACAGACACACAGACACACAGACACAATGACACACAGACACACTGACACACAGAAACACAGACACGCAGACACACAGAGACACAATCACACAGACACACAGACTCACAGACACATAGACACACAGGCACGGCCACACAAACACACAGACACACAGGAAGACACGCAGACAGAAACACAGGCACACATACAAACAGACACACAGACACACTGACTCACAGACACACAGACACACAGACACACAGACAAACAGACACACAGACGCACATACAGACAGACAAACAGACAGACAGACAGACACACATAGACACACAGACACAAAGACCCACAGACACACAGACACACAGACAAACAGACACACGGACACACAGACACACGGACAAACTCTCACACAGACAGACAGACATACGGCCATAGAGACACACAGACACACGGACAAACAGACACACAGACCCACAGACACACAGACACACAGACACACAGACACACGGACAAATAGACACACAGACACACAGACACACAGACACACAGAAACACAGACAGGGAGACACACAGACACACAGCCATACAGACACACAAATACACAGACACACAGACACACAGACACTCAAGCACACAGACACACAGACACTGAAGCACACAGACACACAGACACACAGACACATAGACACACGGACACACAGACACGCAGACACACAGACACGCGGCCACGCAGACACACCCACACACAGACACGCAGGCACAAGGACACACAGACACGCAGGCACAAAGGCACACAGGCACACAGACACACAAAGACCCAGACAGACAGACACACAGACACACAGACAAACAGATACACAGACACACTGACACACTGACACACAGACACACAGACGCACAAAAACACAGACACACAGATACACAGACGCACAGACACACAGACAGGCAGACAGAGCCCCCCCACCCACCACACCCCCTTCCAGCGCTCCGGAGGGGGGAGGCGCCGCCCCATGTTGGGGCCGGCCCTCCCTCCACTCCAACCACTCCGCCCTCGCGGAGCGCCCGGAAGGGGGTGGGCGGCAGCGCGGGGCTGCCAGCGCCGCGCGCGCACACACTCACACACTGACACGCACGCGCACACGCGCACACACACACGCAAATTCACGCGAACAGACAGACAGACACACACACAGACGCACAGAAAGACAGACTCACAGACAGATCCACAAACAGACACACAGACACGCAGACACACACACAAAGACACGCAGACACAAGGATACACAGACACAGAGACAACCAGTCACACAGACACATACACACCCAGAAACTCAGACACTCAGACACACAGACACACGAACACACAAACACACAGACATACAAACACACAGACACGACCACACGGACACACGGACACAAAAGACACGGACGCACAGACACACAGACAAACAGACACAGAGACACACAGACTGACATATACACAGACACACAGACACACAGACACACAGACACACATACACACAGACACACGAACTCACAGACACACAGAAACACAGACACACAAACACTCAGACACTCAAACACACAGACACACGGACACACGAACACACAGACACCAGCACACAGACACACGGACACACCAACACAAAAACAAACAGGACTCACAGACATTCAGACACACAGACACACAGACACACATGCACTCAGACACACAGACACACAGACACATGGTTACACGGACACGCTGACACACAGACACACAGACACACACACGGGCCCACAGACACACAGACGCACAGACACACAGACACATGGGCACACGGACACGCTGACACACAGACACACGGACACACACACACGGACCCACAGAGACGCAGACACACAGACACAGAGACATACAGACACACAAATACAAGGATACACAGAAACACAGACACACAGACACACGGACACACTGACAGACGGACACCCAAACACCCAGACACACAGACACACAGACACATAGACACACAGGCAACCAGACATACAGATACACAGACACGCAGACACACGGACACAAAGAAAGACAGAAAAAACACACAGAGGCACAGGGACACACAGACACACAAACACACAGACACACAAACACACAGACACACAGACACACAGACACGCAAAAACTTGGACATTCAGACACACAGACACACAGACACACAGACACACAGACACACAGAAAGACAGAAAGACAGAAACACAATCACACAGACACACAGACACAGGGACACACATACACACAAACACACAGACATTCAAGCACACTGACACACGCAGCACCAGACACACAGACACGCAGACACTCAGACACACAGACACACAGACACACAGACGCACAGAGACGCAGTCACACGCAGACGCGGGGCCAGCCCTCCCTCCGCTCCAGCCACTTCGCCCTCACGGAGCGCCAGCGGAGAGAAAAGACTTGAGGGGGGAGGAGCCGAACCTCGCAGCACAGCCTTGCTCTAGTTTACCCGCTCTCCCCCCCCGTCTTGCTTCCCCACTCTTCCCCCCTCAACACCCAGCTCCCACCGCACCCCCCGCCCTATCGACCCGCATGCCAGGCGGACCCCGCAGACGGATCCAGCACATTCCCCTGCATATCCACGCACCTCCCTCGGGCCCCCTCCGAGACCCGCTGCGACGCGCGCGTCGCATCCCCCAAATCGCGGCTGCGCTGGAACGCAGCCAAGATCTCGATCCTTCCCGCGCCGAAACCTGTCACCACTCGCGCGGCGCCGCCGCCACTCGACGGCCCAGACGGCTCCGCGCGCCTCGGGCGCACCAGTACCCCCCCCCGTATATACGCGCCCTCGCCCGCGGCAGCCCCCCCCTCAGCCGCGACGGGGCCGGGCGCAGCTCGCGCCGCCAAACGCGCCGAGCTCCTCCGCGGGACCTCCGCCTCTGACCGAGGCTCCACCTTTCGTTTCCCCGACGCTGAAACCCGCACCGCCTCCACCGCTGCCGCATCTTCCCCCCCCGCGACACTCGCGCATGCCACATCGCCACCTAGACCCCCGCCGCCCGCGCGCGCCCCCCCGGACCCTCGAGCACCTCGGACGCGCCCTGGCCCAGCGACGTCGCGCTCCCCGCCGACATCCCTGACTCCAGCCGCGCCCGCCGCGGCACCCGCCGCCCCTGCATCCGAGCGAGGCGCCGCCGTCTTTTCCCGTGCCCGCCGCGCGGCGGAACGCGGAGAGGCGCCACCAGGCGAGCCAGAGACCCCCCCCTCCCTCGGAGACACCGCCCCCCCGCCAACCCCAGCGGTCAAGTCGCGGGCGCCTGCCGCGCCCCTTGACTCGGCTGCGCCCGAAGCCCTGCCCTTCGTCGTGACCGCTCGCCGCCCAGCCGCACCATCACCATCGACGGCGCGCCCCCCCCCTGACGTCGAAACCGCACACTTCCTCCGCAGGCGCCTGCTCGCGGAACGCGGCTCGGCGGCGGCAACCGAGACAACGCCCTCCCTGCGTCCTCCACGGACTGGCCCTGCACCAACTCCACCGCCGGACGTAGGCTCACCCCTCGACCCGACAGACGCCGATGCCCCGGCCCATTCGCCAGCGACGCCGCCCGCGCGCCCGTTCCCTCGGGCCGCCGACGCCCCACTCCCCCCCTCGCGCTCCGTCGCTCCGTCGGCGTCACCGCCAACAGCCCCACCCCCGCCCCATCCGCCGCCACCAGACGCACTCGCATCACCGCCCCCCGGCCCACTCCCGCCACTGCCCTGCCCCTCTCGCGCTGCGTCCACCTCGGTCGCACCTGCGCCCGCGCCCTGCCCCTGACCGCGGCCCAGGCGGCAATGCACTGCCATGTACGCCTCCTTCTGCTTGATGTGCGCCGGCTCGTCTCGGATCAAGCGCGGTGGCTCGTCGTCGTCAAACAAGAAGTACCTCCCATCATGAACGCGGCACAGAGTCGTGTAATGGCCGCAATTAACTGACCGCCCATTATGGTAAACCACACCGACCAACTGCATCTGGGGAAGCCCTGGCAGCCTCAGTTGCTCTTCCACCCACACTGCCACCCGCGCCTCGGAGCCCCTCCTCAATTGAACCACCAGAACCTGTGGCACACCAGTGGCTCTCGTCTGCCTCACGTGCTTAACCCGGTCGCGCTCGTCGCGGCAGCACCCCGGGCAGCTCTTTTCGATATCTTCAGGAGCACAAAAGTCGCAGTGCAACTCCTGCAGCATCAAGGGCCCACCTGGACGCCCATGAACACGCAGCTTCAGCACATCCTCAGCCTCGTACGCGACAGTCTCGTAATTGCACACGTCACACTTCTCCTGCTTCTCCACGACGAACCCGAACATCTGATCAACGCACGTCACCCGCAGATTCACCGCGCGGATGCTATCGAGTTCCCGCTGCGCAAACCGACCTGCCAACATCTCTGCGTCACGCGCAGCCACCATCAGCTTACCCCAATACGCAAACACATCCTGCTGCTGCCACGGGTCATTGAACTCACTCGGCCGCCCCATCACATCGTCGTCGCAGTCAACGCTCGTACGCCGCAGCACACTCACAGGTCCCTGCTGCCAGCGTCGCGAGCACACCTGGTTGTACGTCTCCCACATCCCGCACACGCAACAACGCCCCGTGCCCCGGTCCTCGCACTGCTGCTCTGAATGCCATCGAAGCCACTCCAAGACGGCAGGCGTCCGCAACATCAGCTGCGTCACACTGACCACGTAGCAGGTGAGCCATGGCCGCGGCATCCCTCGGACGGGCACGCACCGCACGCTGTCCCACGAAGCCGCGCGAATGCCAGCCACGTTCGGGACATACATGTCTGCCGGGCACGGTGGCGGCGGAGGCGGGCAGGGGCTCGGCGGCGGCGGAACCGGGCGACCCAAAGCAAACAAACACTGTGGCCCGAACGCTGCGGATATCGCTTGTTCCCGACGGCGCTGTCGGCGGCCGGCAGCCCGCTGCTGCGTCCGCAAGTACGCCTCTCGATCTCGTTCCTGCGCCTGCTGCCGGGCCAGCGCCGCGGCCTCTCGAACACGCTGTAACCGACTCTGAACCTCCACACCCTCCAGTCTCTGTGACTGATCGCGCGTCGCCTGCAGCACGACTCGCGCGCGCTGCGCCACGGCCCTCATCTTCTGCTCCCGAGATCCAAAGCACGCGTGGGCACGCACATACCCGAACAGCCCATAGTGGTCGGACATGTGGAACTCGGAACCCTCGAAGAACACCTTCCCTTCCCCTACCAAGTGCACCTCGGACCAGAGATCCGCTCCAAAGAGCACCCGGTCACGTCTCTGGCCGACAGCCCCCCTCTCGCCGAGACCCGAATAGAACTTATTGCCAGGGCAACCCCAGGATCGGCCCTCATACCATGCGTCCCTCAGACCCAACTGCTCCACGGCTGCCTGCACCTGCGCATCCGTGCTGTTCATGTCGCCCACGATGAGCAGCCGATGGCATTCGTCCCCGCACTTCGCCACAATCTTCCCAAGTATCGCACGACGCCGTTCCATGACGCGTCCGTGGGCAGGTGCACCGCCGCCACGTGCACATGCCCATCGCCGCCGGCGCCGCCGTCTCCGGGCACCTGGACACGGCACAGCACGCACGGATCCTGCCCTGGCACAGCCACAGATTCCGCCCGCAGACCGTGCCTGACGTACAGATGCACATACCCCCTGGACTCGTGCGCCTGCGCAACGCCCGCAATTGAAACTCCCCTGACAGCTCCTCGCACGCGCCCCCGCCCTCGCACTCCTGCAAGGCAACGACGTCACACCCGCGCGCCTGCCTCCAACGGAGCACCTCGCCAAGAACCGCGGCGCGCTGATCCCGCGCGGTCCAGGAATGCGGCGCCACGGCAGCGCGATGCCCACCAGCAATGTTCCACGTCGCAAACGACAACGTCGACGCGCCCTCAAGGCCCTCTCCCTCGCCTGCCTCGTCCACGGCCCTCCCCACCACACCCGCCATCGCCCGGCCCGCGCCCGCCGCACTGGACCCAGACACATCCGCGCGCGGGGCGACGCCGAAGAGGTCCAGAGCGTCACGGCACTCCTGGTCCGAGAGCAACAACTCCAAGACATCCCGCGCACCCCGCGCGCCGACGCCCGCGCGGAAAGACGCGAACGCGCCCCGCAACGCACGACACACGTCTGGCACGAACGACTCCGCCGACGCATCCAGCACCCTGGCACCGGCCCCGCGACCAACTTGGCCCAGCAGGAGCCCGAGTGCGCCGGCGATCCTCTGCGAAGGCACCCGAACGTGCGGCGCCTCCCCAAACTCTACCACTGGTGGCGGGCGCCGCCCATCACTGGCCTGTAACGGCCGCAGCAGCGCGTCGATATTCCGAGCGATTCGCCCTGCAACCGCCTCCCTGCGGCCTCGATCGTACACGCACACGGTCAGAGACTCGGCACGCCCGAGCGCCTCCCCCGCCCGACCAGCCAGGACGCGCACGAAGATCCAATCCTGGGGAACGCCAGACACGCTCAGAGCGTCCACGGCAGCAACCATCAGCAACTCCTTCTTATCGCTGACGCAGCTCGCGTCCCAAACGCTCGTCCAGTTGTGCGCCACCCGAGCAAAATGCTCTGGGGTCTCCTCCGCGCCGACGTGCTCGCCCACCTTTGCCGAGGCCACAGTCATCGACAGGTCTAACCCTGAGCACAGCTGTCGCGCCACCTTCAGGAAGAACTCCAACTCCTGACGCTCCAGTCTGCCCTCCGCCAGAGCGCTCTCCGACCGCACGTTCACGACCCACTTGTCCATCCGCAGCGCGCAGCCACCGCGAACGTCCCCGAACGCATCCTTCATCTTCCTGGCCGCCTTATCCAAGCTCCCGTGCAGTCTCGGCGGCACCGGCGCACCCATGGCCTCCTTCACAGCGCTCATGTGCAGCGGGCCCAGGCTCGGTTCCACGACATCGAACACGCGACCATCCCACCGCCCACACGCCACCCTCCGATCCACCATCATGTCAGCGACACGGCCCAACAACTCCACTCCGTCGTCGTCCGGGCGCTCCCGCGACAGCCGGGCAGCGGCAGCCCACAAACGCCCCCGCAACTCTTCCACCGTGTCAACACCAGCGAAATCCTCTGCATCCCCACCCGCCAGCTCCCGCGCGGCCTCGCGCTCCTCCAACGTCACACCGCGCACCCTCTTCCGGTCCTGGAGCCTGTCAGCCACGGCGGTCAGACGCCGCCGCGCGACGTCATCACCCCCCGCCTCGGCATCGACAGCCTCAGCCAACGCGGACACGCACGGCGCGCCGTCCTCACCCCAGAGCCAAGTGTCATCATCCACCACTCTGTTCAGACCTCTGAGCCTCTCCGCCAGCGCCGCACGGACGGTCTCGAGACGGCCCAACAATCTCCCCGCCGCACACCTCTCCTCTGCGGTCCACAAATCCGCCTCGCAGTACCCATACTTCCGCAACGTTGACGAATCGCGCGCCTCCAACCGCAGCTCGAACCGACGGCGCTCCCGGAACGCCGTCGTGTGCCTGGCCCGCATGAAGTCCGCGTACTCCGGCAAGTCTTCCTCGAACACCAAGTCCCACGGATGCCTGACGCGCGTCGTTGCGACGAACCCGATCCCAGCGACGGCCGCGGACTTCGCCGACATGTGCACGCGGACTTTCGCCAACGTCATCCCCTGCGCCTTCCAGTGCGTCAAAGCCCACGCCAGCTGCAGCGGGTAGTTCTCGCGCGCGAGGCCGTCCTCCGTCGTGGACGATACAGTCTGCCTCCAGATGGGCACCCAGTTCTTGCGCACAGGATCGTTCTTGAAGAAAGACCGCGGCTCGCCATTCTCGTCCTTTCCCAGATCGACGTCGTCGAACTCGACGAAAACACAAATGGCGCCTGCAAGTCCGGGCGCGCACTGTTGTGCGGGTCCGCCCCGTCCGGCCACATGTACCCGCGCAGCGTGCCCATCGCCCCGTTCATCAACCCCGCCTCGACCCACAAGTTCTGCGTCAGCAGCACGCGCGCCCCTTCACACATGTGAGGCTCGTTCTCGATCCCTCGGAAATCGTCAGCCGCCATCTCTTCCGGCCGAGATTTACTTTTATCCTTCCAATTGTGATAGGCGCGCAGAGACGCAATGGGCTTGCCACTGGCAGCCGCCACCTGGTACAGCCTCTCCAGGTTCACCCTATCCGCGCCGCAGGCACCCGACGCCCGATCCTTCCTGCCATCCATCAGCAGCGGCGCCGTCTCGAACGCTGCGAGCTCCTCCCTGCCCTCCTTCGTCATCTGCAGCACCGACCAGTTCCGGCGCCTCAACCACGCATGATCCGACTGGTCCCACGTGCACTGCGCCATTCCTTTGGTCACCTCCAGAAAACGATCGGCATCCCGCCGGTACTCCGCCTGCCGCTCGGCGGACAGACCCTCCTTCTTCCCACTCCATCTGTGCACGCGCCGTAGCACGGCGACGTCCTGGAACGTATTGCGCACAAACTGGCCCGTGGCCACAACTTCTCCGTGCTCCACGCATCGTCTGGAGTGCGCTCCGCCCCCCTCGGCTTATTTTTCCCATGCCCCTCATACTTGCCCATTCGATACAACGGATCGTCGCCGATGGGCGGCGCCTGCTGCGGATCTCCTGCCAGCACGACATCCTTCCTGCCGAGATACACTGGCTCGTCCTCCTCCATCTTCCTCCCCTTTCCTCCTTGTCCGCCTCCTCCGCGTGCCGCAAACTTCGCATCCGTGCCCAGAGTGTCCTGCACCTTGTACTCGATCTTCCCCAACATCTGCCGCCCGATCATACACATCTCATCCAACACAAACAGCTTCGCCTGCCGCAACCGGTCCCGCGTCCGCAAGAAGCGTTCACCGCCCTTTTGCTTCCAAGGCCCGCAGTACCCCACCGGAACGCCGAAAGCCCTGTGCAGAGTAGTCGCCCCATACTTCAACTTGAACGAGGCGCACCCTGTCGGAGCAGCCAGCAAACAGCAATTCCGCACCTCCTCATCAATCTCCGACTGAGAGCGCCTTCCCTCCCGCATCCCACCCCGGAGGCCCGGCACCCGATCCAGTCTGGTCCGCGGAGCCGTCTGACGCGCCCTCTGTCGCCTCGCCGCCACAAAACTACGCACCGTGCGCGACTTCCCCGTGCCTGCCACGCCCGTGACCATCAGGCGGAGCGGGTCCTTCTCGGAGTGGCGTCCATCCATAACGATGTCTTGGGCAAACTTCTGCCAGGGGTCCAGGTCTTCGCGCAAGACGACCTCGGCCCCGTCACCCACGTTGGCCTTGCCGTACCAGACATCGCGCAGCTCCTCGAGGCGCCGCTTCTCCCCTGTGGACACATTGCACGGTTCATCCAGCCAATTGAAATCCTTCGGGTTCACACGCACCCTCCCGCGAACGTCCTCCCGCGCCACATCCCCGACGCGCACGTCTGCCGCCTGCACCGCGTGGCCCGCCGCGCTAACACGCTCATCCGCTGGGCGGCGATCCCACTCGGACACCTCCCCCGCACCTGCGGCACCCTCCACACCCTCCCCTGGTCGCGGGTCGCGCAAAACGATATCCCGAGGCTCCTCGTTGGGATCGTCCTCGGCGTTCTGCGCGAGTCTGTCCACCAGCTCCTCCACGTCCACCCCCGACTCCGCCGCATCGCTCTCTCTGCCAGCGTCACCCTCCCTCGAGCCACCGTCGGATTCCTGGCCCCCCACGTCGCCCGCGGCGTCGCCCGCCCCAGCGTCACGCCCCTGCTGCCGCGCCCGGTGCCGACGCACCATCTCGCGGCGCGTCCGCCTCAGCAGCTCGCGGTTGGTCCGCACCCCACCAGCCTCCAAGATTGCGCCCAGCACCTCCTTGTAAAACGGATTCGCGCGTTCGTACTGCTCCACGACCCACGCCGGCACCCACTGTCGGAGCATCGGGTCCGTGAGCATCTCCATCAACATATCTCCCCAGAACCGATCCCCCCTGCCCCTCCAAGCCGCCCCCCCCGACTTGAACCACAGATCCTGCACTCCCAGGAACCGATCGCCCCCAGCATGGGGCACGAAATCCGTGGCCCCAATGCAGACTTCCGGCACAGGGCGGACGTCGCGCCGCATCTCTGCACCGATCATGGCTCTGCGGTCCGCCGTCGCCATGTGCCGCCAGTGCGCGATGACGTTCGCCCGCGCGTGCGCCTCGTGGCAGGCGTGCTCCACGTTCGCACACTCCGCGCTATAGCCGGGCGTCACCTGCAGGCACACCGCAGGGTTCCCGCGCCTCAGCTTCCCTCGATACACGGCGTACTTCCAGTAAAACTCGAAGAGTGACACATCGCGCACCTCCTCCTCCGTGATGGACTCGTCGCCCCGGGCCCGCTGGCGCCGCACCAACTCCAGGCGCTTGTCGAACTTGTCCACTTTGCTATCCCAGTGAACCGGCTCATCCTCCGACTTGTCCCGCAGCGCGGACGCATGCTTCAGGGCACGCGCGCCCGTCGTGTTCAGAGTCACGACGGGCATCATGGACAAGACCATTGGCAAGCGCAACCCCAGCAGCGCCACTTCGTAACAATGGTAATCCCTCTCCCAGAGCATCCGAGCGAAGAACTTCTGGATCGAGCGTCGGAGGAAGTCGGTGCCCTCGCCGTCGGGAACGTACGCGCAGACCTCGTTGACGGCGTCGTCCAGCACCTCCTTGATCTTCCGCGAGCCCTTGGGCGCTTTCGTCGCATATTTCGTGACGTACTCCACAACGGCCCACAGGTTCAGGACGGGGCGCCAATCGATGTTCCCCATATAGGCCAGGAGCACGTGCTCCTCGTAGCTGTTGCAGAGCCGGTCGTTCCTCGGGAACACCGCCTGCCAGTGGCCCTCCCTGCGCCCCTTCTCCATCCGGAACGGTCTCGGCCCGACGCGGCCCCACCTCTCTCGCGGAAAATCATACCGGCAGAACACGCACCCCTCCTTTCCGCGCGCACACGCATGTACCCCGAGCTTCGGCGGGCCCATGCCATGCTTCGTGTGTCGCGCAACCCTGTTCACCAGCGCGGACACCATTCTCCGAACCGGCTGCACGTCCAACGTCCCTGCTGCCTCGGACTGAAAGGCCTCGTCCAGAACCTTCCGCAAGTTCAAGCACTCCGGCGCAGACGCAGGCACGCTCCGGACCGCCCGGGCCTCCGACGTCTCAGCAGCAGCCACGTCTTCCATCTCCACGTCAAC
Organism: Prorocentrum cordatum; assembly: GCA_963575745.1. Lineage (NCBI taxonomy): Eukaryota > Dinophyceae > Prorocentrales > Prorocentraceae > Prorocentrum > Prorocentrum cordatum. The sequence goes on from CAUYUJ010002508.1 coordinate 23,185, forward strand.
ATCGAAGGCCCCAACCTCGTCGTCCCACGTGTATCTGCACGCGCCCGCGTCATCGTAGCAGGGGTTCCACTCCGAGACCACGTGCCCGAAGAACTCATAGAACCGCTTCTCCAGAACGCTCTGCAGCGAAACGTTCTCGTGTTCTGGCTTCAGCACGCGGAAATCAGCGCCAGCACCCGTCAAGCGCTGCAAGCGGGCCCCATCAGGAACTCCAGCAGGCCGACCCGCACCGGCGTCCTCTGCGCCGTCACCGCCCTCACCGTCCTCCACAGGACTCTCTCCCGGCGCGTCCACAGGCGCGGAAATCTCTCGGCCGACACGCTCGAACGCGACATCTCGTTCTCCTCCCCGACCTCGCGCACGCTCATCAACATCAACGATCACCAACCACCCGCGATCCACCAGCGCGTCAAGCAGCGCATCAGCCCTGCCCACGAACTCATCCTCATCGTCGTCGTCCGCGCCATCCTCACTCCCAGACCCTGAAGCCGCCGTACCCTCACCCCCACGACCCCTGGTTGCCCGCGCGCCTGGCCGGCCGGCAGCGGCGCGCAGCACCTGCTCCAGGACCGCGAGAGCAGCGGCGCGGCGCTTCTGCTCCTGCGGGGGCCAAGCCATCGGCCCCGCCTCCAGCGATGGCAAACACGCCGCCAAGTCGCTGGTCACGCTCGGCGGGAGCATGTCGCTGGTCCCGAGCCCGAGCCCGAGCTCGAGCCCGAGCCCGAGCCCGAGCCCGAGCCCGAGCCGGAGCCCGAGCCCGAGCCCGAGCCCGAGCCCGAGCCCGAGCCTGCGCCCGCGCCCGAGCCCGAGCCCGAGCCCGAGACCGAGCCCGAGCCCAGGCCCAAACCCGAGCCCGAGCCCGAGCCCGAGCCCGCACCCGAGCCCGAGCCCGAGCCCGAGCCCGAGCCCGAGCCCGAGCTCGAGCCCGAGCCCCAGCCCGCGCCCGAGCCCGAGCCCGAGCCCGAGCCCGAGCCCGAGCCCAGGCCCAAACCCGAGCCCGAGCCCGAGCCCGAGCCCCGAGCACGAGCTTGGGCTCGGGCCCGAACCCGAGCCCGAGCTTCGAGCTCGAGCTCGAGCCGGAGCCCAAGCCCAGCCCGAGCCCGAACCCGTGCCCGACCCCGACCCCGAGCCCGAGCCCGAGCCCGAACCCGAGCCCGAGCCCGAGCCCGAGACCGAGCCCGAGCCCGAGCCCGAGCCCGAGCCCGAGCCCGAGCCCGAGCCCGAGCCCGAGCCCGAGCCCGAGCCCGGGCCCGGGACCGAGCCCGAGCCCGAGCCCGAGCGAGCCCGAGCCCGAGCTCGAGCTCGAGCTCGAGCCCGAACCCGAGCCCGAGCCCGCACGAGCCCGAGCCCGAGCGAAAACTCGCCCGAGCCCGAGCCTAGCCGCGCCCGCGCCTGAAGCCCGACCCGAGCCGAGCCCCGAGGCCCGAGCTCAGTCCGAGCCGGGAGGCGACGGAGAGGGGGAAAGAAAATCAAGGAAGGGAGAGCGCAGCCACGAGCCCACCGAGCCCGAGCCCCGAGCACAGAGCCCGACACTCAGCCTCAGCCGAGCCCGAGCCCCGCGCCCAAGCCCGAGCCTGGGGGGGGAGCCCGGGACCGAGCCCGAGCCCAGGCCCAAACTCGAGAGTCCGAGCCCAAGCCCGAGCCCCAGCCCGAGCCCGAGCCCCAGCCCGAACCGAGCTCGAGCTCGAGCTCGAGCCGGAGCCCAAGCTTGAGCCCGAGCCCGAGAGCCCAAGCACGAGCCCGAGCTCGAGCTCGAGCCCGAGCCCGAGCTCGAGCTCCAGCCCGAGCCCGAGCCCGAGCCCGGGCCCGAGCGAAAGCCCGAGCCCGACCTCGAGCTCGCGCTCGAGCCCGAGTCCGAGCCCGAGAGCCCGAGCACGAGCCCGAGAGCCCGAGCCCGGGCCCGGGCCCGAGCCCGAGCCCGAGCCCGAGCCCGAGCCCGAGCCCGAGCCCGAGCCCGCTCCTGCGCCCGCGCCCGAGCCCGAGCCCGGTCGGGACCGAGCCCGAGCCCGAGCCCGAGCCCTAGCCCGAGCCCAGCCCGAGCACGAGCCCGAGCCGGAGCCCGAGCCCGAGCCCGAGCCCAAACCCTAGCCCGAGCCCGACAGCCCAGACACATACAGCCCAGCCCGAGCCCGAGCCCGAGCCCGGGCCCGGGACCGAGCCCGAGCCCAAACCCGAGCCCGACATACACGCACACATAGACACGAACGCACCGACGAACAGACCGACACACACAATCAGCAACACGAGAGATAGATATACAGACAGACACACAGGCACGCATGGAGACAGAGAAGAGAACACAGAAACCCATACATAGAAAGACACAGAAAAAGGAAGACGCTGATGCTCTTCAGCGCTCCAGAGCACGAGGCGAGCCCGAGCCCGAGCACGCGCCCGGGAGCCCGGGAGCCCGAGCACGAGCCCAGACCCAGCCAGAACCCGAGCCTGAGCCCGAGCCCGAGACCGAGCCCGAGCACGAGCTTCCGCCCGCGCCTGAGCCCGAGCCCGCCCAAGCCGAAACCCGAGCCCCAGCCCTAGACTGAGCCCGAGCCCGCGATCACGAATGCGACCCGAGCCCGAGCCCGAGCCCAAGCACACCCAAGCCCGAACCCGAGCAGAAACTCCAGCATGGATCCGAGCTGACGCCCGAGCGCGAGCCCAAACCCAGCCCGAGCTCGAGCGCGAGCCTGAGCCCGACACAGAGAAAGTCAAACAGACACACACAGCTACACAGACACAGAGACGCAGAGATATTCGATCATAACGTCTCAGACAGATAGATACGCAGAGAGCGACAGACACACAGAGAGACACACAATACATACGAGCATAAAGACGCATAAGCAGAAAGAAAAAGATGCAGGAGGATACAAAGAGAGACAGGGAGCAGTGATACACCTATAAAGACAGAAGCAAACGAAAAAAAAAATTAGACCCACAGAACAAACACACAGACATACACAAACAGAGAAATGACCGCACTAACACAAAGACACAAAAGCCAGACAGAGATGAAGACGCGAAAAAGAAGTCACACACACGCAGACACACCTATACACAGAAAGATACGAGGAAAGAGAAAGAGACAGACACAGAAATAAATCGAAACGCACACAGAACACAGACACGAATACATGCGCTCGGATCCTGAAAGTCAATCATACAAAATTGCATCGAGAGAGCTGAACTGCTGGCAGTGAACCGTCAACCTGATCGCTGAGGTAGAGCTCCTCGTACTGATAAGAGTGCAGAGGATCAACATAGAATCAAAAAATTGAGATGTTTCGAAAATCTTGAAATTCATTTTTTGGATGTTCATATTCGCTCAGTTCCCGGAAGTCAGCTCATGCAAAAATGCATCGAGAGAGCTGAGCTGCTACCAGAGAGAAGTTCATATGCCAATACTCGGCGTAAAAATCTGCTTTTTCAAAATAAATGGTCAAATATCTTTCAAAAAATCGCGAAACCACCCAAAAGTTATCACTTTGTCCGTTCTGGCCGGGTGGGCCAACTAGCTCCACCCCGTGCCGGAATTCCTCTAGCTCATCGATCACGAAGAGCTCTACGAGGTACTCGGTCTGCTACTCGAGCTAGGTCCGCAAACCTATTCGTATTATTCGAGTCAACTTGATACGCGTTGTCGGTATTTCCTACTTAACTCGAGGTGTAGGGCAGCTACAGTGCTGGTAAGCACGCCTATCGCACCCAGAATCACCAGGCTCGTTCGCCTGTCGAATCCAGAGGTCTGAACTCGGTCTGCTAGCCGAGCTAGGTCCGCAAACCTATTCGTATTATTCGAGTCAACTTGATACGTGAGTCGGTATTTTCTGGCTAAACTCGAGGTCTAGGGCAGCTACAGTGCTGGTAAGCACAGCTATCGCACTCAGAATCATCAGGCGCGTTCGCCTGTTCAATCCAGAGTTCTGAACTCGGTCTGCTATCCGAGCTAGGTCCGCAAACCTATTCGTATTATTCGAGTCATCTTGACAGACGCTCTCGGTTTTCTGTACTTAACTCGAGCTGTAGGGCAGCTAGAGGGCTCATTGTCACAGACATCGAAGGGGAATCATCAGTCGCGTTCGTCTACTGAACCGAGAGCTCTGAACTCGGCCTGCTGCCCGAGCTAGATTTGCGAAACTATTCGTATTGTTGAATGATCTTGAGAAGTGCTCTCTGTCTTCTGCACTTAACTCGTGTTTGGGAGGGCTAGAGTGCTGCGGGACACAGACATCGATTTGCACACACCAGGCGCGTTTGTCGGTCGATTCCAGAGCTCGGAACTCGGTCTGCTGCTCGAACTAGGTCCGCAAAACTATTCTATTATTCGAGTCGATACTGTCGGTTTTCTGCACTTAACTCGGGCTGTAGGGGGGCTGCAGGGCTGGGAATCACATGAGTGGATTGGCTGACATCAGACGCGGCCGCCTGTCGCATTCAGAGGTCTGAACTCGGTTTGATACCCTAACTCGGTTGCGAAACTGTTTGTTTTTTGTTAACGTTATCTTGATAGGTCTGGAATCGCTTGGGCTGAAAAACTAGTCGTTCTTTGGTGTTTTTTCCCACACTTTATATTTTCAGGAAGCTCTACGAGTCCCCCGGCGGTAAGAAAGGTTGACGGTTTACCGCCGGCGCCCAGTTGGCAAGAAAAATCTCGACGGACCTTTTGCTGACTTTTGGTCGGTTGAAAATTTTGTTCTCGAAATTTGAACATTCGTTAGAGCTAGTATTTTTTCCCATGATATTCGATCTTATTCCCGCTCGCATCTTGATCTCAGCTCGATCGGGTAACTTTGAAGGCCAAAAAGCAGGCAGGCGGGAACGGCCATTTCGAGTCATCTTGATACGTGCTGTCGGTTTTTTGTACTTAAGTCGAGCTGTAGGGCAGCTACAGTGCTGGTAAGCACAGCTATCGCACTCAGAATCATTAGGCGCGTTCGCCTGTTCAATCCAGAGGTCTGAACTCGGTCTGCTACCCGAGCTAGGTCCGCAAACCTATTCGTATTATTCGAGTCAACTTCGTGTTATTCCAGTCAACTTGATAGCGTTGTCGGTATTTTCTGCTAACTCGAGGTCTAGGGCAGCTACAGTGCTGGTAAGCACAGCTATCGCACTCAGAATCATCAGGCGCGTTCGCCTGTTCAATCCAGAGGTCTGAACTCGGTCTGCTACTCGAGCAAGGTCCGCAAACCTATTCGTATTATTCGAGTCAACTTGATACGCGTTGTCGGTATTTCCTACTTAACTCGAGGTGTAGGGCAGCTACAGTGCTGGTAAGCACGCCTATCGCACACAGAATCATCAGGCGCGTTCGCCTGTCGAATCCAGAGGTCTGAACTCGGTCTGCTAGCCGAGCTAGGTCCGCAAACCTATTCGTATTCTTCGAGTCAACTTGATACGCGTTGTCGGTATTTTCTACTTAACTCGAGCTGTAGGGCAGCTACAGTGCTGGTAAGCACCTATCGCACTCAGAATCATCAGGCGCGTTCGCCTGTTCAATTTACAGGTCTGAACTCGGTCCTGCTACTCGAGAGTTCCCGCAAACCTATTCGTTATTAATTCGAGTCATCTTGACAGACCTCTCGGTTTTCTTCTCGGTTTTCTGTACTTAACTCAAGCTGTAGGGCAGCTAGAGGGCTCATTGTCACAGACATCGATGGGGAATCATCAGTCGCGTTCGTCTACTGAACCGAGAGCTCTGAACTCGGCCTGCTGCCCGAGCTAGATTTGCGAAACTATTCGTATTGTTGAATGATCTTGAGAAGTGCTCACTGTCTTCTGCACTTAACTCGTGTTTGGGCCGGCTACAGTGCTGCGGGTCACATATATCGATTTGCACACATCAGGCGTGTTTGTCGATCGATTCCAGAGCTCGGAACTCGGTCTGCTGCTCGAACTAGATCGGAAAAACTATTCTATTATTCGAGTCGATACTGTCGGTTTTCTGCACTTAACTCGGGCTGTAGGGGGGCTGCACGGCTGGGAATCACCTGAGTGGATTGACAGACATCAGACGCGGCCGCCTGTCGCATTCAGAGGTCTGAACTCGGTTTGATACCCGAACTCGGTTGCGAAACTGTTTGTTTTTTGTTAACGTTATCTTGATAGGTCTGGAATCGCTTGGGCTGAAAAACTAGTTAGTCGTTCTTTGGAGTTTTTTTCCCACACTTTATATTTTCAGGAAGCTCTACGAGTCCCCCGGCGGTGAGAAAGGTTGACGGTTTACCGCCGGCGCCCAGTTGGCAAGAAAAATCTCGACGGACCTTTTGCTGACTTTTGGTCGGTTGAAAATTTCGTTCTCGAAATTTGACCATTCGTTAGAGCTCTAGTATTTTTTCTCATGATATTCGATCTTATTCCCGCTCGCCATCTTGATCTCAGCTCGATCGGGTAACTTTGAAGGCCAAAAAGCAGGCAGGCGGGAACGGCCATTTCGAGTCATCTTGATACGTGCTGTCGGTATTTTGTACTTAAGTCGAGCTGTAGGGCAGCTACAGTGTCTGTAAGCACAGCTATCGCACTCAGAATCATCAGGCGCGTCCGCCTATTCAATCCAGAGGTCCGAACTCGGTCTGCTACCCGAGCTAGGGTCGCAAACCTATTCCGATTATTCGAGGTTCAACTTTCGTGATATTACAGTCAACTTGATAGGATTGTCGTATTTCTCTCTTAACTCGAGCTGTAGGGCAGCTACAGAGCTTGTAAGCACAGCTATCGCACTCAGAATCATCAGACGCGTTCGCCTGTTGAATCCATAGGTCTGAACTCGGTCTGCTAGCCGAGCTAGGTCCGCAAACCTATTCGTATTATTCGGGTCAACTTGATACCGTTGTCGGTTATTTCCTACTTAACATCGAGGTGTATTGCAGCTACAGTGCTGTAAGCACGCTATCGCAACCAGAAATCATCAGGCGCGTTCGCCTGTAGAATGCAGAGGTCTGAACTCGGTCTGCTAGCCGAGCTAGGTCCGCAAACCTATTCGTATTATTCGAGTCAACTTGATACATGTTGTCGTATTTTCTGCTTAACTCGAGGTCTAGGCAGCTACAGTGCTGGTAAGCACAGCTATCGCACTCAGAATCATCAGGCGCGTTCGCCTGTTCAATTCAGAGGTCTGAACTCGGTCTGCTATCCGAGCTAGGTCCGCAAACCTATTCGTATTATTCGAGTCATCTTGACAGACGCTCTCGGTTTTCTGTACTTAACTCGAGCTGTAGGGCAGCTAGAGGGCTCATTGTCACAGACATCGATGGGGAATCATCAGTCGCGTTCGACTACTGAACCGAGAGCTCTGAACTCGGCCTGCTGCCCGAGCTAGATTTGCGAAACTATTCGTATTGTTGAATGATCTTGAGAAGTGCTCTCTGTCTTCTGCACTTAACTCGTGTTTGGGCCGGCTACAGTGCTGCGGGTCACATATATCGATATGCACACATCAGGCGTGTTTGTCGATCGATTCCAGAGCTCGGAACTCGGTCTGCTGCTCGAACTAGATCGGGAAAACTATTCTATTATTCGAGTCGATACTGTCGGTTTCTGCACTTAACTCGGGCTGTAGGGGGGCTGCACGGCTGGGAATCACATGAGTAGATTGACAGACATCAGACGCGGCCGCCTGTCGCATTCAGAGGTCTGAACTCGGTTTGATACCCGAACTCGGTTGCGAAACTGTTTGTTTTTTGTTAACGTTATCTTGATAGGTCTGGAATCGCTTGGGCTGAAAAACTAGTCGTTCTTTGGAGTTTTTTCCCACACTTATATTTTCAGGAAGCTCTACGAGTCCCCCGGCGGTAAGAAAGGTTGACGGTTTACCGCCGGCGCCCAGTTTGCTCGAAAAACTCAATTATCAGCGCGTTCGTCTGTTGAATCAAAGAGCTCTGAACACTCGGCCTGCTCCCCGAGCTAGGTTCGCGAAACTATTCGTATTGTTCGAGTACCTCGTAGAGCTCTTCGACGAGATGAGCTAAGAGGAATTCGGGCGCAGGGTGGAGCTAGTTGGCCGACCCGACCAAAAGAGACAATGTGGTAACCTGGGGTCGGTTTTTGGAACATTGTGCAAGATTTGACAATTCGTTTTCATAAGTTGGATTTTCCTACCTACAATAAGCTATGGCGCATCTGCTGGTAAAATTTTCAGGGCTCTAGAAGCAATATTACTATCAAAAGACTTGCGGGAACCGACTTTGCCCGCAGTACAGTTTGGCAGGTGACCGTGGTTGGCTTTACTTAACTCGAGCTGTCAGCACTCTACAGACCTCTCACGCACACCAGTCGATGCAGAATGATCTGACGCGTCACACTGGAAGCTCGAGAGTTCCTCGAAATGGCTGAGTCAGGAGTTATGATCGAAATACCGTCTCTATGTATGCGTTGCAAACGGTGTTTCGATGATAACTCGAGCTGAGTGCATGCTATGCATGCCAGGTGCATTCCAATCGAAGCAGCGACATGCGTGACATCGAATGAGCCTCGAGAGTGCCCAAATTGATTAGAATTTTCAAAATTAATGAAAAATATCGATTTGTACAATTTTATATTTTTTGTGTCGGATGATTTTTTTCTAATTTATATCGAACTATGGGTGACCTAGAGAGTTCTGGTGCATTTTTGTCGACGCAGAATGGTCTCGCGCTCTCACTGAGAGCGCGAGACTTCATATGAATAGCTTCGCTGGGAGTGAGAACTTTGGTCCAGCCTGCCGAGGCGGACAATGTGACAACTTTTGGGTGGTTTTGCAATTTTTTGAAAGATATTTGACAATTCATTTTGAAAAAGCAGATTTTTACTCCCGGAGGATTGAGATAAAAAATTCGTTCCCCTTGGAAAAATAATCAGCTCGCCATCTATCGTCATTTTCCAGTAACCAGTTCACTTGGAAAAGGAAACCGACTTCATGTTGACGTCAATCGAAAATCTCACATGAAGTTTTTTGTATAAAAGCTGAGCTCCCAAATCTCCCGCATTGATGCTGAGCTTTCCACGGATTCAAGGAGCTCTACGAAGGTTCCCGGGAAATCTTTCCTCGGAACGGTCACCGCCGTCGCCAGTCACTTGAGACGAGCTCCTCGGTTTTTCTTTACTTGAATCGTGCTGGGGGATGGCTACAGTGCTGGCTGGTTACATGAAAATCGATTTCGAGACACCAGGCGCGTCCGTTTCGTCGAACCGAAAGCTAAGAAATCGTTCTGCTGCTCCGTCACCGTTTAATCAAGATGACTCTTAACGGCCGATCCCGCAGAAGTGCTTTTCGATAGTAATTTCACCCGGAAATCGAGCTGATATCAAGATGGCGAGCGGGAATAAGATCGAATATCATGGGAAAAAATACTAGAGCTCTAACGAATGGTCAAATTTTGAGAACAAAATTTACAACCGACCAAAAGTCACCAAAAGGTCCGTCGAGATTTTTCTTGCCAACTAGCTCTCCAGCTCCCCGGAACTGGGCGCCGGCGGTAAACCGTCAACCTTGGTTACCGCCGGGGAACTCGTAGAGCTTCCAAGCTCGACTTAAGTTGAGAAAACCGACAGCACCTACCAACATTCTGACTCATAGTCAATATTTTTTGACCTCTGAATGCGGCAAGCGGACGCGATCAAGACCGGAGTTTTTCTAGCAGAACCCTCTATGCGACCTAGCTGGACGCGTCCCTGATGCTGCGAGTCAACTTTCAAACCAAAAAAATTGATTTCCCAGCCCTGCAGCCCAACAGAGGCCCGATTAAGTGCAGAAACCCAAAGCAAATCTCTCAGAATGAACTCGAATAATAATATAATAGTTACGAGACGTTTCGAGCAGGAGACCAAGTATCTGAGCTCTCGTAAATCGGCCAACGAAACGCGCCAGATGAGTGCAAATCGATCCCTAAACCCTCAGCACTGAAGAGGTACATTTGCCACACAAATGCATTGAAACATAGAGTTGTGACGAACATATGATCGGGCAATACGAATAGTTCGCGAACCTAGCCTCGGCAGCCAGGCCGAGTTCAGAGCTCTCGATTTACAACATGGACTAAACGCCGCCCGAAATCTCAATCGATTTCTGTCACAGTAGGCTCCAGCACTGTAGCTGCCCTACAGCTCGAGTTAAGTAGAAAATACCGACAACGCGTATCAAGTTGACTCGAATAATACGAATAGTTTTGCGGACCTAGCTCGGGTAGCAGACCGAGTTCAGACCTCTGGATTGAACAGGCGAACGCGCCTGATGATTCTGAGTGCGATAGCTGTGCTTACAGGCACTGTAGCTGCCCTACAGCTCTAGTTAAGTAGAAAATACCGACAGCCCGTAGCAAGATGACTCGAATAATACGAATAGTTTGCGTGACAACAAGCTTCGTCTATCAGACCGATTTTCAGGAACCTGTGGACCCCACAGCGACGTGCCTGATTATTCTGAGTGCGATAGGCGTGCTTACCAGCACTGTAGCTGCCCTACAGCTCGAGTTAAGTAGAGAATACCGACAACGCGTATCAAGATGACACGAATAATACGAATAGGTTTGCGGACCTAGCTCGCCTAGCAGACCGAGTTCAGACCTTGGATTCCCGAACATGAGAACGCGCCTGAATAATTCTGATGGTGAATAGGTGTGCTTATAAGCGCTGTAGCCGCCCTAACAGCTCGTGTTAAGTAGAAAATACCGACAAGCGTTAACAAAATGACTCGAATAATACGAACAGGTTTGTGGCCCTAGCTCGGCTAGCAGACTGAGTTCAGACCTCTGGGTTCCACAGGCGAACGCGCCTGATCATTCTGCATGCATTAGCTGTGCTTACCAGCTCTGTAGCTGCCCTAGAGCTCGAGTTATGTTCAGAAAACCGACAGCGCGTATCAAGATGACTCGAAACGGCCGATCCCGCCAGCGAGCTTTTTGGCCTTCAAAGTTACCCGATCGAGCTGAGATCAAGATGGCGAGCGGGAATAAGATCGAATATCACGGAAAAAATACTAGAGCTCAAACGAATTGTTGAATTTCGAGAACAAAATTTTCAACCGACCAAAAGTCACCAAAAGGTCCGTCGAGATTTTTCTTGCCAACTAGCTCTCCAGCGCGCCAGAATTACTCTTAGCTTCCAGCTATAACTAGCTAAGGGAAGCTCTACGAGGTCACAAGCTCTCTCCAGCGCGCCCGGAATTACTCTAAGGCTTCCAGCTTGAAATCGTGCTCGGGAGGGCTACAGTGCTGCTGTAGGAAATCGATTCAGAGACATCAGGACGCGTCCGCTTGTCCCGTCGAACCAAGAGCTCGCAACTCGGTCTGCTGCTCGAACGATACCGCGAAATTTAGTTTATTTCGAGTCAAACCTGAACGTGTCCTCTCGGTGTTTTCTGCAATCGGTCACAGACAGTATGGGGGGCTGCAGAGCTGGTAATCACAGGAATCGATCCGCAGACATCAGACGCGTCCGCCTGTCGCATTCAGAGGTCTGAACTCGGTTTTCATACTCGAGCTCGATTGGAAAACTGTTCGTTTGTTTTGTTAGAGTCATCTTGAGAGGTCTATAATCGCTTGGGCTGAAAACTAGTCGTTCTCTGAAATTCTTTTCCACATTATATATTGTCAGGAAGCTCTACGAGTCCCCCGGCGGTAAGAAAGGTTGACGGTTTACCGCCGGCGCCCAGTTTTGTTCTCGAAATTTGACCATTCGTTGGAGCTCTAGTATTTTTTCCCATGATATTCGATCTTATTCCCGCTCGCCATCTTGATCTCAGCTCGATCGGGTAACTTTGAAGGCCAAAAAGCAGGCAGGCGGGAACGGCCGTTTCGAGTCATCTTGATACGCGCTGTCGGTTTTCTCAAGATAACTCGAGCTTCAGGACAACTACAGAGCTTGTCTGCAGAGCTAATGCATTCAGAATGATCAGGCGCGCTCGCCTGTTGAATCCAGAGGTCTGAACTCGGTCTGCTAGCCGAGCTAGGGTCGCAAACCTATTCGTATTATTCGAGACATTGCAGCAGACGCTCTCGGTTTTTCGTACTTAACTCGATCTGTAGGGCAGCCACAGAGCTGTAAATCACAGAAATCGATTGAGAATTATCAGGCGCGTTCGTCTGTTGAATGAAGAGCTCTGAACTCGGCCTGCTCCCCGAGCTAGGTTCGCGAACCTATTGGTATTGTTCGAGTCATCTTGAGAAGTGCTCTCCGTTTTCTGTACTTAAATCGTGCTCGGGGATGGCTACAGTGCTGGTCGTCACAGGAATCGATTCCGAGACATCAGGCGCGTCCGTTCGTCGAACCAAGAGCTCGCAACTCGGTCTGCTGCTCGAACGAGATCCGCGAAATTGTTGTATTATTCGAGTCATCCTGGGAGGTCCTCTCGGTTTTCTGCACTTAACTCAGACTGTATGGAGGGTTGCAGAGCTGGTAATCACAGGAATCGATCCGCAGAGATCAGACGCGTCCGCCTGTCGCATTCAGAGGTCTGAACTCGGTTTCATATGCGAGTTCGATTCGAAACTGTTCCTTCGTTTTGTTAGAGTCATCTTGAGAGGTCTATAATCGCTTGGGCTAAAAAACTAGTCGTTCTCTGAAATTCTCTTCCACATTATATATTGTGAGGAAGCTCTACGAGTCCCCCGGCGGTAAGAAAGGTTGACGGTTTACCGCCGGCGCCCAGTTTGACAACTTTTGCTCGGTTGAAAATTATGTTCTCGAAATTTGAACATTCGTTAGAGCTCTAGTATTTTTTCCCGTGATATTCGATCTTATTCCCGCTCGCCATCTTGATCTCAGCTCGATCGGGTAACTTTAAAGGCCAAAAAGCACTCTGGCGGGAACGGCCGTTTCGAGTCATCTTGATACGCGCTGTCGGTTTTTCGAACATAACTCGAGCTCTAGGGCCTGCTAGCCGAGCTAGGTCCGCAAACCTATTCGTATTATTCGAGTCAACTTGAACGCGTTGTCGGTATTTTCAACTTACCTCGAGCTGTAGGGCAGCTACAGTGCTGGTGGGCACACCCATCGCATGCAGAATCATCAGGCGCGCTCGCCTGTTGAATCCATAGGTCTGAACTCGGTCTGCAAGCCGAGCTAGGTCCGCAAACCTATTCGTATTATTCGAGTCAACTTGATATGCGTTGTCGGTATTTTCCACTTAACTCGAGCTGCAGGCCAGCTATTGTGCTGGTAAGCACACCTTTCACACTCAGAATAATCAGGCGCGTTGAATTCGCCTAATGAATCCATAGGTCTGAACTCGGTCTGCTAGCTGAGCTAGGTCCGCAAACCTATTCGTATTATTCGAGTCAACTTGATACGCGTTGTCGGTATTTTCGACTTAACTCGAGCTGTAGGGCAGCTACAGTGCTGGTAAGCACGCCTATCGCAGGCAGAATGATCAGGCGCGGTCGTCGAATTCATAGGTCTCAACTCGATCTGCTAGCCGACCTAGGTTCGCAAACCTATTCGTATTATTCGAGTCAACTTGATACGCGCTGTCGGTATTTTCTACTTAACTCGAGCTGTATGGCAGCTGCAGTGCTGGTAAGCGCGCCTATCGCACTCAGAATATTCAGGCGCGTTCGCCTGTTGAATTCATAGGTCTGAACTCGGTCTGCTAGCCGAGCTAGGCCCGCACACCTATTCGTATTATTCGACTCAACTTGATACGCCTTGTCGGTATTTCCTACTAACTCGAGCTGTAGGGCAGTTACAGGTAAGCACGCCTATCGCACCAGAATAATCAGGCGCGTTCGCCTGTCGAATCCAGAGCTCTGAAGTCGGTCTGCTGCGCGATCTAGAATCACGAAACTGTTCGTATTCTTCCAGTCATCTTGAGAGCTACTGTCGGCGTTCTGCACTTAGCTCGGGCTGTAGGGGGGCTGCAGGGCGGGTAATCACAGGACTCGATTCGGAGACATCAGACGCCTCTGTCTGCTGCATTCAGAGGTCCGGACTCGGTCTGATACTCGAATTGGGCTGAAAAACTATTTGTTCTCTGCAATTTTCTCCGACATTATATGTTGTCAGGAAGCTCTACGAGTCCCCCGGCGGTAACAAAGGTTGACGGTTTACCGCCGGCGCCCAGTTGGTCGACCCGGCCAGAAAGGAGAAAGTGTTAACTTTTGGGTGGTTTTGCAATTTTTTGAAAGATATTTGACAATTCATTTTGAGAAAGCAGATTTTTCGCACCTGTAAACGACCACGAGGGCGTCTCTCTCTTAGTATGAGCTCTGTAGGCGCACTTTTACTATCAAAACACTTGGCGGAACCATCTTCATATCGACACGAAAAAATCTTCCTTTTTTCTTTGCGAGGAATGCTTCCAGAAGCTCTCTCTTTCGACTTCGAGCACTCTTACGAGGTTCCCGGCGGTGACCAGGTTGACGGTTCACCGCCGGCGCCAGTTCCGGCGCGCTGGAGAGCTAGTTGGCAAGAAAAATCTCCAAAAAGCACGGTGGCGGGATCGGCCGTTTTGAGTCATCTTCATACGCGCTGACGGTTTTCTGAACATAACTCGAGCTCTAGGGCAGCTACAGAGCTGGTAAGCACAGGTAATGCATGCAGAATGATCAGGCGCTTTCAGCTGTTGAACCCAGAGGTCTGAACTCGGTCTGTCAGCCGAGCTATCTCCGTAAACCTGTTCGTATTATTCGAGTCAACTTGATACGCGTTGTCGGTATTTCCCACTTAACGCGAGCTGTAGGGCAGCTACAGTGCTGGTAAGCACTCGTATCGCACTCTGAATGATCAGACGCGTTCGCCGGTTGAATCCATAGGTCTAAACTCGGTCTGCTAGCCGAGCTAGGTCCGCAAACCTATTCGTATTATTCGAGTCCACTTGATACGCGTTGTCGGTATTTTCTACTTAACTCGAGCTGTATGGCAGCTACAGTGCTTGTAAGCACCTGTACCACACTCGGAATCATCAGGCGCGTTCGCCTGTCGAATCGAGAGCTCTGAACTCGGTCTGTTGCGTGATCGAGAATGACGAAACTATTCGTAATTGTCCTGTCATCTTGAGAGCTACTGTCGGCGTTCTGCACTTAATTCGGGCTGTATGAGGGAGGCTGCAGGGCGGGTAATCACAGGAATCGATTCGGAGACATCAGACGCGTCCGTCTGTCGCATTCAGAGGTCTGAACTCGGTCTGATACTCGTGTTGGGCTCAAAAACTATTCGTTCTCTGCAATTTTTTCCGACAGTATATGTTGTCAGGAAGCTCTACGAGTCCCCCGGCGGAAACAAAGGTTGACGGTTTACCGCCGGCGCCCAGTAACTCGTTAGAGCTTCCCTGAGTAGTTATAGCTGGATGTAAGAGTAATTCCGGCGCGGCCCGAGAGCTAGTTGGGCAAGAAAAATCTTCGACGGAACTTTTGTCGACTTTTTGCTCGGTTGAAAATTTTTGTTTTCTAAATTTGAAATTAGTTAGAGGCTCTTGTATTTTTTCCAGTGATATTCGAGATTATATTTCCGCTCGCCATCTTGATCTCAGCTCGATGGGTAAATATTTCTGCAAAGGCCAAAAAAGCACTCTGGCGGGAACGGCCCGTTTCGAGTCATTTGATACGCGCTGTCGGTTTTCTGAACATAACTCGAGCTCTAGGGAGCTACAGAGCTGGTAAGCACAGCTTATGCATGCAGAATGATCAGGCGCGTTCGCCTGTTGAACCCAGAGGTCTGAACTCGGTCTGTGAGCCGAGCTAGGTCCGGAAACCTGTTCGTATTATTCGAGTCATCTTGACAGACACTCTCGGTTTTCTGGTCTTAACTCGAGCTGTAAGACAGCTACAGAGCTGGCAAGCACATCTATCGCAGTCAGAATCATTAGGCGCGTTCGCCTGTTAAATCTAGAGGTCTGAACTCGGTCTGCTAGCCGAGCTAGGTCCGCAAACCTATTCGTATTATTTGGGTCATCTTGATAGGTGCCCTCGGTTTTCTGTACTCAACTCGAGCCGTAGGACAGCTACAGAGCTCGTACTCACAGAAATCAATTGGAAATCACCAGGCGCCTTTGTTCGTTGACTCGAGAGCACTGAACTTGGCCTGCTGCCCGAACTAGGTTCGCAAAACTATTCGTATTGTTCGAGTCATCCTGAGGAGTGCTGTCGGTATTTCGTGCTGGGGGCAGGCTACAGTGCTGCTGGGGACAGCAATCGATTTAGAGACATCAGGCGCATCCGCCTGCCGAGACCAGAGCTCGGAACTCGTCTGCTGCCTGAATTAGGTCTGCGAAACTACTCTATTGTTGGAGTCATCCTGAGAGGTGCTGTCAGTTTTCTGCACTTAACTCGGGCTCTAGGGGGGCTGCAGGGCCGGTAATGATAGAAGTCGACTCGCAGACGTCAGACGCGTCCGCTTGTCGCATTGAGAGGACACAAAATATTTACTATGAGTCGGAATGTTGGTAGGTCCTCGGTGTTCTCAACTTCGTCGAGCTGGAAGCTCTACGAGTCTCCCGGCGGTAACCAAGGTTGACGGTTTACCGCCGGCGTCCAGTAAGCGCGCGCGGTTTGCGCGCGCGCGTGACCCGGGTGTTTGTGTGTTTGCGTGTGTGTCTGTGCGTGCGTGCGTGTATGCGTGGGCGTGTTTGTGTCAGTGTCCTTATGCCATTGCACTGCCTCCGCTATCCGGGTTTTGGACACAGCAAGTTTCCAGCGTCCCGCGCATCTTTTCAGGCGGCCAGGCAGAAGTTACCGTGCGACGTTCCGCGCTTGGCTTCGCTGTCCGGGTTTTGGCGCGCTGGAGAGCTAGTAACTCGTAAACCTTCCCTTAGCTAGTTATAGCAGGAAGCTAAGAGTAATTCTGGCGCGCTGGAGAGCTAGTTGGCAAGAAAAATCTCGACAGAACTTTTGGTGACTTTTGGTCGGTTGAAAATTTTGTTCTCGAAATTTGAACATTCGTTAGAGCTCTAGTATTTTTTTCCTGTGATATTAGATCTTATTGCCGCTCGCCATCTTGATCTCAGCTCGATCGGGTGACTTTAAGGCCAAAAAGCACTCTGGCGGTAACGGCCATTTCGAGTCATTTTGATATGCGCTATCGGTATTGTGAACTTAACTCGAGCCATGCTACAGAGCTAATAGGCACAGCTATCGCACTCAGAATAATCAGGCGCGTTCGCCTGTTGAATCGATAGGTCTGAACTCGGTCTGCTAGCTGAGCTAGGTCCGCAACCCTATTCGTATTATTCGAGTCAACTTGATACGCGTTGTCGGTATTTTCTACTTAACTCGAGCTGTAGGGCAGCTAGAGTGCTGGTAAACACACCTATCGCACGCAGAATGATCAGGCGCGGTCGCCTGTTGAATTCATAGGCCTGAACTCGGTCTGCTAGCCGAGCTAGGTTCGCAAACCTATTCGTATTATTCGAGTCAACCTGATACGCGTTGTCGGTATTTTCTACTTAACCTGAGCTGTAGGACAGCTACAGTGCTGGTAAGCACAACTATTGCACTCAGAATAATCAGGCGCGTTCGCCTGTTGAATCCAGAGCTCTGAACTCGGTTTGCTGCGCGATCCAGAATCACGAAACTGTTCGTATTCTTCCAGTCATCTTGAGAGCTACTGTCGGCGTTCTGCACTCAGCTCTGGCTGTAGGGGGGCTGCAGGGCGGTTAATTACAGGAATCGATTCGAAGTCATCAGACGCGTCTGTCTGTCGCATTCAGAGGTCCGAACTCGGTCTGCTACTCGAGTTGGGCTGAAAAACTACTCGTTCTCTGCAATTTTCTTCGACATTATATGTTGTTAGGAAGCTCTACAGTCCCCGGCGGTAACAAAGGTTGACGGTTTACCGCCGGCGCCCAGTTGGCAAGAAAAATCTCGAACTTTTGGTGACTTTTGGTCGGTTGAAAATTTTGTTCTCGAAATTTGAACATTCGTTAGAGCTCTAGTATTTTTTCCCGTGATATTCGATCTTATTTCCGCTCGCCATCTTGATCTCAGCTCGATCGGGTAACTTTGAAGGCCAAAAAGCACTCTGGCGGGATCGGCCGTTTCGAGTCATCTTGATCGTTGTCGATATTTTGTATTTTACTCGATCTGTAGGACAGCTGCAAAGCTTGTAAGCACAGCTATCGCACTTAGAATCATCAGGCGCGTTCTCCTGTTCAATCCATAGATCTGAACTCGGTCTGCTAGCCGAGCTAGGTCCGCAAACCTATTCGTATTATTCGAGTCAACCTGATACGCGTTGTCGGTATTTTCTACTTGTAGGGCAGCTACAGTGCTGGTAAGCACACCTATCGCACGCAGAATCATCAGGCGCGCTCGCCTGTTGAATCCATAGGTCTGAACTCGGTCTGCTAGCCGAGCTGGTTCGCAAACCTATTCGTATTATTCGAGTCAACTTGATACGCGTTCGATCCAGAATCACGAAAGTGTTCGTATTCTTCCAGTCATCTTGAGAGCTACTGTCGGCGTTCTGCACTCAACTCGGGCTGTAGGGGGGCTGCAGGGCGGTTAATTACAGGAATCGATTCGAAGACATCAGACGCGTCCGTCTGTCGCAGTCAGAGGTCCGAACTCTGTCTGATACTCGAGTTGGGCTGAACAACTGTTCGTTCTCTGCATTTTTGTTCGACATTATATGTTGTCAGGAAGCTCTACGAGTCCCCGGCGGTAACAAAGGTTGACGGTTTACCGCCGGCGCCCAGTTCCGGCGCGCTGGAGAGCTAGTTGGCACGAAAAATCTCGACGGAACTTTTGCTGACTTTTGGTCGGTTGAAAATTTTGTTCTCGAAATTTGACCATTCGTTAGAGCTCTAGTATTTTTTCCCATGATATTCGATCTTATTACCGCTCGCCATCTTGATCTGAGCTCGATCGGGTAACTTTGAAGGCCAAAAAGCAGGCAGGCGGGAACGGCCGTTTCGAGTCATTTTGATACGCGCTGTCGGTATTTTCTACTTAACTCGAGCTGTAGGGCAGCTATTGAGCTGGTGAGTTCAGCTATCGCACTCAGAATTATCACGCGCGTTCGCCTGTTGAATGCAGAGGTCTGAACTCGGTCTGTGAGCCGAGCTAGGTCCGCTAACCTATTCGTACGAGTCATCTTGACAGAAACTGTCAGTATTTTGTACTTAACTCGAGCTATAGGCTAGCTACAGAGCTTGTAAGCACGCCCATCGCACTCAGAATTATCACGCGCGTTCGCCTGTTGAATCCAGAGGTCCGAACTCGTTCTGTGAGCCGAGCTAGGTTCACAAACCTATTCGTATTATTCGAGTCATTTTGACAGAAACTGTCGGTATTTTGCACTGAACTCGAGCTGTAGGACAGCTACAGAGCTCGTGAGCACACCTATCGCATCCTGAATGATTAGGCGCGTTCGCCTGTTGAATCTAGCTTAACTCGGTCTGTGAGCCGAACTAGGTCCGCAAACCTATTCTTACTATGCGAGTCATCTTGACAGAAACTGTTGGTATTTTGTACTTAACTCGAGCTGTAGGGCAGCTACAGAGCTGGTTAGCACACATATCGCATTCAGAATGATTAGGCGCGTTCGGCTGTTGAATCCAGAGGTCTGAACTCGGTCTGCTAGCCGAGCTAGGTCCGCAAACCTGTTCGTATTATTCGAGTCATCTTGACAGAAACTCTCGGTTTTCTGCACTGAACGCGAACTGTAAAACAGCTACAGAGCTGATATTAACAGAACCTGATTCAGACCCGTCAGTTGCGTTTGTCTGTCTAATCCAGAGCTCTGATCTCGGTCTGCTGCCCGATCTAGAATCACGAAATTATTCGTATTGGTCGAGTCATCTTGAGTAGTGCTCTCGGTTTCCTGCACTTAACTTGCGCTGAGAGGGGGCTACAGTGCTGTCGATTTGAAGAGATCATCCGCGTGCGCCCGTCGAATCCAGAGCTCGGAACTCGGTCTGCTGCCCGAACTAGGTTCGCGAAACTTGTATTGTTCGAGTCATCCTGAGAGATGCCGTCGGTTTTCTGCACTGACCTCGGGCTGTAGGGGGGCTGCGGGGCTGGTAATGACAGGAGTCGATTCGCAGACATCAGACGCGTCCGCTTGTCGCATTCAGAGGTCAAAAATTATTCACTATGAGTCAGAATGTTGGTAGGTGCTGTAGGTTTTCTCAACTTAAGTCGAGCTTGGAAGCTCTACGAGTTCCCCGGCGGTAACCAAGGTTGACGGTTTACCGCCGGCGCCCAGTAATACCTCGTAGAGCTCTTCGGCATCGATGAGCTAGAGGAATTCCGGCGCGGGGTGGAGCTTAGTTGATTCCCGGAGAGTGAAGGACATGTAACTCGTTAGACGCTTCCCTTAGCTAGTTATAGCTGGAAGCTAAGAGTTAACTCGTTAGAAGCTTCCACTAGCTAGTTATAGCTGGAAGCTAAGAGTAATTCGGCGGCGCGCTGGAGAGCTAGTTGGCACTCAAAATCTCGACGGAACTTTCGCTGACTTTTGGTCGGTTGAAAATTTTGTTCTCGAAATTTGACCATTCGTTGGAGCTCTAGTATTTTTTCCCATCATATTCGATTTTATTCCCGCTCGCCATCTTGATCTCAGCTAGATCGAGCAACTTTGAAGGCCAAAAAGCAGGCAGGCGGGAACGGCCGTTTCGAGTCATTTTGATCCGTGCTGTTGGTATTTTGTACTTAACTCGAGCTTTAGGGCAGCTATAGAGCTGGTAAGCACAGCCATCGCACTCAGAATTATCACGCGCGTTCGCCTGTTGAATCCAGAGATCTAAACTCGGTCTGTGAGCCGAGCTAGGTTCGCTAATCTATTCGAATTATTCGACTCATCTTGATACGCGTTTTCGGTATTTTCTACTTAATTCGAGCTGTGGGGCAGCTACCGCGCTGGTAAGCACAGCTATCGCACGCAGAATCATTAGGCGCGTTCGGCTGTTCGAACCAGAGGTTCTGAACTCGGTTCTGCTAGCCCGAGCAGGTCGCAAAACCTGCATTTCGTATTTATTCGATTCATTTTGATAGGCGCGCTCGCTTTCCTGCACATAACTCGAGCTGTAGGACAGCTACAGGGCTGTTAGTTACAGAAATCGATTATCAGAATCATCAGTTGAGTTTGTCTGTCGAATCCAGAGCTTCTTGAACTCGCGTCTGCTGCGCGATCCAGAATCACGAAACTGTTCGTATTCTTCCAGTTTCATCTGAGAGCTACTGCCGGGCGTATCTGCACTTTAACTCGGGCGGTAGGGAGGCTACTGGCGGGTAATCACATGAAATCGATTCGGAAAACTCAGTCGCTTCCGTCTGTCGCATTCAGAGGTCTGAACTCGGTATAAGACTCGAGTTGGACTGAAAAAATATTTTCGTTTCTCGGCATTTGTTTTCGACAATTATATGTTGTCAGGAAGCTCTACGAGTCCCCGGCGGAACAAAGGTTGGACGGTTTACCGCCGGCGCCCAGTACCTCGTAGAGCTCTTGGGCATCGATGAGCTAGAGGAATACGAGCGCGGGGTGGAGCTAGTTGGTCGACCCGACCAGAAAGGACAATGTGACAACTTTTGGTCGCTTTTGCTAAGATTTGAAAGATAACTCGTAGAGCTTCCCTTAGCTAGTTATTGCTGGAAGCTAAGAGTAATTCCGGCGCGCCGGAGAGCTAGTTGGCTAGAAAAAAAAGAACTGAACTTTTCACAACTTTTGGTCGGTTGAAAATTATGTTCTCGAAATTCAACAATTCGTTTGTGCTCTGGTATTTTTTTCCGTGATATTCGATCTTATTCCCGCTCGCCATCTTGATCTCAGCTCGATCGGGTACCTTTTACTGCCAAAAAGCACACTGGCGGGAACGGCCTGTTACGAGTGGTTTTTGATTACCACGCTGTCGGTATTCTGTTCTTAACTCGTGCTTTTAGGACCAGCTTACAGAGCTGGTCAGCACAGCTAATGCATTCAGAATGATCAGGCGCGTTCGCCTGTTGAATCCAGAGGTCTGAGCTCGGTCTGCTAGCCGAGCTAGGGTCGCAAACCTATTCGTATTATTCGAGTCGTGCTATGATTATCATGGCTACATTTCCTCTCTACTCGAGCTGTAGGGCAGCTACAGTGCTGGTAAGCACTCGTATCGCACTCAGAATGATGAGACGCGTTCGTCTGTTGAATCCATAGGTCTGAACTCCGTCTGCTAGCCGAGCTAGGTCCGCAAACCTATTCGTATTATTCGAGTCAACTTGATACGCGTTGTCGGTATTTTCTTCTTAACTCGAGCTGTAGGGCAGCTACAGTGCTGGTAAGCACACCTATCGCACTCAGAATCATCAGGCGCGTTCGCCTGTTGAATCCATAGGTCTGAACTCGGTCTGCTAGTCGAGCTAGGTCCGCAGACCTATTCGTATTATTCGAGTCATCTTGAGAAACGCTCTCGGTATTTTATCTACTTAACTCGAGCTGTAGGCAGCTACAGAGCCCACTGTCACAGAAATCGATGGAGAATTATCGGGCGCGTTTGTCTGTTGTATCGAGAGCTCTGAACTCGGTCTGCTGCCCGAGCTAGGTTCGCGAACTATTCGTATTGTCCGAATCATCGTGAACAGTGCTCTCAATTTTCTGCACTCAACTGGTGCTGGGGGAGGGCTACAGTGCTGCGGGTCATAGAAATCGATTTGCACACATCAGACGCGTTCGTTGCTCGATTCGAGAGCTCAGAACTTGGTCTGCTGCTCGAAACAGGTCTGCGAAACTATTATATTATTCGAGTTATCCTGAGAGATGCTGTAACTCGGGCTGTAGGGGGGCTGCAGGGCTGGTAATCACATGAGTCGATTCGCAGACATCAGACGCGTCCGCCTGTCGCATTGAGAGGTCCGAACTCGGTCTGATCAGACGCGTCCGCTTGTCGCATTCAGAGGTCAAACATATTCACTATAAGTCAGAATGTTGGTACGTGCTCTCGGTTTTCCCAACTTAAGTCGAGCTTGGAAGCTCTACGAGTTCCCCGGCGGTAACCAAGGTTGACGGTTTACCGCCGGCGCCCAGTATTTGACCATTCATTTTGGAAAAGCAGATTTTTACGCCGAGCATTGGCATATGAACTCCTCTCTGACAGCAGCTCAGCTTTCTCTATGCATTTTTGGATGAGTTGACTTCCGGGAACTGAGCGATTATGAACATAGAAAACTTGTTCGAACAATCTCAATTTTTGATTCTGTCTCGATTCTATGCACTCTTACTAGTGAGAGGAGCTCTACGAGGTTCCGGCGGTAACCAGGTTGACGGTTCACCGCCGGCGCCAGTTGGACCCGGCCGAGGCGGAGAATGTGACAACTTTTGGGTGGTTTTGCGAATTTTTGAAAGATATTTGATAATTGATTTTAAGAAAGCAGATTTTTCGCACCTGTAAACGAATATGAGGGCCTCTCTGTCTTGATATGAGTTCTCTAGGCGCACTATCAAAGCACTTGGCGCAATCATCTTCGTATCGACATGAAAAAAAAATCATGTTTTCTCTTTTTCGAGAAATGCTTCCAGAAGCCCTCTATTCTAATGCTGAGCACTCCTACGCGTGCTAGGAGCTCCACGAGGTTCCGGCGGTGACCATGTTGACGGTTCACCGCCGGCGCGAGTTCCGGCGCGCTGGAGAGCTAGTTTGCTCGAAAGAAAGAACTGAACTTTTCACAACTTTTGGTCCGTTGAAAATTATGTTCTTGAAATTTGACAATTCGCTGGAGCTCTAGTTTTTCTTCGCGTGATATTCGATCTTATTCCCGCTCGCCATCTTGATCTCAGCTCGATCGGGTACCTTTTAGGCCGTTTCGAGTCATCTTGATACGCGTTGTCGGTATTTTGTGCTTAATTCGAGCTGTAGGACAGCTACAGAGCTGGTAATCACAGCTATCGCACTCAGAATCATCAGGCGCGTTCGCCTGTTGAATCCATAGGTCTGAACTCGGTCTGCTAGCCGAGCTAGGTCCGCGAACCTATTCGTATTATTCGAGTAAACTTGATACGCGTTGTCGGTATTTTCTACTTAACTCGAGCTGCAGGGCAGCTACAGTGCTGGTCAGCCACCTATCGCACCCATAATCATCAGACGCGTTCGCTTGTTGAATCCATAGGTCTGAACTCGGTCTGCTAGCCGAGCTAGGTTCGCAATCCTATTCGTATTATTCGAGTCAACTTGATACGCGTTGTCGGAATTTTCTACTTAACTCGAGCTTTAGGGCAGCTACAGAGCTGGTAAGCACACCTATCGCATTCAGAAACATCAGGCGCGTTCGCCTGTTGAATCCAGAGGTCTGAACTCGGTCTGCTAGCCGAGCTAGGTTCGCAAATCTATTACTATTATTCGAGTCAACTTGATACGCGTGGTGGGTATTTTGTACTTAATTCGAGCTGCAGTGCTGGTAAGCACACCTATCGCACTCAGAGTCATCAGGCGCGTTCGCCTCTTGCCGAGCTAGGTCCGCAAATCTATTCGTATTATTCGAGTTATCGTGACAAACGCTCTCGATATTTCCTGTATTTAACGCTGTAGGCATCTACAGAGCCTAGAGTCACAGAAATCGATTGAGAACTATCGCGCGCGTTTGTCTGTTATATCGAGAGCTCTGAACTCGGCCTGAAACTATTCGTATTGTTCGAATCATCGTGAAAAGTGCTCTGAATTCCCTGCACTGAACTCGTACTGGGGGGGGGGGGCTACAGTGCTGCGGGTCATAGAAATCGATTGGCACACATCAGGCGCGTTCGTTGGTCGATTCGAGAGCTCAGAACTTGGTCTGCTGCTCGAAACAGGTCTGCGAAACTATCATATTATTCGAGTGATCTGAGAGATGCTGTCGGTTTTCTGCACTTAACTCGGGCTGTGGAGGGCTGCAGGGCTGGTAATCAGATGAGTCGATTCGCAGACATCAGACGCGTGCCTGTCGCATTGAGAGGTCTGAACTCGATCTGATCAGACGCGTCCGCTTGTCGCATTCAGCGGTCAAAAAATATTCACTATGAGTCAGAATGTTGGTAGATGCTCTCGGTTTTCTCAACTTAAGTGGAGCTTGGAAGCTCTACGAGTTCCCCGGCGGTAACCAGCGGACGGCGTTGCTGGGAGATTTCATCGGCCATGAAATGTATTGCACAGCATGCTTCCACATGGGGGCGAGATCAAACGGCGTGGCTCCTCAGCTGTGACATCGAGCGGGCGTTCGATGCTGTGACGCTGCCGACAGTCTCGAGAGCGATGACGGCCCTGGGGATCAGTGCACGGTTACAGTATGCGTTATTGGAGCCTCTCTCATCTACCTCATGCACGGTGCTGTTTGAAGGAGTGACAGTCCCAAATGTGCAATGGGACAGGTCACTCCGCACTGGGGGTACCGAATCACCTATCGCGTTTACTATTGTCACTATTGCTATGTGGCGGGATGTGATTGCTCGCCTGGACCAGCGCGGTGTCGGAGTCGAGATGCCATGCCATGACGATCACTGCCGGTACGCTCGGTGGAATCATGCTCTCTGGGCCGACAATATTTTTCTGGCCGCCAAGTCAGCATCGGAGGCGCAGGTAGCAGCCACTGCCTTCACTACTGCTCTCAGGGTGTGGGGGATGGAGTGGAAGGAGGAGAGTTTAGAAATGATGGTGTGTGGTACTCAGTACACTGATACGGTCACGGTTCAGATTGGCTCGCGGATTGTACCTTTCAAGCGTGTTGAGAGTTTGAATGTGCTGGGATATCAGATTCCCAGAAGTTTCACTGCTATCCACACGGATGTGCAGGAGCGCGTCAGCAGGCCCGACGGGCGTTCTTTGCGCAGGTGCAGTATTTTACGTGCAGGGCGTTGCCTCTGGTGAAGAAGTTTCGTCGATATCAATCGACTGTGCAGAGCCGCCTTTTATATGCAGCAGAGGCCATCACGATTGACAGTGAGTGTGTGAGGGTTATTCATGCGTTCGAGGGTATGTGTCTTCTGAGAATGTCAGGGAGGAGGAAGCCAGGTGATGTGGGGTGGGAGGTATGGCGGCCAGCTGCACTGACACGTGTCAGGACAATCTTCTGCGATGGGGGTTTCCCATCGGCTGTGCAGATGCTGTGCTGGAAGAGCTGGGGCATGATGCGCTCCTCGAGGCAATATTTACTATCTTTGGAGGAGGACAGGACGGCAAGGACGGAGGTTGAGGTGGAGGGATCAACGACTCAACGTGCTAAACGTGTTCGCTTTACGGAGGGTCGGGGGGAGGATATACCTGCTGCGACTGTGATGGAGGCGGAGGGGAGGAGTACGGACATGGAGAGGAGGCTGGAGGATCTCTGCTCGCAGGTCGCCTGTTCCATTGCCCGCTCACAGCCGATGCCCTCTGGAGAGGGAGCTACCCACACTCTCAGAGAAGAGCCGCTTGCCGTCTCAAAGGGGAGGAGGGCCTTTCGAGACTCCCGACGTGCGCTTATGATGTACAATGTTGGCTGGGTCACGGCTCGCGACACAATAACAGAGGTTCTACGACAACACGGCAGCAGGGCCTTATCTAGTTCGGGCAAACGGCTTCGTGGAGGCCCTGTGTCTGTGGGCGGACGGTCTTGGCAGTTCCCATACATTCAGTTCTTTGGGGAAAAGTGGTGGGAGTCTGTGCGGGGTGATTGGGTTCAATTCTTGGAGGTATGGAAGCAACTCCTTATACAATACAACAAATCTAAGGTCTATGATTACTTTTTGGTGTCTTGGAAGGGCTCTCCTAATGGACCTCGAGGCTCCCCTGAGGCTCGTGAGAAGGCCGATACTGAGATGGTCGATACCGCGACCAACCCTCTGCACCCCAAGTATGACCCCAAAGAGTCCGCCAAGCATGCAATACGATATGCGATGATCCAGGAACGCGCGACTGTGTGGGACATATCGTCAGAGGGTTTTGCTGCTGAGTTCAAGGGTGACTCACTACTTATCTGCTCCTGGCTCCAGGGTAAATGGAGATGTGAGAATCGTGGCTACTGCAAGAGGACAGCTGCCATGATTGATTGTACCTTTGAGCTCGCTGCGTGTTTCAATCTGAGGCCTGCTGCCTTGGGACGTGAGATATGGAGACACGAATTCAGGGAGGACAATACACGAGCGGATGAATTGACGCATGAGGCCAGATGTGGCCGCACATTCTACAGAACTCATTGTTATCTATATCCATTCGAAACTTATCTCTTACCGTTCGCTATCAGGGGAGGCTTTGATGGCGGGGTTGACCAGCAAGGATCAGGATGTGGTTTCTGGCTTCAGATCGGCTTAATCACTACTCAGTGCAATCCCAGTGAGATAGGCATCGCTTCCGCGAGAACCGTGGGCCCCTTCCCTGCTGGGCATGAGTTTGCTGTTTCTAGTGCCGTGCCCCTCGTTTGGAGGGATGTGGCCGAGGCCGCGTGGCTCCTCGAAGGAGCTACAGTCTCAGAATGTGAATTGTCGGCAGCCGAAGCGCTGCTTAGCGCTGCCCGTGTGCTTCTGCGGGACCGGTCCTCGCCCAGCTGCACCCAGCTGGGAACGCGAGTCCAAACAAACAAACAAACCAAGGTTGACGGTTTACCGCCGGCGCCCAGTAATTCCGGCGCGCTGGAGAGCTAGTTGGCAAGAAAAATCTCGACGGAACTTTTGGTGAATTTTCGGTTGAAAAATTTGTTCTCGAAATTTGAACATTCGTTAGAGCTCTAGTATTTTTTCCCGTGATATTCGATCTTATTCCCGCTCGCCATCTTGATCTCAGCTCGATCGGGTAACTTGAAGGCCAGAAAGCACTCTGGCGGGATCGGCCGTTTCGAGTCATCTTGATATGCGCTGACGGTTTTATGAACATAATTCGAGCTCTAGGGCAGCTACAGAGCTGGTAAGCCTAATGCATGCAGAATGATCAGGCGCGTTCGCCTGTTGAACTCAGAGGTCTGAACTCGGTCTGTGAGCCGAGCTGGGTCCGCAAACGTGTTCGTATTATTCGAGTCATCTTGACAGAAACTCTCGGTTTTATGTACTTAACTCGAGCTGTAAGACAGCTACAGAGCTGATATGTTGAAAGACTGATCCAGAATCGTCAGTTGCGTTTGTCTGTCGAATCCAGAGCTCTGAACTCGGTCTTCTGCTCGATCTAGATCGCGAAATTATTCGTATTTGTCGAGTCATCTTGAGAAGTGCTCTCGGTTTTCTTCACTCAACTTGCGCTGAGAGGGGGCTACAGTGCTGGTTGTCATATGAATCGATTCAAAGAGATCATGCGCGTCCGGCTGTCGAATCCAGAGCTCGGAACTCGGTCTGCTGCACGAACTAGGTTCGCGAAACTATTGTTTGTTCGAGTCATCCTGAGAGATGCCGGCTCGCCAGCGCCGCGCCGCGCCCCGCGCGGCCGCTCCCGGGACCCCCGCGCGCGCGCGCGGGGGCGGGGGCGCGCCGGGCGGGCGGGCGCGGACGCTTGGGCGGCCGCCGCGCGCACACACACGCGCGCCACACACACTACACACACACACACACACACGCGCGCATGCACGCGCACACACCCGATTGGACGGTCGCCCCCAAGGCGGCCGTCCTTTTCTCTGGGGGATGGCGGTCCTTCTGAATCCCATGAGAGACCGTCGTCCCAGTGCATGCATCCCCCCGGATGGCTTGGTCGCGCAAGGCGCAGGCTCAAGGAGCATACTTCCCTCCCCGACAGCTGGGTTTTCCCCCAGCCGGCCCGGGGGTGTGACGGGGAATGAGGTAGTACTTGGTGAACTGCCGGTTTTCTGCGCTGACCTCGGGCTGTAGGGGGGCTGCGGGGATGGTAATGACAGGAGTCGATTCGCAGACATCAGACGCGTCCGCTTGTCGCATTTAGAGGTCAAAAAATTATCCCGGCAAAGCAACCTAACAGCCATGTGTAGGAGCATATCTGGAAGCATTCCCCTTAAGATTCGGATGAGAATCCAGTTGTAGAATTCTGCTGTTCTCGCAGTCGTTGTCGCATTCGCGAGGACAGTCGCAGTGGCAACGGCAGTCGCAGTCACAGCCTCAGCCTCAGCCTGCCTCAGCCTCAGCCTCAGCCTGCCTCAGCCTGCCTCAGCCTCAAGCCTTAGCCTCAGCCTCAACCTTTTCCTCAGCCTCCTCAGCCTCAGCCTGCATCAGCCTCAGCCTCAGCCTCAGCCTGCCTCAGCATCAGCCTGCCTCAGCCTCAGCCTCAGCCTCAGCCTGCTCTCTCCTCAGCCTCAGCCTCAGCCTCAGCCTCAGCCTCAGCCTCAGCCTCAGCCTCAGTCTGCCGTCGGCCTCGGCCTCAGCCTCAGCCTGCCTCAGCCTCAGCCTGCATCAGCCTCAGCCTCAGCACGAAGCGACCCAGCTAGAAGGACAAAGCGCTGAATGTACACCGATGTGTTCGACGACTGCGTATGTAATGATGTGACGATATACAGACTGAGCCCTTCGTGAATGTCTACATGTTTTTCTGACGCCTACAAACGGCGCTGACGTGTGTGAGAAAATTGTCCGCGCAGCAAAAGCCGGCGAAGCGTGCGGGAGCTCGCATGCTGAGACAGACTACGTCTGCAGACCGCCAGCTGCAAAAAGTTGCGAGCGGCTCTTGGAAGATGTTTACGGAACGGAGCTACGGTGTCTGAAAACATTGGCATCGAAGGGAAGAGCCTCGGAGCCCTGCAACCTGAGAAACACCGCAGGAACTCGCATACTGAAAAGGAATGCATTGCAAACCGCACGCTGCGAACCCTGCAGGCTGAGAAGCACCGCAGGATGTCGCATGCTGAAAAGCACTTGTACTGCAGAGCGCTAGCATCTATCTCGGGCTCGGACCCCCCCGTCCTGATCCAGAACGTGTCCGGCCACGGCCTGAAAATGCCGTTCCAACTCCCGAGGATCAGCTGGCACTCCGGCTCTGGGACACTCCAGTACGTCTTGAGCACCTTGAGCCAGGCCCCATCTCGGGATCCCCACAGCACGCTGTACTTGACCGAGACCGTGCCGAACTCATAACAATTGACCTCCGAAGGACCTGCGAGTGCAGGCTGAGAAACACCACGCGATTGCAGGGCACGGCATTGCGTGTCACATGAGTGCAGGCTGAGAAGCACCACATCTCGTTTGCCAGAGATCACTCCCAGGTTATTTGATCCCGCAACACCAGCCACGGCGTAGCTGCCACAGGGGCCGCAGATAGCAACGGTTCGGTCACCCAATTGGCGTTCCGGTGAGTCACAATTCGCGCGTGGCTCCACGAGCCTGTGTAGCGCGATTTGCGGGGCACCAGTGTGCTGTAGGTGTTGTTGCCGTAGCAGAAGACGGCCTCTGGAGCCCAGTGCGGATTCCAGCGGACAGCGTAGACCCTGTGGACGCCATTGCGGATGACGTCGCGCGCACCTTCGATATGTGCCACCCATCGAAGCCAGTCAAATGCTGAGCCATCGGTGATGTCAACAGCACCTGGGGCAGTCTCGCCATGGTGGTAGTGCAACAGCGATTGGAGAGCGGCGCTGGCTTCGTCGCGGCCCACAATCTGGCGCGAGCAGGCTGCCTCTTGCAGGTGCTCCTGTGTGAAGAGCAGTGGGGCATCACCGCCAGTCTCGGCAGGCTGAGCAGCGCCACCGTCAGGCACGGCAGTCTGAGCAGCGCCGCCACGAGGAACATGAGGCTGAGCAGCGCCAGGCTCAGGCACGGCAGGCTGAGCAACGGCGCGTGGTGGACCGACATAGGTGGGCTCATCGGGTCGGCCGTTCTTATGGTAATGCAGGCGCATGGCTGAACCGTCTGCACGACGGAACTCGAAGAAGTGCCTGCCGTGGCCATCCGTGTTGGAGTAGTTAGGGTCGCGCTCTGTCTCGATGATGCGAAAGAGAACCTGGGCGATGCCCTGCCCGATTATGCGCTCAGCGAAACCCGGAGCGGCAGACCGAAGCAGTTGCTTCCAGTCGTAGGACGGGTCGTTTGTTACGTCTTTGAACGACAAGTTGTTGACAATGCACTCGGCGCGCAGCGCGCGCTGCCACTGGCAGGCGGTCTTGCCGCCCATCCCTGGTGTACGGCGGATGTCTTCGAGGTGAGCCTGCTCAAAGACCACGTCGACACCTGGCTGAGGAGTCGGTGCGGGCGGATCCGGCAGAATCTCCCACGGGCCATCGCACGGGGCCGGGGGTGGCGGGGGCGATGCCTTGCCGCGTGCTGGCATTGTGACAAGGCAGGCTGAGGAGCACCGCCGCGGCTGGACGGCCAGGTGAAACTCGAGCAAACATGGTTAAGGATGATGATGATGGTGTTGATAGGAAACCCGGTATCAGCGAGTTGATGTACAATGAGGTGTCCGCAAACGAGACACTGCTGTCAACGCTGTTATAACTAACCACAAACGAGACACTGCTATCAACGCTTGCACAATTAAAAAGAAACGCTGGCATTGACACTACTAGCAATACCAAAGTGGAGTTTAAACGAGGCACTGCCATCAACCGATTCAACTTCCAATGAAAGAAGATCACAAATGAGTTCACTCTGAAGTGACCCATGGGTATCAATGCGAGAAGTCTCTGCAAACTATTCACTCATGGCGACCGCCGCGCACGCGCGTGTAGGAAATCGTTGATGATGATAGTGATAATGGAGTGGGGGCCAGTAATGCAGATACACTGCTGTGCATTCACTTGCTGCGAAAAGAAACTCTGCATGAATGAGTTGATATATAATGAGTTGTCCACAAACGAGACACTGCTATCAACGCTTGTATAAGTAAAAGAAACGCTGCTATCGACACTTCCCCCAATACTAAAGTTGTCTTTAAACGAGTCACTGCCATGAACGGCTTCAACTACAGTGTAACGAAAGGAACTGCAGGCTGAGAAGCACCGCAGGCCAACGTGAACCAGTCGTGGTGATGAGGATGAGTGAAATCTGCGATGATGATAGCGATCATGAAGTCGGTTGTAGGAACCCACTTTTGTAGTAACCAACATACACTGGTATGCATTCACTTATGGTGAAAGGAAACTCGGTATCAGTGAGTTGATATAGAATGAGTTGTCCGCAAACGAGACACTGCTATCAACGCTTTTAGAACGAAGCGAACCCATCAGAACACTGTTATCAACGGAAAGAATGCTGTAGAAGGACAAAGCGCTGAATGTACACCGATGTGTTCGACGACTGCGTATGTAATGATGTGACGATATACAGACTGAGCCCTTCGTGAATGTCTACATGTTTTTCTGACGCCTACAAACGGCGCTGACGTGTGTGAGAAAATTGTCCGCGCAGCAAAAGCCGGCGAAGCGTGCGGGAGCTCGCATGCTGAGACAGACTACGTCTGCAGACCGCCAGCTGCAAAAGGTTGCGAGCGGCTCTTGGAAGATGTTTACGGAACGGAGCTACGGTGTCTGAAAACATTGGCATCGAAGCGAAGAGCCTCGGAGCCCTGCAGCCTGAGAAACACCGCAGGAACTCGCATACTGAAAAGGAATGCATTGCAAACCGCACGTTGCGAACCCTGCAGGCTGAGAAGCACCGCAGGATGTCGCATGCTGAAAAGCACTTGTACTGCAGAGCGCAAGCTGCGAAACCTGCAGGCTGAGAAGCACCGCAGGAACTCGCATGCTTTCGAACACTACTGCTCGAGACCGCAGCTGGAGAGCGGCAGACCGCAGGCTGAGAAGCACCGCGGGCAGGGAGACTTGCAAAACTCAGATGTCCTGATCGTCTTGGAGGAAGTCACGCCAGTCCGGCGGCTGCCAAGAATCGATGATGCGCCTGGAGCCACCGCCCGTGCTGCCGCCGATGTCCAGGTAGTCGCCATCGCCCCTGAACAGACGGCCGTGCCCGCACGCCAGAATCGCTTGGTTGCGGATTTGAAGCAGCGCTCCGCTCTCAAACATCTGCAACACGTCCAGCTGCCTGCGCGTGAAGTTCGGCTTTGGCTGGCCAGCCTGGGCAGACAGATGGAGGGAAAGCCGCTCCCCCTCGTTGTAGCGCGCGATGGCCTCGGCAAACTGGTGGTGCAGCCGGCGCCGCTGTTGCCGCAGAGCTTCCTCGGGAACTGCTGCATCACGGCCCTCACTGTGATCAGCTTGCAACGCTTGCGTTAGCCAATCAACGTCGAAGCGCCCTGAGAAGGCCAGCACCTCCCAGATCTGTTTGGTACCGGCCACACGTTGCAAATGGCGATGCCACCGCTTACGCTTCTGGTCTTTCACAAACTTGGCGACGCTACCCAGACCTGCACCCTTGGCCTGGCCACCTTTTCCCGCAGGCTGAGAAGCACCGTGAGAACCTTTCTTACCGCCTGGCCCTTTGTTAGGACCCTGCGGAACCGCATGGCCCCCTTGTGGCGCAGACTTGCCTTTCGCTTTTCCCTTTTCGATATCCCGTTCCTGAAGCGCACGCTGCTGCCGCGACTGCTCGTACTGGTCGCGAGCTACTCTGACCAATTCCTGGCGCTCAGGCTCCGTGAGAACGTAGCGCATGTCGTCGATGTTCTTGCTCCGCAGAAAGTCATGTCGAAGCTTCAGGACAGAGAGAATGGCTCGGCCAGTCTCCTCCTGAGACGCAAAGGCCGCGTCATATTCCGAGCCAGGCTGAGGAGCGCCAGCTGGATTAGTGTCCGCTGGCTCCGTGGACTTCCTCTTTTTGAAAAGCAAGAGACTGAGATGATGGAGGACTTTCGGATCGTACTCCTCGTCGTACCTGTCGTCCAAAAGCTGCCTCAGCTCCCTGTGCAAGTCGTCCGCGCGATTCTGAACGACATCCTCGACGTAGTCGGGATCACCCGGTGAAGTCGGTGAAAGCGGAGGAGTAGAACTCGGCGACCGATCCCAATGCACAGAAGACTCGCGGTCCGCCTGTACGCTGACGTCGGCGTCGGAGACGTTTTCGACGACAATTTCCGCCTCTTGCTCTCCCCAGGCTGAATAGCACCAGGGAGAGTGAGCACAACCGCCACCGCATCGTGTGCGTCGTTGCGCATGCCACGATCCGTAAAAGACGCGCCAACGGCAATGGAGCAGAAACGGGCGACTGCTCCGCAGACCGCGACGTGGTCGCCTTTGAGGTCGGCCGGAGTGGCATGGACCTCCCATACCTTCTCGTCGTTCTGCTGGCGCTGGTAAGCCTCCCGCGCCTCCTGGAAAGTGAGGTTGTCGTCGCCGACTACAAGCAGAACGACTGCCTGGTTTAGATTCTCAAGAATCTTGGCCAGGCCGTCCAGGTGCAAGCGGAGATGGCGAACTGTCCGCTTTCGAGTCTGGATGGTCGGCGGTTTCTTGCCGCACACGATGTGCATGTTGGCGATCACCACGTGGAACTTGTCATGGCCTGGTTTGTTCACCTCAAAATGTGAAATAACAGCATCAATCTCTCGGCCGCTAGGAGGCCTGTAAACTTTGCTGTAATCCAGAAACAGTTCCGCAGGCTGAGAAGCACCGCGGAACCCCCAGAGAGTCAAGTAGTTGTCGACCTCCGAGAAGCGAATGCCATCACCGAAAGGCTTACTGAGGATCTCTGTCACGTTGATCCCTGCTCGGCGAAAGCCTTCACGGAACGCACCGACCTCGCAGCCACAGACAATATCAGCATCAGCGGTCTCCACTATCGTGGCGCACAACCTTCCGAAGTTAGCGCAGTGAGTGGCCGCCTGCTTACCAGTCATCATGCCCTGCTCGAACCCGAAATTGAACGAGGCGACCGTGAAAGACGCAGGCTGCACAGCGCCAGAACCAGGCGTCTGTCCACCTTCCTCCGCAGGCTGAGAAGCACCGCGAGGCGGCGCAGGCTGAGAAGCACCGCGAGGCGGCGACACTTCGGACGAGCCTCGCGGAGCAGAGGCTGCGGATGAACGTTGGACATGGGGGTACGGCCAGGGGAACGCCATTGCAATCAAAACTCAGTGGACTGCAGTGAATGAACGCAGTGGCACGATTGAATGCAGAGGACTGCAGTGTCACTAGCAAGTCCTGAACCAAACACAGCTGTGGCGGAAGGAGTATGAAGCGTCTGGCTATTCAAAATGTGGCCCGGGAATGGAGTTCTGGGAACTCGAAGACCAGGAAGTGGACTAGAGTTGGCTCCGGGCATCCAAAATGTGGCCCGGGAATGGAGTTCTGGGAAATGGAAGAGCACGAAGTGGCTTACAGTTGGCTCCGGGCATCCAAAATGTGGCCCGGGAATGGAGTTCTGGGAAATGGAAGAGCACGAAGTGGCCTACAGTTGGATCCGGCCCCCCAGAATGTGGCCCGGGAATGGCGTTCTGGGATGTAGAAGAGCACGAAGTGGCCTACAGTTGCATCCGGCCCCCCAGAATGTGGCCTGGGAATGGAGTTCTGGGAAGGCGAAGAGCACGAAGTGTGTGACTGTTGGTGAAAAACGAGCCCGGCTCACTGCCGCCCGGCAACTCCCAACACCTGCCCGGACCCCCCTGTGGAGTGATCTGCTGCTCTCTTTTGATCCCACTAGAAACCTATCAGTCTTCGCTGTTAGGTAACATTCACTATAAGTCAGAATGTTGGTAGGTGCTTTCGGTTTCCCAACTTAAGTCGAGCTTGGAAGCTCTACGAGTTCCCCTGGCTCAAGGCGTGTCGGCTCAAGGTCACGGAGCCGCTGACTTTGTCCTGCCTGGGCTACCTCCGCCAAGGCCAGCGGTAGTGATCAGCAGAGCCTGAGGAGCATATCGTAATTCTTCGTGCAAGTATTTGGGACCACGTCGTACGACACACCCGAGTCGAGACAAGCTTTGTTGGAAGCAATTGGATTGGGGCGTTGGAACGAAACAGTTGCTCAGTGGCATCAGAATACAAGTCAAGA
This sequence comes from Prorocentrum cordatum, assembly GCA_963575745.1. NCBI lineage: Eukaryota > Dinophyceae > Prorocentrales > Prorocentraceae > Prorocentrum > Prorocentrum cordatum. The sequence continues at coordinate 58,831 of CAUYUJ010002508.1, forward strand.
TCTTGACTGCCCATTGACACCTCGAGAGGACCGTGTGGATCATTTCGACTACTTGGATCAATTTGAACCTTGGGACGCTGCTGATTTAAGATCCTTGGAGCGTGCATCAGGGAAACGACAGCGTGAAGACGACAAAGCATTTCTAAACAAGTGGGGTATTCCATCACAGATTTCAGAAGCAATAATGTTGGGTGCATCCTCTTCGGTTGATGCAAATATGAACGCTGCTGTGGACACAAATAAAGAAAACAAGAGACCGAGGAATGGAGGTGATATTCAAAAACAACGTGAGGAGATGATGAAAACTGCCACCACTGGGTTTGAGCGGTTCGTCATGGACCATTTCTTCAAAGCAGAGGATAGTAAGGAGGAGATTTTACAGACCATTCAGAACACGAACAATCATATCAAAGCCGTGGAGAGTACATTGCAGAAGCACGATGACAGAGCTAATAAGATGGAGGAGAGGATGAATAATTTTGAAGAGGCCCTGCGTCAAGTACATAATGGAAGTGGTGCTGGATCAGATGTTTCTCGTACTACGGCTGGTGGAGGTATTGGAGGCGGCGGGCCGCCTGGCTTATCTCCCAGCTCGCGTTTCCAGGATTTCAGACCGACATACATTGAGTTGAAGGGGTGGGTGACGAATTGGTCAGATCATGGCGCGCGGGCGGAGCAACTCCTAACGTGGAGTGATTGCCAAAAACTTATCGACAATTGCTTGGAGCGATGCAATCAACTCGAGAAGGATGCAGTAGATCGTGAAACAACTGAGCGTATCAATTCGGGCAGGTATATGTTTGGCAGTGTCAAGATCAGTTTCAAACCCAATACGAGTAGGGACCTGCTCTGGACGATTAAAAAGAAGTGGGATGCAATCATTAAGAATACTGTTGATGGGCACAATGGTCTGCCCTTACCTGCAGTCTTGACTGAGGGCCTTGCGATTCAGTTCCCAGGATCAAATTTACGTGTCCAAATCGAGTGCGCACCTTGGAAAAGGGATCACGTTAAAGCTGTGGCGAGGTTTTGCGGAGCGTTCAGAACGATGACGCAACAGCACGCCCAGATCGAAGTGAGAGGAGAAATTGGACCACCGCGATCGTTGATATGGACCGTCGCCAAGGGTGCTTTGCGTCCCATCAATATTGCCACATTCACTTCAGCTCGTAATACTTGGGAGGTGCACGAGCCGCAGTGGCAGCAGGTTGTCAGCGCATTTCCTGCGGTGGCGGCTGTCACTAAGCAGATGTTAGAGAGTGAGGTCAACAGACGCCAATGACAAAAACGATATTGGAGCAAGGGACTTCGTATCGGAACATGGAATGTAGGTAATTCGGGTGTTTCCAACTCACGTGGGACCGAGGTTCTAACATCTCTGAGGAAGATAGGAGCCTCTTCAATTTTCGGTTTGCAAGAGTGTGAGTTCTTTGACTCAGCTGAATTAGATAGACTCGGTTGGCATTTTAAACCTTCCAGGGATAGACGTGCAGGCTTGTTGAATGCCCATGGGTGGGCCCAACTCCTGCGCGAATGTGTCACAGACTGCGATAGATTTGTCTTGGGTGTGTTTGGAACGGAGGCGTCTCAGGTGATCATATGTTCGGCTTATTTTCCACATCATGATCGTGATCAGTGTGATCTTGAATCGGCGGAAATGCTGGGGGAGTTGGAGGGTCAGATCCGTCTCTTGAAGCAGAAATATCGTCAGGCCAGCTTTTGTTTGCTTGCGGATGCCAATGTTGAGTTGCCACCACTTGTTCAGCTTGAGGTTGCAGGTCAGGGTTATGCTGCCACTGGGACAGGTACGAAATCATGGAGGAGGACGGGATCTGAGGGGAAGGCGGAGAGGGAGAGGAAGGATAGGAGGCAGATATTGACGGATAACTTGCTGACCTTTATGCAGACTTGGGGTTTGTTAGCTGCCAACACCTTCGACCGTCGTCGCCCGACCTGGGAGCCCTGGGGACAAGAGCGAAATCGTTCTCGGACTAGATCGATGAGGAGAGTCTTAGACTATGTGATGGTTCCGATGGGGTGGGAGGTGCAGGAGTGTAAGATCGATTTCAAGTATCGCAGCGGAGGAACTCATAATCGTAGTAGACTTGCTGATCATGCTCTAGTTATGTGCACAGTACGACAGTCCAGTCCTGGCAGGACTGATTGGACAGTCGAGCGTGTGCATAGGGAACCTTCTTTGGTGGGATGGCGGGCTCAGACGTATGCGGACGAGATGATAGGGAGGGAAAGGGTTGACCTCGAGTTTTGCGGTGCCGTGTTTGCTGGATGTGGTTCCCCTCCAGCTGCGTCGACACGACCACAGGACGTGACAGAGACCGCTCCTGTCATTTTGAAAGCATTTACGCAGGAGGATGTGGATTACTCCACGGCCTCAGCTGCCCGGCCTCCAGCGCCTACTCGCCCGCCCGAGCTCACACGTCTCGAAGAGCGGATTCGGTCCCTTCAGAATGGTCCAGAGAAAAAGAGACTCAGAGCAGCTGCCAATGTTTGGAGGAGACAGTATCGGCGTGATCTTCTTGAATGGGCTGTACCCCCGACTCGTCGTAAGATTCGACATCGTATCAAACATGTGGTGGTTGATGGATGGGAGACGGAGGATAGATATATCTTGAAGGAGAAGTTGGAGGAGCATGTTAAGGGGAAGGTGACATCACAGCGTAGGAGGGAGGAGAACAGCAACTTGATGGAGGAAATCAGGAGGAAGGCGGAGGAGGAGATCAAGGGTGGCCAGATCATTCGAAGTATTACGATGTCGATATGTTGTGCAGCGAGGGCTCGTCTTCGAACGCGACGGGCAACAGGACCGGATCGCGTACCTTGTGAAATGCTCAAGCTTCTCCCATGGTGCACAGTTCGGCACATCCAACAGATCTTCGACTCTCTTTTGAGGCTGGTTGTCCAGTACCCTGTTCGATGGAGGGACATTCTCATTGCATACATGCCTAAACTAAAGGGGATCACGAACTTGGCGGATGCTCGACTCTTGTGCTTACAGAATAGCATAACTCGCTGGTTCTCGGCGTGCGTAGTTATCCTGGTGGAGCAGCATGTGGAAGAGTCTAAGCTATTTCATCCTCTGGGCCTCTATGGGTTCCGTCAGGGTCACAGCACATCCCATATCACGAGTAGCCTTACTAACATGTGTATGCACGGGGACAAGTGGGGGAAGCGTGAGTGTCTGTACGTTGCGGACATGGACATATACCAGGCCTTTGACAACTGCACGATACAGAACGTTCATAAGGGTCTTGAGCATGCACGTGTCCCTGCGTATTTACAGCACGCGTTTCTGGATCCGTTATCGCACAGCACGGGCTGCCTCTACTATGACGGGTTGGAGATTGATAACATCCAGTGGGACACCTGTATTAGGACTGGAGGCCCAGAAGGGCCCTTGGGCTTTAACCTCATTATTGCTGCCATGTGGGGTGACGTTATTCATAATTGGGACGTTCAGGGCATGGGGTATGCGGTAGATTTCGGTACGGAGCATCGGTCGGTGGTGAATCATTTTATCTGGGCAGATAACGTGTACCTCGTCAGTCGTAGCCGTGAGGAGCTTACTCGTATGGTAAGAGACTTGACACTTCCACTTTACAACTTCTCGATGCGATGGAAACCCACATCGCTGAAGTACATGGTGTGCGGAGCTCCTGCTGTCTTGGATGAGGACGGGAATATCCCGCGTTCGATGGATCTTAAAATACCGATCTTCTCAGATGCATGTGACGGGAGGAATGCAGTGCAGCAGATTGATGAGTTATGTTACCGTCGAGTTGTTTCTATGGACGTACTGGGCACGCAGCTGCATAGTGAATATAACTGTTCTGTACATCGTGATGTTTCTTTTCGCCTAGACTGTGCTCGTCGCGCATTTTACTCTCAGGCAGGGTATTTCAGGTCGCACTGTATTCCTCTCAAGGATAAGCTGCGGAGATACCAGGACAGAGTCCAGAGCCTGGCTCTGTATGGTATGGAGACCACCACTGCAGATTCTTATACTCTCTCGTTTCTCCATTCCTTCGAAGGGAAATGCCTGAAGATGATGATCTCTTCTCGAAAAGGCCCGACGGAAACGGAGCAAGCTTATCAGCAGAGGAGATATCATGTCGCACGGGAACGTTTCTTGAAGGCTGGGTACTCCTCTCTTGTCCAGCGTTATCTGATATTGCACTGGAATTTCGCAAAAGACATTGCAAGTTTCGCAAATGGCATGATTGTTGAGAAAGTGATTGACTTGAAGGCGGCGGAGAGGACATGGCGCGATTCCCGTATGGCGAGTTTATGTTTTGGACCGTACACTGACCGCACTCGTACACTTATGAGCGAGACGATGAGACACTTTGGCAACTGGTCGGAGGCCTCTTCTTACAAACGTCGCTGTCGAGGTACGGAGAGTATTGGACAGAGATCATGGCAATATACATTAGCTGAGTTTTTCGGAGATGATTGGTGGATTCATTTCACAGGCTCCCAGCTTGGATTTATGCAATACGCCACGCACCTTTGTACTCATAGCATGCTTCAATGTTTCCAGGAGGTGTCGACGTGCGGACCTGTGAGTTCGCCCGCATATTTGGCGCCCTCCGAGCATGGTGAAATCCAGGTGAGCACGGATGATAGTCCGATGGCTGCTGAGAAACTTGCAAAGCGCATCGCTCTTCATAATATGAAAGCAACCCGTTGGAACCTGGAGGCCCCTGGAATCCCTCTGGAGGTGGTGGGTGACTCGCTTCTCGTGGTTAGCTGGGCTACGGGACGGTGGCGTGCAGATAATAGATCATATGCGGATAGAATATCAAAAATTATCAATACGCTTGATGGGCTTTGTTGCAGCTATAATATACGACCTCCAGCGCCGGGTATGGATCTTATTCGTCATGATTTTCGGGAGTGGAACACTCGTGCCGACGTTCTAACACACCAGGCCCGAGAGGGCCAGATTTCTAGTTCAGAATGTAGTCCGTATACACATGATTATGAGACAGAATTTTACGTTGCTGCTGCTATTCGGGCTGGTTTCGATGGCGGCGTGTCGTCTGAGGGATGTGGGTGCGGTTGCTGGATAGACATAGGCCTCAAACCTCGGTATTGGGATCGACGGGACCCCGCTCAGCTGATATGGAAGTCAGTTTTTGAGAGGGCTTGGCTTATTTCTCCGACCACAACTGTTACTGATACAGAACTCAGTGCTTTGGAGTGCATCGTGACTGCGCTCCCACAGGCAGTTCTATGGTTATCACAGACTTGATAGTTGCAGTTTTTCTTATTTCACTGTTCTTCCTCATACTATGATTTACTCAGCTTTCGCTGGGACTTCTCTTTTCTCTTGCATGTTTAGTTGACTGCACTTTGATTCATTTCTGTGTGCGTTTGCTCGTTCGCTCATATTTGTGATTGATGATTCATCGCAGCTTCGCTGCTCTGGGTTGTCTTGACTTTAGGTTCGAATAAGAGCTTTCGCTTCCTGATGACACCTGACCTCATGCTTGCTCGTGGCCCTAGGGCCAGTAGGAGCCTCGCAAAGCCGCAAAAACCAAGGTTGACGGTTTACCGCCGGCGCCCAGTAATTCCGGCGCGCTGGAGAGCTAGTTGGCTCGAAAAAAAAGAACTGAACTTTTCACAACTTTTGGTCGGTTGAAATTATGTTCTCGAAATTTGAACATTCGTTAGAGCTCTAGTATGTTTTCCCGTGATATTCGATCTTATTCCCGCTCGCCATCTTGATCTCAGCTCGATCGGGTACCTTTTACTGCCAAAAAGCACACTGGCGGGATCGGCCGTTTCGAGTCATCTTGATACACGTTGTCGGTATTTTGTACTTAACTCGAGCTCGAGTACAGTTACAGAGCTGGTAAGCACAGCTATCGCACTCAGAATCATCAGGCGCGTTCGCCTGTTGAATCCATAGGTCTGAACTCGGTCTGCGAGCCTAGCTAGATCCGCAAACCTATTTGTATTATTCGAGTCAACTTCATACGCGCTGTCGGTATTTTCTACATAACGAGCTGTAGGGCAGTTACAGTGCGGGTAAGCACACCTATCGCGTTCAGAATCATCAGGCGCGTTCGCCTGTTGAATCCATAGGTCTGAAATCGGTCTGCTAGCCGAGATAGGTCCGCAAACCTATTCGTATTATTCGAGTCAACTTGATACGCATTGTCAGTATTTTCTACTTTACTCGAGCTCTAGGGCAGCTACAGATCTGGTAAGCACACCTATCGCACTCAGAATCATCAGGCGCGTTTGCCTGTTGAATCCATAGGTCTGAACTCGGTCTGCTAGCCGAGCTAGGTGCGGAAACGTATTCGTATTATTCGAGTCATCTTGACAAACTCGGTATTTTCTGTACTTAACTCGAGCTGTAGGCAGCTACACAACCTACGGTCACAGAAATCGATTGAGAATTATCGAGAACTCTGTTCTATCGAGAGCTCTGAACTCGGCCTACTGCCCGAGCTAGGTTCGCGAAACTATTCGTATTGTCCGAATCATCGTGAAAAGTGCTCTCAATTTTCTGCACTCAACTCGTGCCGGGGGAGGGCTATAGTGCTGCGGGTCATAGAAATTGATTTACACACATCAGGCGCGTTCGTTCGTTGATTCGAGAGCTCAGAACTTCGTCTGCTGCTCGAAACAGGTCTGCGAAACTACTATATTATTCAAATTATCCTGAGAGATGCTGTCGGACTTAACTCGGGCTGTAGGGGAGCTGCAGGGCTGGTAATCACATGAGTCGATTCGCAGACATCAGACGCGTCCGCCTGTCGCATTGAGAGGTCTGAACTCGGTCTGATCAGACGCGTCCGCTTGTCGCATTCAGAGGTCAAAACATGTTCACTATAAGTCAGAATGTTGGTAGGTGCTCCCGGTTTTCTCGACTTAAGTCGAGCTTGGAAGCTCTACGAGTTCCCCGGCGGTAACCAAGGTTGACGGTTTACCGCCGGCGCCCAGTTCGGGCGCGGGGTGGAGCTAGTTGGTCGAGCCGGCCAGAAAGGACAAAGTGATAACTTTTGGCTAGGTTTGCAATGTTTTGAAAGATATTTGAGAATTCATTTTGAGAAAGCAGATTTTTCGCACCTATAAACGAATATGAGGGCCTCTCTGTCTTAGTATGAGCTCTGTAGGCGCACTTTTACTATCAAAACACTTGGAGGAACCATCTTCATGTCGACACAAAAAAAATCAATTTTTCCCATTTTCCAGAAACGCTTCTAGAAGGTTTCTCTTTCGACTCTGAGCACTCTTACGTGTGAAAGGAGCTCTACGAGGTTCCCGGCGGTGACCAGATTGACGGTTTACCGCCGGCGGCAGTACAGGCACGCTTGGAAGCGTTCCTGGCAGCGCTCAAGCAAAGCCGCAGCGGGTCGCTCAGAACTGCACAGGAGAGATTTCGGGTCTCCGAGGGTGTCTTCGCTCTTCGGGTTTTCCCCGGAGAGCTCGCTGAGAGCTAAAGGGTTTAACATACCTCGTAGAGCTCTTCGGCATCGATGAGCTAGAGGAATTCCGGCGCGGGATGGAGCTAGTTGGTCGACCCGGCCAGAAAGGACAAAGTGATAACTTTTGGGTGGTTTTGAAATTTTTTGAAAGATATTTAACAATTCATTTTGGGGAAGCAGATTTTTCGCACTTGTAAACGAGTATGAGAGCCTCTCTGTCTCAGTATGAGCTCTGTAGGCGACCAGGTTCACGGTTCACCGCCGGCACCATTAGAAGCCGGACGGTGGTGGTGCCCGCCAGCAGCCCATCTCCGCCGGTCCAGAATAACTCGTAGAGCTTCCCTTAGCAAGTTATTGCTGGAAGCTTAGAGTAATTCCGGGGAGCTGGAGAGCTAGTTGGGAAGAACAATCTCGACTGATCTTTTGCTGACTTTTGGTCGGTTGAAAATTTTGTTCTCGAAATTTGACAATTCGTTAGAGCTCTAGTATTTTTTCCATGATATTAGATCTTATTACCGCTCGCGATCTTAATCTCAGCTCGAGGGTATCTTTGAATGCCAAACGCAGGCAGGCGGGAACGGCCGTTTCGAGTCATCTTGATACGCGCTGTCGGTTTTCTCAAGATAATTAGAGCTTCAGGACAACTACAGAGCTAGTCAGGACAGCTAATGTATTCAGAATGATCAGACGCGTTCGCCTGTTGAATCCAGAGGTCTGAACTCGGTCTGCTAGCCGAGCTAGGGTCGCAAACCTATTCGTATTATTCGAGTGATTGTAGCAGACGCTCTCGGTTCCGATCTGTAGGGCAGCGACAGAGCTGATAATCACATAAATCGATTGATCATTCATCAGGCGCGTTCGTCTGTTGAATCAAGAGCTCTGAACTCGGCCTGCTCCCCGAGCTAGGTCTGCGAACCTATTGGTATTGTTCGAGTCATCTTGAGAAGTGCTCTCGTTTTTCTGTACTCACATTGTGCTGGGGGAGTGCTACAGTGCTGCTGGTCACAGGAATCGATTTCGAGACATCAGGCGCGTCTGTTCGTCGAACCGGAGAGCTCGAAACTCGGTCCGCTGCTCGAACGAGATCTGCGAAACTGTTCTATTATTCGAGTCATCCTCAGAGGTACTCTCGGCTTCCTGCACTGAACTTAGGCTGTATGGGGGGCTGCAGAGCTAGTAATCACAGGAATCGATTCGCAGACATCAGACGCGTCCGCCTGTCGCATTCAGAGGTCTGAACTCGGTTTCATACTCGAGCTCGATTGGAAAACTGTTCGTTTGTTTTGTTAGAGTCATCTTGAGAGGTCTATAATCGCTTGGGCTGAAAAACTAGTCGTTCTCTGAAATTCTTTTCCACATTATATATTGTCAGGAAGCTCTACGAGTCCCCCGGCGGTAAGAAAGGTTGACGGTTTACCGCCGGCGCCCAGTTCCGGGGCGCTGGAGAGCTAGTTGGCAAGAAAAATCTCGACGGACCTTTTGGTGACTTTTGGTCGGTTGAAAATTTTGTTCTCGAAATTCAACAATTCGTTAGAGCTCTAGTATTTTTTCCCGTGATATTCGATCTTATTCCCGCTCGCCATCTTGATCTCAGCTCGATCGGGTACTTTTACTGCCAAAAAGCGTCCCGGCGGGATCGGCCGTTTCGAGTCATCTTGATACGCGTTTTCAGTTTTTTTTAATTAACTCGAGCTGAAGGGCAGCAGCTTACAGAGCTGGGCAGCAACCTAACCATCAGAATCATTCAGGCGCGTTGGGCCTGTTGGAATCCAGGGTTTCTGAAACCGGTCTGCTAAGCCAAAGCTAGGTGCGCAAAACTATTAGTATTAATCGAGCGTATTAATCGAGTTATCGTAGCAGACGCTCTCGGTTTTGGTTACAGATAACTCGAGCTGTAGGGCCAGCTACAGAGCCTGATAGTCACAGAAATCCGTTTTGAGTCATCTTGATGCGCGCTGACGGTTTTCTGAACATAACTCGAGCTGTAGAGCAGCTACAGAGCTGGTGAGCACAGCTAATCGATGTAGAATGATTTGGCGCGTTCGCCTGTCTAATTTAGAGGTCTGAACTCGGTCTGTGAGCCGAGCTAGGTTCGCAAACCTATCCGTAGTATTCGAGTCATTTTGACAGAAACTCTCGATTTTCTGTACTTAACTCGAGCTGTATGACAGCTACAAAGCTGATATTTACAGAAAATGATCCAGAATCGTCAGTTGCGTTTGTCTGTCGAATCCGGAGCTCTGAACTCGGTCTGCTGCCCGATCTAGAATCGCAGAATTATTTTGTATTGGTCGAGTCATCTTGAGAGATGCTCTCGGTTTTCTTCACTCAACTTGCGCTGAGAGCAGGCTACAGTGCTGGTTCTCACATGAATCGATTCGAAGAGATCATGCGCGTCCGTCTGTCGAATCGAGAGCTCGCAACTCGGTCTGCTGCCCGAATTAGGTCTACGAAACTATTGTATTGTTCGAGTCATCCTGAGAGATGCTGTCGGTTTTCTGCACTTAACTCGGGCTGTAGGGGGGCTCCAGCGCTGGTAATGACAGGAGTCGATTTTCGCAGACATCAGACGCGGGCCCGCCTGGTCGCATTAGAGGTCGAATAATATTCGCTATAAGTGAGAAGTTGGTAGCTGATGCGTTTCTTTCAAACTTAAGTCGAGCTAGAAGCTCTACGGAGTCCCCGGCGGTAACCAAGGTTGACGGTTTACCCGCCGGCGGCCAGTTTACGAAACAAAGCTGGGTCAGGCTAGTTGGACTCGAAAAATTCTCGACTGAACTTTCGGTCTCAATCTACGTCTGGCTCGTGTATTTGTGTTTGTTGCGTTTGTTTTTATCGTTTGTGTATGTTACCTTATAGAGCTCTCGTCGTCGATGAGCAGAGGAATCCGGAGCGGTGTGTCTCGAAGCTAGTTCGGCACCCCCCCAGCCGGCCGCGAGGCGGGGACAATGGGGCAACTTTTTTGGGGTGGTTTGCAAATATTTGAAAGATATTTGACAATTCATGTTGAGAAAGCAGATTTTTCGCACCTGTAGACAACTTTGAGGGCCTCTGCGTCTTCATATGAGCGCTGAAGGCGCACTTTTACTATCAAAACACTTGGCGCAATCAACTTTCTATCTACATGAAAAAATTGAAGATTCAATTTTTCGAGAAATGCCTCGAGAAGCTCTCTCCTTCGACTCTTAGCACTCTCACGCGTGAAAAGAGCTCTACGAGGTTCCCGGCGGAGACCAGGTTGACGGTTCACCGCCGGTGCCAGTACCTCGTAGAGCTCTTCGGCATCGATGAGCTAGAGGAATTCCGGCGCGGGGTGGAGCTAGTTGGCCCAGCCGGCCGAGGCGGACAATGTGATAACTTTTGGGTGGTTTTGCGAAAATTTGAAAGATATTTGGTTTTTGAACGATTTATTGAAAGAAAGCAGATTTTTACGCCGAGCATTGGTATATGAACTCCTCTCTGACAGCAGCTCAGCTCTGCCGATGCATTTTCTTGAGAGTTGACTTCCCGGGACTGAGCGAATATGAACATCGAAAAACGAAAATGAAGATTTCCGAAAAATCTGTATTTTTTGATTCTACTTCGATTCTCAGCACTCTTACCAGTGTAAGGAGCTCTACGAGGTTCCCGGCGGTGACTAGGTTGACGGTTCACCGCCGGCGCAGGTTATGTCCCTCGAAATTCAAACAATTCGTTTGAGCTCTAGTATTTTTTTCCCGTGATATTCGATCTTATTCCCGCTTGCCATCTTGATCTCAGCTCGATCGGGTACCTTTCACTGCCAAAAAGCACTCCGGCGGGATCGGCTGTTTCGACTCATCTTGATACGCGCTGTCGGTTTTCTCAAGATAACTCGAGCTTCAGGACAGCTACAGAGCTGGTAAGCACAGCTAATCGATTCAGAATGATTAGGCGCGTTCGCCTGTTCAATCCAGAGGTCTAAACTCGGTCTGCTAGCCGAGCTAGGTCCGCAAACCTATTCGTATTATTCGAGTCATCGTAGTAGACGCTCTCGGTTTTCTGTACTTAACTCGAGCTGTAGGGCAGTTACAGAGCTCATAGTCACAGAAATCGATTGGGAATCATCAGGCGCGTTCGTCTGTTCAATCGAGAGCTCTGAACTCGGCCTGTTGCCCGAGCTAGGATCGCGAAGCTATTCGTATTGTTCGAGTCATCTTGAGAAGTGCTCTCGGTTTTCTGCATTTCACTCGTGCTGGGGGAGGGCTACAGTGCTGGTGGTCACAGGAATCGATTTGGAGACAACAAGCGCGTCGGTCTGTCGAACCCAGAGCTCGGAACTCGGTCTGCTGCTCGAACTAGGTCCGCGAAGCTATTGTATTATTCGAGTTATCCTGAGAGCTGCTGTCGGTTTTCTGCACTTAACTCGGGCTGTAGGGGGGGGCTGCAGGGCTGATAATCACAGGAGTCGATTCGCAGACATCAGACGCGTCCACCTTGCGCATGCAGAGGTCTGAACTCGGTCTGACACTCGAGCTAGGTTTGCCAAACTATTCGTTTTATTCGAGTCATCTTGAAGGGTGCTGTCGATTTTCGCACGTAACTCGGGCTGTAGGAAAGCTACAGAGCTCGTACAGAAGAGAATCCAGAAGCATCGGGGGCGTTCGGCTGTTGCATTAGGAGGTAGAAACTCGGTGTTTGATACTCGAGCGGGTTGCCAAACTATTAGAACTGTTCGTTTTTTGGTCAGAGTCATCTTTTAGAGGTCCTGGAAATCGCTTGGCTGAAAACTAGTCGCTCTCTGGAATATTTTCCAACATTATATGTCGAAGCTCTACGAGTTCCCCGGGGGGTAACAAAAGGTTGACGGTTACCGCCGGCGCCAGTCCCAGAGCTATGCAGGAAAAAAAATTCCCGTTACAAGGGTCTCTTCCCTCTCCGGGTTTTGAACGCTACAAGTCACCGCCGGTGCCCGTGACTCGTAGAGCTTCCTTTCGCAAGTCGTTGCTGGAAGCTTAAGAGTAACTCGTAGAGCTTCCCTTAGCAAGCTATTGCTGGAAGCTTAAGAGTAATTCCGGGGCGCTGGAGAGCTAGTTGGCAAGAAAAATCTCGACGGACCTTTTGGTGACTTTTGGTCGGTTGAAATTTTTGTTCTCGAAATTTGACAATTCGTTAGAGCTCTAGTATTTTTTCCCATGATATTCGATCTTATTCCCGCTCGCCATCTTGATCTCAGCTCGATCGGGTACCTTTTACTGCCAAAAAGCAGGCAGGCGGGATCGGCCGTTTCGAGTCATCTTGATACGCGCTGTCGGTTTTATCGAGATAACTCGAGCTTCAGGAGAGCTACAGAGCTGGTGAGCACAGCTAATCGATTTCCAGAATGATTAGGCGGTTTGCCTGTGAATTCCAGAGGTCTGAACTCGTCTGCTAGCCGAGCTAGCTGCGCAAATCTTTTCGTATTATTCGAGTCCTCGTAGCAGACGCTCTCTCCTTTTCTGACTTAACTCGCGCTGTTAGGCAGTTACAGAGCTCAAAGTCACAGAAATCGATTTGAAATTATCAGGCGCGTTTGTCTGTTCAATCGAGAGCTCTGAACTCGGCCTGCCCGAGCTAGGTCCGCGAAACTATTCGTATTGTTCGAGTCCTCTTGAGAAGTACTCTCGGTCTTCTGCACTTAACTCGTGCTGGGGAGGGCTACAGTGCTGCTTGTCACAGAAATCGATTTGGAGAGATCAGGCGCGTCTGTCTGTCGAACCCAGAGCTCGGAACTCGGTCTGCTGCTCGAACTAGCTCCGCGAAGCTTTTGTATTATTCAAGTCATCCTGAGAGCTGCTGTCGGGCTGTAGGGGAGCTGCAGGGCTGGTAATCACAGGAGGCGATTCGCAGACATCTGACGCGTGCGCCTGTCGCATTCAGAGGTCTGAAATTCGTTTTGACACTTCGAGCTGGGTTGCCAAACTGTTCGTTTTTTGCCAGAGTCATCTCAGAGTCTGGCTTGGGCTCAAAAACTATCGTTCTCTTGAATTTTTTTCCAACATTATATACTTGTCAAGAAGCTCTACGAGTCCCCCGGCGGTAAGAAAGGTTGACGGTTACCGCCGGCGCCCAGTAATTCCGGCGCGCTGGAGAGCTAGTTGGCAAGAAAAATCTCGACGGAACTTTTGCTGACTTTTGCTGACTTATGTTCTCAAAGTTTGAACATTCGGTTAGAGCTCTAGTATTTTTTCCCGTGATATTCGATCTTATTCCCGCTTGCCATCTCGATGTCAGCTCGATCGGGTCAATATTACTATCGAAAAGCACTGTGGCGGGACCGGCCGTTTCGAGTCATCTAGACACTTGATAACTCGAGCTTTAGAACAGCCGCAGAGCTGGTAAGCACAGCTAATCGATGTAGAATGATCAGGCGCGTTCGCTTGTTGAATCCAGAACTCTGAACTCGGTCTCTTAGCCGAGCTAGGTCCGCAAACTTGTTCGTATTATTCGAGTGATCTTGACAGACGCTCTCGGTTTTTCTGTACTTAACTCGAGCTGTAAGGCAGCTGTAGAGCTGATACGTACAGAAACCGATTCATAATCATCAGTTGCGTTTGTCTTTCGAATCCAGAACTCTAAACTCGGTCTGCTGCCCGATCTAGAATCGCGAACCTATTCGTATCGTTCGAATGATCTTGAGAAGTGCTTTCGGTTTTCTTCACTTAACTCGGGCAGAGGGGGGCTACAGTGCTGGTGGTTACAGGGATCGATTTGGAGACATCAGGCGCGTCTGCCTGAATCCAGAGCTCGGAACTCGGTCTTGGCACCCCCCCGAAAAAAAAAAAAAAAAAAAAAAAAAAAAAAAAAAAAAAAAAAAAAAAAAAAAAAAAAAAAAAAAAAAAAAAAAAAAAAAAAAAAAAAAAAAAAAAAAAAAAAAAAAAAAAAAAAAAAAAAAAAAAAAAAAAAAAAAAAAACAAAACAAAAAACAAAAAAAAAAAAAAAAAAAAAAAAAAAAAAAAAAAAAAAAAAAAAAAAAAAAAAAAAAAAACAAAAAAAAAAAAAAAAAAAAAACAAAAAAAAAAAAAAAAAAAAAAAAAAAAAAAAAAAAAAAAAAAAAAAAAAAAAAAAAAAAAAAAAAAAAAAAAAAAAAAAAAAAAACAAAACAAAAAAAAAAAAAAAAAAAAAAAAAAAAAAAAAAAAACTAGGTCCGCAAAACTAATGTATTGTTCGAGCCATCCTTCAGAGATGTTGGTTTTCTGCACGCAGCTCGGGCTGTAGGGGGCTGCAGAACTGGTAATCACAGGAGTCGATTCACAGACATCAAACGCGTCCGCCTGTCGCATTCAGAGGTCTGATCTCTGTTTTATACTCAACCTGGATTGCCAAAGTATTGGTTTCTTAAAGTCATCTTGAAAAGTGCTGTCGATTCACGCACGTAACTCGGGCTGTAGGAGGGCTACAGAGCTCGTAAATAAAACAGTCCAAAAGCATCGGGGGCGTTCGGCTGTTGCATCGAGAGGTCGCAAATCGTAAAAACTATTCGTTTTCTGCCTTTTTTTCTTACATTATATATTGTCAGGAAGCTCTACGAGTTCCCCGGCGGAAGCAAAGGTAGACGGTTTACCGCCGGCGCCCAGTAGAGCTCTCATGGTAGAAGAGCAAGAGGAATTCGGCGACAGGGTGGAGCTAGTTGACGAAATGTCGAAAAGGTGCGCGATCATACCTTCCGCGGCCTGGCTCAGCCGATTTTGCAGTTCTAAGAATTCGTTTGGTCTGCTATTTGCGCAGAGCGAAGCTTGGCATTGCAGATGTTATCTCAGAAATTCTTAGTTCATTCCGTCGACTTGGTAGCGTCCAAAACCCGGAGAGCGAAGAGGGCATGCACTGAAAAGCCTTCCTGGCAAGCCCACAGAAGCACTCGTGAAGCTCTTCTTGGGCTCGGGGGGCCCCCCTGCAGCGTCTCTGAAACGCTGCCATGAACGCTTTCACGCGTGTCTGCACGCCTGAAGGCACGCGTGGAAGCTTGCCGGAAGCTCTCCCGGACACGCTGCCGGGTCGGGCGAGTTGCTGCGAGGATCGTGGAGCGGCGGAGATGGGCTGCTGGCGGGCATCACCACCGCCCGGCCTCCAGCTTTCAGAGAGCTCTCTGGGAAAATATTCTCTCGAGCAAAGCCAGGGGCCGACTTCACGTTGCCAGTCCAAAAATGCAATTTTCCAGTTCCCGGAGAGCTCGCTGAGAGCTAAAGGGTTTAAGATTAGAAGCCGGACGGGGTTGTGCCCGCCAGGGGGTTCTCGGCGGCGCTCCAGAATACCTCGTAGAGCTCTTCGGCACCGATGAGCTAGAGGAATTCCGGCGCGGGGTGGAGCTAGTTGGCCCAGCCGGCCGAGGCGGACAATTTTTTTTTTTTTTTTTTTTTTTTTTTTTTTTTTTTTTTTTTTTTTTTTTTTTTTTTTTTTTTTTTTTTTTTTTTTTTTTTTTTTTTTTTTTTTTTTTTTTTTTTTTTTTTTTTTTTTTTTTTTTTTTTTTTTTTTTTTTTTTTTTTTTTTTTTTAATTTTTTTTTTTTTTTTTTTTTATTTTTTTTTTTTTTTTTTTTTTTTTTTTTTTTTTTTTTTTTTTTTTTTTTTTTTTTTTTTTTTTTTTTTTTTTTTTTTTTTTTTTTTTTTTTTTTTTTTTTTTTTTTTTTTTTTTTTTTTTTTTTTTTTTTTTTTTTTTTTTTTTTTTTTTTTTTTTTTTTTTTTTTTTTTTTTTTTTTTTTTTTTTTTTTTTTTTTTCTGGCAACTTTGGGGTGGTTTTGCGATTGTTTGAAAGATATTTGACAATTCATTTTGAGAAAGCATATTTTTCGCACCTGTAGTGGGTTAAGGCGCGCCTGCCAGTAAAATTTTCAGGTCCGTAGCTGTAATATTATCGGCAACACCCCAACATACTTATACTATATGTGCGTCGCCCCCCCAGGGGCGACGCGCGCACCGAGAAATCTTATAGTATATGCGTCGTGGCGTGCGCTTTCTGGCCACACCGCTCGGGAAACGATATACTGCAAGATGGGTATACTATATGTTCGGGTCGGACGCGCGCCTCCAAGGAGGACATATCGTATTAGTATGTCCGTGTGCGTCCCATATTACTATCAAAACACTTGGGGGAATCAACGTTTGAAAAAAAACAGAAAAAATATTTTTTCGAGTTTCTCAGGTCATGCTCTTGATGCTTTTTTCATGCTTACCGATGAGCGCCGTGTAGGAAAAGAGCTCTACGAGGGCCCCGGCGGTAACCTGCCTGGTTGACGGTTTACCGCCGGTTCCCAGTCCCCGCAGAGGCTTTTTTGAGCCGGCAACGTGTCCGGGAGAGCTTCCGGCAAGCTTCCACGCAGGCCTGCACGCGTGCAGGCACGCATGGAAGCGTTTCTGGCAGCGCTTCGGCAGCGCTGCAGGGGAGCTTTCCGGAGCTCTCCAGGAAAGACTTCCTGTCCCCGAGGGTCTCTTCGCTCTTCGGGTTTTGGACGCAAGTACCTCGCATAGCTCTTCGGCATCGATGAGCTAGAGGAATTCCGGCGCAGGGTGCAGCTAGTTGGCCAACCCGGCCCGGGCGGACAATGTGATGACCTGGGGTCGGTTTTTCGAAGATGACGAGAGATTTTGAAATTCGTTTTCCAAATTTAGATTTTTATTCTATGCAGTGAATCATGGCGCTTTCGATGGTGCAATTCTCAGGGCCCTAGCTGCATTATTTCGATTAAAAGACTGGGGGAACCACCAGTGCGTACGACCGAAAAAAAGATGTCTCTATGTTAGCTAGTATGCAAAAGCTTTTTTCTGCTGTCATCTCGGAACCGACCTGGTCTATGCAGAGCTCTACGAGGGTCCCGGCGGTGGTTTACCGCCGGTTCCCAGTTTTGCAGAAAATGCCATTAGAAGCTATCTGCTTGCACTTCGAGTTCTCTCAGGCGTCTGCTCCCACTTGTAGTGCCTCGTAGAGCTCTGATGGTAGAAGAGCTAGAGACAGAGTGGAGCTAGTTGTCGAAATGTCGAAAAGGAACGCGATCATACCTTCTGCGGCTTGGCTCAGCCGATTCAGCCGATTTTGCAGTTCTAATCATTCGTTTGGGCTGCTATTTGCGCAGAGCGAAGCTTGGCATTACAGAAGTTATCTCAGAAATTCTTAGTTCATTCCGTCGGAAAACTGGGCGCCGGCGGTAAACCGTCAACCTTTGTTACCGCCAGGGAACTCGTAGAGCTTCCTGACAATATATAATGTGGGAAAAAATTGCAGAGAACGACACGTTTTTCAGCCTAGGCGATTTCAGACCTCTTAAGATGATTCTAACAAAAAACGAACAGTTTGGCAACCCGGCTCGAGTATGAAACGAGTTCAGACCTCTGAATGCGACAGGTGGACGCGTCTGATGCCTCTGAATCGATTCCTGTGATTATTAGCCCTGCAGCCCCCCTACAGCCCGAGTTAAGTGCAGAAAACCGACAGCAGCTCTCAGGATAACTCGAATAATGCAATAGTTTTGCGGACCTAGTTCGAGCAGCAGACCGAGTTCCGAGCTCTGGCTTCGAAAGAAGAGCGCGCCTGATGTCTTCAAATAGATGTCTCTGACCAGCAGCACTGTAGCTCCTCCCAGCACGAGTTAAGTGCAGGAAACCGAGAGCACTTCTCAAGATGTCTCGAATAACGAATAGTTTCGCGAACCTAGCTCGGGCAGCAGGCCGAGTTCAGAGCTCTCGATTGAACAGACGAACGCGTCTGATAATTTCCAATCGATTGCTGTGAGTAAGAGCTCTGTAGCTGCCCTACAGCTCGCGTTGAGTACATAAAACCAAGAGCGTCTGCTACGATGACTCGACTAATACGAATAGATTTGCGAACCTAGCTCGGCTAGCAGACCGAGTTCAGACCTCTGGATTCAACAGAACTGAATCGATTAGCTGTGCTCACCAGCTCTGTAGCTGTCTAAAGCTCGAGTTATGTTCAGAAAACCGACATCGCGTGTCAAGATGACTCGAAACTGCCGATCCCGCCTGCCTGCTTTTTGGCAGTAGAAGGTACCCGATCGAGCTGAGATCAAGATGGCGAGCGGGAATAAGATCGAATGTCATGGGAAAAAAATACTAGAGCTCAACGAATGTTAAATTTCGAGAACAAGATTTTCAACCGACCAAAAGTCAGCAAAAGGTCAGTCGATATTTTCCTTGCTAACTAGCTCTCCAGTGCGCCGGAATTACTCTTAAGCTTCCAGCAACTAGCTAAGGGAAGCTCTACGAGTTATTCTCCCGAGCGAAGCCATGACCGACTTCACGTTGGCAGCCCAAAAATGCAATTTTCCAGTTTTGCAGAAAATGCCATCAGAAGCTATCTGCTTGCACTTCTAGTTCTCTGAGGCGTCTGCTTGCACTTCTAGTGCCTCGTAGAGCTCTGATGGTAGAAGAGATAGAGGAATTCGGCGACAGGGTGCTAGTTCGCGAAATGTTGAAAAGGGACGCGATCATACCTTCTGCGGCCTGGCTCAGCCGATTTTGCAGTTCTAATGATTCGTTTGGGCTGCTATTTGCGCAGAGCGATCATACCTTCCGCGGCCTGGCTCAGCCGATTTTGCAGTTCTAACAATTCGTTTGGGCTGCTATTTGCGCAGAGCGAAGCTTGGCATTACAGAAGTTATCTCAGAAATTCTTAGATCATTCCGTCGAAAAATTCTCCCGAGCGAAGCCGGGACCGACTTCACGTTGGCAGCCCAAAAATGCAATTTTCCAGTTTTGCAGAAAATGCCATCAGAAGCTATCTGCTTGCACTTCTAGTTCTCTCAGGCGTCTGCTTGCACTTCTAGTGCCTCGTAGAGCTCTGAAAGTAGAAGAGCTAGAGGAATTCGGCGACAGGGTGGAGCTAGTTGGCGAAATGTTGAAAAGGGACGCGATCATACCTTCCGCGGCCTGGCTCAGCCGCTTTTGCAGTTCTAACAATTCGTTTGGGCTGCTATTTGCGCAGAGCGAAGTTTGGCATTACAGAAGTTACCTCACAAATTCTTAGTTCATTCCGTCGAAAAATTCTCCCGAGCGAAGCCAGGGACCGACTTCACGTTGGCAGTCCAAAAATGCATTTTTCCAGTTTTTCAGAAAATGCCATCAAAAGCTATCTGCTACTTCTAGTTCTCTCAGGCGTCTGCTTGCACTTCTAGTGCCTCGTAGAGCTCTGGTGGTAGAAGAGCTAGAGGAATTCGGCGACAGGGTGGAGCTAGTACCTCGTAGAGCTCTTCGTCATCGATGAGCTAGAGGAATTCCGGCGCGGGGTGGAGCTAGTTGGCCGACCCGGCCAGAAAGGACAAAGTGTTAACTTTTGGGTAGTTTTGCGAAACATTGGAGGATATTTGACCATTTATTCTGGGAAAGCAGATTTTTCGCACTTGTAAACGATTATGAGGGCCTCTCCGTCTTAATATGAGCTCTATAGACGAACTTTTACAATCAAAACACTTGGGGGAACCATCTTTTATGTCGACATGAAAAAAACATCAATTTTGCCTTTTTCGGGAAATGCCTCGAGAAGCTCTCTCTTCCGACTCTGAGCACTCTTGCGAGTGAAAGGAGCTCTACGAGGTTCCCGGCGGTGATCAGGTTGACGGTTCACCGCCGGCGCAAGTGAACGCTACCAAGTTGCACGGGCTCGTTCGCTGCCATTTCTCCCGGAGAGCTCGCTGAGACCCAGAGGGTTTAAGATTAGAAGCTGGACGGTGGTGGTGCCTGCCAGGAGCTCCTCCATCCACAGCGGTCCACAGGTCTCGCAGAAACCCCGGCGGCCCGGCAGGGCGTCCGGGGGAGCTTCCGGCTAGCTTCCAGGCGTGTCTGCATGCGTGCAGGCACGCATGGAAGCGTGACTCGTAGAGCTTCCCTAAGCTAGCAGCTGGAAGCTTGACTCGTAGAGCTTCCCTAAGCTAGCAGCTGGAAGCTTAAGAGTAATTCCGGCGCGCTAGAGAGCTAGTTGGCAAGAAAAATCTCGACGGAACTTTTGGTGACTTTTGGTCGGTTGAAAGTTTTGTTTTCAAAATTCAACAATTCGTTAGAGCTCTAGTATTTTTCCCGTGATACTCGATCTTATTCCCGCTCGCCATCTTGATCTCAGCTCGACCGGGTGAATATTACTATCGAAAAGCACTGTGGCGGGATCGGCCGTTCTGAGTCATCTTGAAACGCGCTGACGGTTTTCTGAACATAACTCCAGCTTTAGGACAGCTACGGAGCTAAAACGCACAGCTAATCGATGTATGATAATTAGGCGCGTTCGCCTGTTGAATCCAGAGATCTGAACTCGGTCTGTGATCCGAGCTAGGTTCGCAAACCTGTTCGTATTATTCGAATGATCTTGACAGGAACTCTCGGTTTTCTGTACTTAACTCGAGCTGTAGGACAGCTACAGAGCTGATATTTACAGAAACCGATTCAGAATCATCATTTGCGTTTGTCTGTCGAATCCAGAGCTCTGAACTCGGTCTGCTTGCCGAGCTAGAAACGCGAAACTACTCGTATTAGTCGAGTCTTCTTGAGAAGTGCTCTCGGTTTCTTCGCTCAACTCGCGCTGAGGGGGCTGCAGTGCTGGTGGTCACAGGAATCGATTTGAAGACATCAGGCGCGTCCGCCTGTCGAATCCAGAGCTCGGAACTCGGTCTGCTGCCCGAATTAGGTCTGCGAAACTGTATTGTTCGAGTCATCCTGAGAAGTGCTGTCGGTTTTTTGCACTTAACTCGGGCTGTAGGGGGGCTGCAGGGCTGGTAATGACAGGATTGGATTCGCAGACATCAGACGCGTCCGCCTGTCGCATTCAGAGGTCAAAACATATTCACTATGAGTCGGAATGTTGGTAGGTGCTGTCGGTTTTCTCAACTTAAGTCGAGCTAGGAAGCTCTACGAGTCTCCCGGCGGTAACCAAGGTTGACGGTTTACCGCCGGCGCCCAGTTTGGAGGATGTCTCGAGCGAGGCGCTCATTTCAGCACCCCTAGGGGGACCCGCCAGAGGTTGTTGCACGGGCTTGTTCGCGGCCATTTTGTTGGATGTCTCAGGCGGTTTGCCTGTTTCTGTGCCGTACATCCGTCGCTTTCGGAGCAGATTTGGAGGATGTCTCGAGTGAGGCGCTCATTTCCACCCCCCAGGTGTGCCAGATTTTGGGATGTCTCGATCGGTTTGCTAGTTTTGGTGGCCAGGCTCGTGGGCACATATTCTTCTCAGGATGCCACAGGAGACTCCAACAGGCTCGAGGAGGCTCCAGGAGACCACATGAGGTCCAGAAGGCATCATGAGGCCACAGAACGACTGAAGAGCTGCAGAATGTCCCAAGAGGCTCCATGAGGCCCCAGGAAGCTCCAGAAGGCTCCAGAAAGCCACAGGAGGCCCCAGGAGGCAACAGGAAGCGTGAGGAGGCCTCGGCAAGCAACAGGAGGCCCCGAGAGGCCCCAGAAGCAGAAGGCTTCAGGAGGCAACAAGAGTGGCTCCAATCCCATGTGTTTTACGTATGCTGCTATCGATTTGGCCTCACCTGGAGCACGATTCTTGATGTTCTACGTATGTATTCACGCGTGTGTCTATAGATTGCCCTTCTCGTGTGGCTCTAATCCGCAATGTTTTATGTACGTCTGTTGCAATAGATTGCGCCTCTCCTGGGGCACGAAACCTTTCTAGGAGGTCCCAGGAGGTCCCAAGAGGCCTCGAGATCCCAGGAAGCCCCAGTAGGTTTCAGGAAGCCCCAGGAGTTGCCAGGCTCATGCACAGAGACGCGCTCGTACTACTGAGGCTCATTCACACTCCAATTCATTTGCAGTTAGATTGATGTCCAGATCGGCACAACTGAAGCCCGTTAATATTCGAAAGCTCTTGCGCCTAGAGATTCACGGCGGACAGGTCCATGCGAGTAGATGCACATATGGGGAGCTCCACGCAGTGATTATATATATATATATTATATTCGATGTTCAGCGGTGAGTATTCGGGACAAGTTCTGGAGGTATCCGGAGAAGCTACAGAGGATTGCCATGTAGGGTATTGAGGGTATGACGCTCGATAACCACTCACTCCAGTGTATGCACTCCTTCGAGGGATTCTGTCTCTGCAAGATGTTTACTTGTCCCAGGGGACCTGAGGAGGATGCTTCCTCTTGGAGTCGGAGGAGGTAAGCGGAGGCTAGGGGGAAATTTCAGGAGATGGGATTCGCTTCCTTGGTGCAGAGGTTTCTTCGTGTTTCCTGGACCAGGCCAAAGACATGTGTGAGTTTATCCATGTGCTCGATGTGGATATATACCTCGTAGAGCTCTTCGGCATCGATGAGCTAGAGAAATTCCGGCGCGGGCTGGAGCTAGTTGGTCGACCCGGCCTTAAGAGACAAAGTGGTGACTTTGGGTCGTTTTTGCAAAGATTTCAAAGATATTTGACAATTCATTTTGAGAAACCAGATTTTTCACACCTGTAATGGGTTATGACGCGTGCGCATGTAAAACTTCCAGGCCCGTAGCTACAGTATTACTACCAAAACGCTTGGAGCAACCGACGTCAGATAAAAATCGAAAAACGTAATTTTTCGAGTTTCGGGCCTCGCCCCAGAAGCTTCCTTCATGTGTTCCGAGAAGCGCGGTGTGAGGAAAGAGGTCTACGAGGGTCGCGGCGGTAACCTGGTTGACGGTTTACCGCCGGTTCCCAGTATGATGAGTGGAGCAGTGCTGATCGAACTTGGCGTGATGTACGTGCGTGCTTGTGTGCATATGGTCTGATTTGGGATCGTATTCGTACGGATGCTTCTGAGTTCCTGCGCATGAATTTTTGCTTTCGGGAATCCAGTCAGATGAAACGCCAAAGAGGAGGGGGCTTGGCAATCGGACAGTGACATTTGGCCCACACGTTTTCTGAGTTCTTCGGCCCCAAGTGGTGGGAAGGATTCCGTGCTACGCTTGGGACCTTTGAGCAGTTCGCCGCACGCGTGTGTTCGCGGGATATGCTTGATTGTTTCCAGATTCGTGCTGAAGCTCTTAGTCATCCTCAGGTTCCTGATGAGGTCCATATTGAAACACAACAGGAACTTCGGGAGTATGGAGTTGAGGGGGGATCACAACTTGCCAATGATCGTCTTGATAAACGACTTGCTGTACACACATCCAAATGGGAAAATGCCGAGTGGGATCTTGAAGCCTTCGGAGTCCCCATTAGTATCCATGGAGATCGTCTCTTGGTTGTATCATGGTGCCAGGGGTACTGGCAAGTTACTTGCGAAGGTTTCCAGAGAAGAGTTGCCAGGATGATTCAACGTCTGGATGATATGTCTTTTATGTTTCATATACGCCGATTTGCGCTTGGACGAGATCTGATCGAACACTGCTTCAGGGAATGGAATACAAGGGCGGATGTGTTCACTCATACTGCCCGTGAGGGCATCGACGTATTTCAGGAACGTATAGGGCAGGAGCCCAATGATATTTCGAGTCTTTACAGGTATTGTGCCATCGAATGTGGCTTCGATGGCGGTGTGTCGACGGCTGGTGTCGGAGTCGGTTGCTGGATTGATGTCGGTCGTGTCTCGCGGACTTGTCGTAAGCCGAGCTCCAGAGATATTGTGTGGTCAGAGGTGTGCAGTGCTGCTTTCTCTATCGACGACAATGCCACAGTTACTGATGCCGAAATGTCGGCGATCCAACGTATCATTGATGTTCTTCCACGGATTGTTCACACATACTTTGAGTTCGAACTTTTGTGACTTGTGATTGCGTTGTTTTCTTCATACTTGTGTGTTCTCATGCATGCATGTGTGTCGAATAAGAGCTTCGCTTGATTGTCACTTATTCTGAATAAGATCTTCGCGCCCTGTCTGCCGCATTCGCTGTGGTGGGCGGTTTGGCTCACCTGTATGTTGCCCGTTTCTTGCTTGCGACTGGGCCAGACGGCCCGCGCAGTCGACCGCAAAGACCGCAAAACCAAGGTTTTGGCTTACCGCCGGCTCCCAGTTAGTTGGCCCACCCGGCCTGGGCAGACAATTTGACGACCTGAGTTTTTTTTTTTTTTTTTTTTTTTGTGAAAAACAATTGGTTTCCTCGTGGAGAAAGCTCCTGACCCGCACCGTTAGATTTTCCGATTTTCCATACTGCAGTCAATCATTGCGCGTTCAATGGTGCAATTCTCAGGGCTGTAGATGCAGAAAATACTTCCGGGAACCAACGTCCTATAAATCTCAAGCATACATTTGTGACTTTTCAAGCTGGCATTCAAGAACGCTCTTCCCTCGTTATATGAGCTGTATTATGAGCTCTACGAGGTTCTGGCGTTAACTTGGTTGACGGTTTACCGCCGGCTTCCAGTTGCCAGGCTGGGTTGGCCATGCCGAGGAACTCGCAGAGGTAGGGTGGCGACGTTGCCGGGGCTTCGATTTCAGTTCTTATAGCCGCCTGCCGCTGCCGCCGCCAGCGTCCGCCGCCCGCGGCCATCTGCTGCCCCCCAGCTGCTTCTGCGATTCGGGTTTTTGACGCCAGCCAGTCACCTAAACGTATCATTATTATATTACGAATAATGGCATGACTTACCGTGCCTTTGAATTGCAACGCGCGAGGAGCGGCCTTGTGGTTTCATCTGCTTGCGTTTGCAGCCGCCCGACGGTGTCAGGCCGCCGTCTGTTCTACTGCTCGGCTCTCCGGGTTTTGGACGCCAAGACGTCATGTTTGCGGATGGGATGGGGGGAGTTCCATGAAGGAAGGTTTCAGACGGATGCTCCGAGGTTCGTGAACAAAAACAGTCAGACAGGGCCATGTATCACGGTGTTGTCCGAAACCGCCAGAGCAGAGCGTGGAGCACACCAGCCAGGAGGAGAATTCGCTGAACAGAAGACAGTTGATTCAGAGGGCGATTCAGTGGGCGGGAGTTCCAGTCAGGAGGTCGGGAACAGCGGGGAAAGACCCTCGAAGGCAGCGCGTCAGGGGGGGCGGAAAGCTTGCTTGTCGCCCAGAAAAGTGTGATCAGTTGTGCGGGGGTGGCATGCGATATCGTGGGCTGCTATGTTGCATGGTGAACATATCATCGTGGCTGTCTTATCGTGTCGGAGAAAAGCGGTGCATGTGCAATAGTGTAGGCATGGGTTCGTGCCGTGGGATTCCTGGCTTACGCGCGTGGGAGGGTCATATTGATGGCACCATCCCAAGTGGTCGTTTGAAGGTTATAGTGATTATCTGGACAACGCATATGAGAGACACAGTTGTAGAGCACCAGCATATGGTAGTGATATGTGGAAGCATTTCTTTCGGGAAGGTAACAAGCGAGCTGATGAATTGCCGTGGGAGATGCGAGACAAACCAGGCATTGCGAGAAAACAGGTGGAACGGCAGAGTCTAAGTATTGAAGGTGAAACACTCGTCGCGATTCGTGATTCATTCGATGGCGACGTTTCCACTATCGGTGCTGGTGGAGGGTGGTGACTGGATGAAGAATTTGTGTTGTTCAGTGACACAGAGAAGGCCAAAAACGGTGTCAGTTCGTGGAGGTCATGGTATCGACCGATTGCGGAGGAGGCGTTTGGCCTGGGTCAGCGATTGTCTGTGACAGAGTGCGAGCTTGAAGCGGCGGCCTGGCTCGCGATCATGGTCTGTGAAATTCTTCATTCCATTGCTGCTGGATAATAGGTTCTTCTGTTCTTTTGTGTTGCATCTACCGGGTACCTAGGCAGCCTGGCTTGGCATTCTCGGGTAACCTCCATTTTTGATCCTCGTTTGGGGGCTTGTTTGAAGAATCGATCTTTGATGACTCGCGTGATGAAAGGTTGTTCTGATGTCGTTCTCGACTTGGAGTTAATTTCGACATGCCTAAGCCACACTGGCTCGGCACTTGTCAATCCAGATGCCTGGGCCACCCTTGCTCGGCAGTCTCGCTGCGCTGTGTTCTGTCTCTGGCTGGCATTTGCGGGGCTGTGTGTCGCCCTTCCTCTTTTCGGCCTCGTTTGGAGTGCCACTTCTGATATCATTCTCGGCCTTGTGTTCGATTTCGACATGCCTAAGCCCCAATGGCTCGGCACTTGTCATTCCAGATGCCTTGGCCACCCTGGCTCGGCAGTCTCGTGGAACTGCGTTCCGTTCGGACTTGATATTGCGGGGCTGTGTGTCGCATATTCTCTTTTCGGCCTCGTTTGGAGTGCTGCGTTCTGATTTCGTTCACGACCTTGTGTTTGATTTCGACATGCCTAAGCCACACTGGCTCGACACTTCCTTCAATCCTGATGCCTTGGCCGTCCTGGCTTGGCAGTCTCATTGCAAGGTGCGCTGATTCACGCTTGATGTTGCTGGGCTGTGTGTCGCCCTTTCTTTTTTCGGACTCGTTTGGAGTGCCACTTTGATGGAGTGCTGCTCGGACTCGTTGCATCGTGCTTCGAAGGTGATACTTTGATTGAGATTCTGGCCACTTCAGTGTCTTTGTCTGCACTTTCATACGACATGCCTGAGCCACCTGGGCTCGGCAGTCTCGATACTTGATGCCTAGGCCTCTGGCTCGGCAGTCTCGGGATTCCTGTGCGTGTTCTCGGACTCGTTTGGAGTGCCATCCTTTTTTCTTTGGCCTCGTTTGGGGCGCCGCCCATCGAGCTGTTACTGCGCGCAGTGTATTCGGATGCCTCAGCCACCCTGATCGGCACTGTTCACTTTTCGGCTTCGTTTGGAGTGCCTGACGTTGCGTGACTACGTGACGGGCCCCCTGTTTGTGGGGCCGCACAGGCGTGTGTTTGGAGATGGTTACGGGGCGGTTTTGCCGCTGCGAAGCGTCTCTCTGGAGTGTTTCTCTTTGGTGAGGCATGCGCCCGCGGGCTCGGCACGCCCTTGATGCAGATGCCTCAGCCATCTTGGCTCGGCAGTGTTGCTGCTTTTCTTTGCTTTTTCTGAGCCCGCTCGCTGCCCCATGATGGCCTGACCGCGAGACCGCAAACCGCAAAAACCTGGTTGACGGCTTACCGCCGGCCCCCATCCAAAATGCACCTGATCATATTGTCGCGCTACCGAGCAGTCGCGCCCATAATTGCAATCTGACTTCGTTTTTGCGCCGTGAGCACGAGTGCCCATTGGAATCTGAGCCTATTTTCGCGCTCTCCCGAGCCGGGCGCATAATTACATGCGAGATTGCCGCGCTCGCATGCCATTCGTACATATGGCATGGAAGCTCCACGAGCCCGGCGGTGACCAAGGTTGACGGTTTACGGCCGGCTTCGAGTAATTCGGAAAACGCTGGCAGGCTATTTCGCTCGGAAAATGTTGTAATTTTGGTATCATCCGGGTCGGTTGAGAATCATTTTCGCGAAATGGAGCTGTTCGTTTGAGCTCTTTTCTCCTAATCTTTCATGTTACTCCCGCTCGCCATCTTGATCTCGGATCGATTGGGTGGATATTACTTTCTAAAAGCACTGGGGCGGGGTCGGGTGTTGAGTGTCATCTTGGCAGGTGGTGTCGGTTTTCTCCATTCAATCCGAGCTGTAGATGAGCTACAGAGCTGTTCGGCACACCAATCGACAGGAAATGCTAAGGAGCGCTAGTCTCAAGTATCTAGTTGCCTGAGATCGGTCTGCTGCCAGAGCTGCGACTAAACAACTACTTGCACTCTAGAGTTGTTTGAATGGCGACGCTAGTTTTATGTAGTAAAAGCGAGCTAGCTGTAGACAAGCTACGGCGCTGGGAAGCATACCGTTTAGGAGTACCAGGAAATCGCCAGAAGCATTCGCCTACAGCATCGAGACTTCTCAAATCGGTCTGCTAGCAGAGCTGCGACTGAAACATGACCAGCACAGCGCATTTTCTCTGGAGATGATGTTTCTTTTCTCTGCTTAATTCGAGCTGTAGGCAAGCTGCGGAGCTGGGAAGCACACGGTTTCACGGAAATGGTCAGGCACGCTCGTCTAGAGTATCGAGACGTCTGAGACGGTCTGCAGAGCTGCGACTGAAGCACTACTCGCACTCTGCAATTTCTCGTGAGAGATGAGAGATGATGTTTGTTTTCTCTATTAAATTCGAGCTGTAGGCTAGCGACGAAGCTGAGATATACACCAATCGACAGGACATTCTGAGAAGCGCTAGTGTAAAGTATCTAGACGCCTGAGATCGGTCTGCTACCAGCGCTGCGACCAACAAATTATTTGCACTCCTCGTCAAATTTTGGAGAGGCGGTGCTGGCTTTCTCTACTTAATTCGAGCTGTAGGCGAGCTACGGAGCTGGGAAGCACACCGTTCGATTGGAAAAGCACAAGCGCTAGTCTGGAGTATCGAGACGCCTGAGATCAGTCTCCTTCCAGAGTTGCGACCAACAGTTTTGTTGTACGCTGCAAACAGCTACCAAGCCGGCATGCGCTATTTGTCTCAACTGAACTCGTGCTTGGGCAAGCTAAGGAGCTGTCAAGCACATTTCCATGAAACCGCACACCCTCGCGCTCGCTGAATGCGAGATTGCCGCGCTCGCGTGCCATTCGTACATGTGGCAAGGAAGCTCTACGAGTCCCCGGCGGTAGCCAAGGTTGTCTGAGGCTGCCGCAGTGTGGCCAGTGGTGTTTTTCTATGCCGCTCTCGCGCAACCGCTTCAGCTGTGGAGTCTAGGGGTGGCCGCAAACCACAAAAAACCAAGGTTGACGGTTTGCCGCTGGCTCCCAGTGGAGGGACTAACCTCAAGTAGTAGTTTCTTTGAAAACGGCATTTCCAGTCTTGGCATGTCTTCGAGAGAGTCCACCACTCCTTTTGATTTACGACTCCCCTACTGAACATTCGATTACGCTCCGTTTCCAGGAGAAAATCTCACGGCTGTAGCTGCAATGCCACTTTTAGAGACCAACTCAAAAATAACACTTCTCCAAGACATTTAGCTAGATTTTTTCCAGAAATTTGTCGATTCGCGTGGACATTAAGTTTCTCTGCGACTGCAGTTGTCTCTGTCTCGTTTGCTCGGACAATATGGGATCTCTAGCTGCTATGCTATTGAGAACTTTTTGCGCAACTGACTTTCCGCTAGAACCACAGAAATGCAACTGACTTTCCCTTAGAGCCACAAGCCGTACTCCATCCAGTTTTCAAGCTGATATTCGAGGGAAACTCGCATATTCGCATTGACAGCACTTTTTGTGTGTGTACGGAGCTCTACAAGTTCCCCGGCGGTACCCAGTGTCTCTCTCTCTCTCTCTATCTCTCTCTCTCTCTTTCTCTATCAGAGCTTCCCTCCACCACAATGATGATCGCGATGGCGGTGATATCCCACCATTTATTTATCCGTCGACCGACCTATCGGCGAATCCCACTGTCGGTCTCACGAAGGCAAGATGGGACAATATGGGTTGCATAAAACGGATTGGATAGGACAATACAGATAGGATAAGATAAGCTGCATTGGATAAGAAAGCCCGCCGCAGGCGCCAGAAAACATGAATTATGAAATTGGCGACATGCGTTAGCGCCGGGACGCCCAGGACACCCTGGACACCCGGGACACCCGGGACACCGCCTGCTCAACTGGGACACCTCCCGGCCTTCGGCGGACGGGGAACGGAGTTTCGCTCCTACTGACACCCGGGACACCCGAGACACCGCCAACTGGGGCACCTCCCGGCCACCAGCGGTCGGGGAACGGACTTTCGCTCCTATTTCGGCTTAGCTACAGGAGGATCACGCGCAGCTTCGTTTCGCCCGCACGCACGACGCGAACACGAAACCGAAACTGATTTCCCAGTGGGGGTCTCCGCTTCACTGCGATCTCACCCC